>JAHHFK020000779.1:600000-920000 GCA_024533555.2 Aedes koreicus | reverse complement strand
GCTGAGTCGAATGCTATATGACACTCGGCCCTCTGGGCCTCGGATAAAAAGTCGAATTTTCAAGCGATCTTAATACCCTTCTTTTGGTGAAAGAAGGGTAAAAAAAGAAAACAAAGTGAAGCAATTGTGATTGTTACCTATTGAACAGGTAACAAGTTGTGCGGGGTTCATTCCGCGGGATATGATGTCCGCAGGATTATCCGCTCCGGCGACGTGATTCCATATTCCGACTTGGTAATATGCTGGATTTCTGACACCCTGTTGGCGACAAAGGATTGCCAACGAGACGGCAGTGAAGAAAGCCAGCACTTCACTATCATGGAGTCTGTCCAGAAGTAAGCATTTCCTGGGACTTCAATGTTGTTGTAGAGTTTCGTAAGATCTTCTAACGATGCTACACGGGATTTGGATGTGATTAGGCGAACAGTAACCGATCCGTCGGAATGTTCACACCTCAGGTATAGACAAGCACCATATGCTGCCTCCGATGCATCACAAAAACCGTGCAGTTCAACGGATGCTAAGCTCCTTCTAAACCCGATCCATCTTGGAACAGAAAGTGACTCAAGTGCATTGGCGTTACGACGAAACTCGTTCCAAAAGGATTGGGAGTTTTCTGGCAAAGCTTCATCCCAATCCGTCTTCTGCTTTCAAAGGTGCTGAAGAAAGATTTTTGCCTGGACAGTAACCGGACCAATGAGCCCCAATGCGTCGAAGATGCGTGCGGTGTCTGAGAGAACAACTCGCTTGGTGATTATTTGCTCAGCGCTCCATCGCACTACGGTGAACTTGAAAACGTCGTCGACAGGTTCCCATGTGAGCCCAAGTGTCTTGACAACCGACTTTGAAGAGGGGAGATCTAGAGTAACGCGGTCGTCTCGAAGTTCGAAAGGGATTGTTGATAGTAATTCGCTGTTGTTCGAACTCCACTTGCGCAACGTGAAACCTGCTGAATTTGTCAACGATATAAGTTCAGTAGCGAGTGCCTTCCCTTCTTCCAAGCTGTCAGTTCTGGTTAATAAATTGTCAACATAAAAATCCTTTTGAACGACTTTCGCAGCCACAGGATGCGACGCTTCTCCAGCTACAGCCAAAGCTGGAGACATTTAGTTGCAAGGTATGGTGCCGATGCAGTTCCGTAGGTGACCGTGGTGAGCTCGTACGTTTTTACCGGTTGCTCAGGAGAATCTCTCCATAGAACCCGCTGGAGTGATTGGTCGACTTCCGCTACGTTGACCATGCGGTACATTTTTGCAATATCCGCAACAAGAACGAACACCCAAAAGCGAAAACGCATAATAATGGATAGCAGATCATCTTGCACCACAGGTCCAGCCATTAATCCGTCGTTCAGAGACACTCCAGTTGACGAGCGACACGATGCATCAAAGACGACTCTCAACTTGGTCGTCGTACTTTCGGGCTTGAGTATGGCATGATGAGGTAGATAAAACGAGAGCTTGTCGTCTTCGAAATTGATCTCACGCATGTGACCCATGGATAGGTATTCGTGGATGAATTCCATGTACTGAGCCTTGAGCTTGTTGTTCGCTGCGAATCGTCTCTCCATCCCATGAAATCTTTTTAACGCAATGGCTTTGGAATCTCCTAACTGGCTAAGGATGTTATCCTTTTTGGGAAGAGTAACGACGAACCTTCCCTCACTGTTTCGCATCGTCGTCTTATTGAACAGCTCTTCGCAAATCGTCTCTTCGACCGATAACGTACTCGAATTGTAGCATGATTCCAAATCCCAAAACTTCGCCACGAGTTCTCGCAGGTCAAGAGTGGAACAGGAGTTGGTAGCTGACGTGTATACATCAGCTGGGTTTCCAGTAACACGTCCGGATACAATCCATCCGAATACTGTTTTCTGCAGCGTTGGTCCATCGTCGGAAAGCTTTATTTTATCTTGGAGGAGCAGGTCGTAGTAGTACTCTGCGCCTATGATGAAGTCAATTGGACCTGGTATGTGGAACTCAGGATCCGCTAAGACAATCCCGTTTGGAATTGCCAGTTCCTGAACACTGACTGGTTGAATTGGCAACTCAGAGGTCAGCTTAGGAAGTACATAAGACTGAATGTTCTCAGCATACGAAGAAATGCGAAACGAGCGTGGAGCTATCATCGCTTCCTTCTTCTTCGTTGATTTAACAATAGAGCCTCCGATTCCAGCTACAGCTAGAAAGCTAGGAGTTTCGGTAAGCCTGAGTTTTTGCGAAAGCCTTGTTGTGACAAAACAGTACTCCGAACACGAATTCAGAAGGGCTCTAGCTAGTTGAGTATTTCCATATCTGTCTGACACACGTACTATTGCTGTCGACAATAATACTGAACTGGTAGAAGTGTGCATGGTAGCGGGTAGGGAATTGCTTGAGTGTATGATTTGTGGTGGGTGGTGTGGGTGGTGGTGTTTGCGAAAGCGAATTTGTGTTTGCGATGGGGAATGAACTGGTATTGAGAGCAGTTGCTTGAGTCGGTGTTGGGTGATTCTGGGCAGGTGGCTGTGTTTGTTGTGTGTTGTTCACCTGTGATCGGTTCTGAGTTTGTGGGCCGGAGGAATCGTGATGGGGTGTAGCTGCAGTAGACCTTCCGCCATTGGTGCCTCCGGAATGAAGTAGCGAATGATGTTTCCTCTGGCAGTGTCGACAAACGCTAGCCGTACATGCTCGAACCATATGCGATGGAGATAGACAATTGAAGCACAGTCCGAGTCGTTTCACCTTTTCATAACGCTCAGGAATCTTCATTTTGATGAACCTTACACACTTGAACGCAGAATGCATTTCTTCGGAGCAGAACGGACACCGATAGGAAGCGGATGTCTGAGGATGACTAACGGTGAATTTGGGTTTCTTTATTTCGATTTGGACAGACTTCGCTGGAGCTATCGACTGTAGAATTGCGCACTGGTTGCGCAGGAAATCCATCAACTGGGCGTATGTCGGAACTTGTGTTGAGCTATGATGTGTCTCCCAATTTCGTAGGGTTGATGTATCCAGCCTCGCGCACATCATATGAACAAGGATTGTGCTCCATTTCGAAGTGTCCTCACCGATCTTGTCCAACATTTGAAGGTTACGATCATACTCGCTGATCAGATGGCTCAAATCTTCATAGTTTTCGCGTTTCAATGGCTCTACTGCAAACGGGGCATCGATATGAGATTTTACAATGAGCTTTTTGTTCTCATACCGTGTTTGCAGTAGCTTCCAGGCGATAGCATAGTTCGCAGCCGTTATCTCTACCCAGCAAACACAGGATCGTATATGATAGCGGATAAGAGTGCAAAGTGGAGGCGATATACGTACATTTTACATGAAGTCAAATGGACGCATGTACGTATATCGCCTCCACTTTGTACTTATATCCGCTATCATATACGATCCTGTGTTTGCTGGGTAGAGATAACGGCTGCGAACTATGCTATCGCCTGGAAGCTACTGCAAACACGGTATGAGAACAAAAAGCTCATTGTAAAATCTCATATCGATGCCCCGTTTGCAGTAGAGCCATTGAAACGCGAAAACTATGAAGATTTGAGCCATCTGATCAGCGAGTATGATCGTAACCTTCAAATGTTGGAACACAAATTTTGTGTTTGCTGGGTATCGTCCCAATTTCCTGTAATGCTTCGCCCACGAGTGAAAATCGCAGGTACGAAAACTTGTCGATGTCAGTAAGCTTTTTATTGCGGTGAATTAAGCTTCTGAACAAGTCTCTAAATGTTCCCAATCTCGGATTTTGCCACCGAAACTAGGCAACTTAATTTCTGGCAGCTTGACCGTAGATAGGGCCGCCTCCGGCCGTAGATAGGGCCGATGAGCATGGTTGAATCGTTGCTGTAGATGATCCGGCGGATGTTCCTGGATCGCATTTGGGTCGAAGAAGCTGCAATGCCGATTTCAATTCACAGTAGCTATCTTCGGCTTACTGGATGATGGCACTATATTCGATCTGCCGCTTTTCACCAAGTGAGGACAAGCGAGCCTTCAACTCCTCCGGATTAGCCTTAGAATCCATCAACTCCTTTTCATCAGCTTCTTCCGAGAGGACTTCGATCTTTCTTCGTAGTAGGTAGAATTTCTGCATTGCTTCCTCATTGCTTCCTCCAGGATTTCCAGCCTCGTATCGATTTGCGTTTCATGTTTCTCCCGCCTGAACTTCCCGATGAACTGCCTAACACCATCTAACGTGCTCCGCACTTGACGTTGTTGGGATTTGAGCTCTCTCAGATCACTCGACATTTTATCACTTTTTAACCACTGTCCACTAAATTGTACTTTATGTTCAATTTTATCTCACTATAGTCACTTCATAGGAATGGTTACACTATATCACCATACAACATTGTGTTCAATCAATAAATTTTTCAAAGACACTTGTTTCCACTATCACACGAACTCCGCGCTTTGCGACTCAACTCGACGACCCACAATTGACAGAAACCAGACCGACCAAATTTGGCTGTAAGAAGGGAAAACAACCAGGTGAAACAAACGAGCCAAGAAATAACCATCAGAACCAAATACCAACCGTCAAATGAACTCAGGGATCACAAAATTCGCATGCAAATAAAAATCAATTTGTAACCACCATTTTATTTATTCCCCCAAACCACCCCACCACCCCCACCACCGCCCCCCCCCCAACCCCCACACATTTTTTTTCCCCTCCCCCCCCTTGGTTTCCCCCCCCCCCTTTCCCCCAATCCCCCCCAGTTTTGCTGCTGTCTTGCACCAAACACTGATGATATTCGCCTTTTCGGACCGGAACTACACTGATAGGCAAAATAAAGTGACCACCTCTTCGTTTTTTCAATTTCTCTCATTTACTTTGTTCAAATTAAAGTAAACACACTGTATTTTTTTATTATCTTATTTTTTATATTCTTTTTAAGTTTCACTTATGGAATTCTGAAAAAGAAGGAGTTTTACTTAAAGAAAAAAAAAATCAATTTGTGTTGAAAAAAAACAGTGACAAAATAAAGTGCCCACTTCAAAAATCGATATGTTTTCGATAAGTTTCCATTGGAAGACCCCTCGATTGTTTATGTTTTGATATTTTGACATGTTTTGAAGCAAACGGCTCAACCTGGTGCATTTGTATACGTGACCGCATTTGATTCAATTGAAAAAAATGGAGAACGCAGTGCTTTCGAAAGCAATTCCCTTGTGTATCCGAGAATTGGTCGTTCGTGATGTGCAAAACGGTGAATCGCACCGGGCTGTCGCTAAGAAGTACAGTATCAGTAAGGCAGCGGTTGGCAAAATTCTTCTGAAGCTTAAAACGTTTGGATCAGTGGTGGATCGCCCTGGCAGAGGCAGGAAGCGGAAAACGGATGCGAGAACGGACACCAAGATCATGCGCGAAGTCAAGAAGAACCTGAAGGTAACTGTCCGCGAGATCCAGGAAGCCCTTCAGTTATCAGTTTCCGGTCGAACTGTTCGTCGCCGTCTCGTAGCACAGGGGTTGAATAGCAAACTTGCCCGGAAGCGCCCATTTATCAGCAAGGCAAACAAAGCCAAACGGCTTAAGTTTGCTAAGGAGCATGCTGATAAGCCCCTAGAGTTCTGGAAAACGGTTCTCTGGACGGACGAATCAAAATTGGAACTGTTTAACAGAAAGCGGCGGGTTCGTGTTTGGTGCAGATCGGGAGAGGAGCTTCAGGAGGGCCACATCCAAGGCACTATGAAGCATGGAGGAGGAAATGTGATGGTCTGGGGGTGTTTTTCCTGGGGTGGAGTGGGAAGCATCGACGGGATAATGACGGCAGATTCTTACATCAACATCCTGCGAGAAAATCTGGAGGTTTCGCTGATCCAGACGGGCCTTGAAGAGAAGTTCGTATTCCAGCAGGACAACGACCCGAAGCATACTGCCAAGAAGACCAAGTCTTTCTTCCGGTCTAGTCGGATCAAACCGCTGGAATGGCCTCCACAAAGCCCGGACCTCAATCCCATCGAGAATTTGTGGGCGATTCTCGATGCCAGGGTTGACAAAACTGGTGTTACCAATAAAAATAACTATTTTGAAGCCCTGGAGCGCGCCTGGGAAGAGCTAGATCCACAGCACCTAAAGAACCTGGTCGAGAGCATGTCGAAGCGCCTGCAGGAGGTCCTGAAGGCCAAAGGAGGACACATCAATTATTGAAATGCTTTTATTTTACTTTAATTTATGTTTTCTGTAGCCTAAATGAAGTGGGCACTTTATTTTGTCACTGTTTTTTTTTTCAACACAAATTGATTTTTTTTCTTTTTTTGTAAAACTCCTTTTTTTCAGTATTCCATAAGTGAAACTTAAAAAGAATTTAAAAAATAAGATAATAAAAAAATACAGTGTGTTTACTTTAATTTGAACCAAGTAAATGAGAGAAATTGAAAAAACGATGAGGTGGTCACTTTATTTTGCCTATCAGTGTATTCACCAACTTTGTGCCACCCACAACACCACAAGAATCCCCCCAAAAATATTTTCCCCCTTCTCACGATGGCGGTTTTCTAGCCACGGGACTATTGGCGATCGATTTTCACGAAAACTTCGGATTTATTACCAACTCGTGGCACAGCGAACGGCGCGATTTTCGAAGGTAGTATCCGACACTGATAGAGGCGCGATTACCGGTTATTCAGCGGAAATTGTCCTGAAACCGAACGCTACGCCGGTATTTCACAAGGCATACACAGTTCCGTTTCTTTTTCGCGGCAAAGTTGAGAAAAGTTTAGAACAGTTAGTCGTCGAAGGCATTTTGATTCCTGTGCGATCATCTTCTTGGACAAGTCCAATCGTGGTTGTCACAAAGAAAGATGGATCATTGCGTATTTGTTTGGACGGTAGAACCACGTTAAATCGTTACATTACCGCTGACCATTATCCCCTACCCAGAATCGATGATATTTTAGCTAAGGTGGCTACCTGGAAAAGTTTCTGTAAGATAGATTTATCAGGAGCCTACTTACAGGTCCAGCTGTCTGAAGCGTTACAGGGTATTTGTACTATAAATACCCATAAAGGTCTATTTCGTTATACAAGGGTGCCTTTTGGGATAACGTCCGCCCCCGCAATCTTCCAATCATTAATTGATCAGATTCTAGTCAATTCCCCAGGAATAGCGTACTTGGATGACATTATTGTTGGTGGAACAACCGTGAAAGGTTGCAGGGAGAACCTTTACCTCGTTCTTGGGAAGCTTAACGATCACAACGTTAAGACTAATTTCACAAAATCCAGTTTTTTTTCAGTCTGAAATTGAATATTTGGGCTACACCATCACGTCTGAAGGTATACGACTTAGCGAGTCTAAGGTAAAGGCGATAGTTGACGCCCCCGCACCTGAAAATGTAACACAACTCCAAGCATATCTGGGTCTACTCAATTATTATCATAGATTCCTTCCGAATCTATCGATAGAACTCCACCCCCTCTATAATTTACTCCGTAAAAATAGTCGTTTTCTCGAACCGTTTGACCCGGATAAGCCGATTATTCTTGCTGTTGATGCCAGTCCATATGGTGTCGGCGCGGTTTTATCGCATCTAGTCGATAATGTTGAGAAACCCGTCTGTTTCGCATCATCGACTCTAACACCTGCCCAGGTGAACTATGCCCAAGTGCAGAGCTCGAAAAAATTGACTGCCGTCGTGAACGACGAGTAAAAAAAATATTCAGTGTGCACTATTTTCTCTATCTTCATTTCGTTCTATCAGTCAAACAACACATGCTTGTCGACTTGTTTTGCCGTGTTCAGTCATTCCATTGTCCCTGTGTTCTACACAACTCATTCACACCACAGCAAAGCACTGATCTGGCTATTCAAGCGTCAAGAAGTTTTGATTGCTTGACTGAATGTTCTGGTATCCAGTCATTCATTTTCGGGTTCGTGAGTGAATTTGTCTGCTGCAGGACTTTTTTTTTTCAATTATACCCGAACATGGTAGAAGACAAGGAAATACAAAAGACGAAGCTGTAGCAAACGATCTATGGCCGAAATCGCTACAGTGTTTGTGGTTCGAGATCGGGAAAAGGCATTTTGCAGGATCGATTCAAGAAGTTGCTGCAAATACGTGCAAGCAAAATACGTTGGTTTTGTCACTTCATCGATTCTTCAAATGAAGGACTGTTCTTTCTTCTTCACGGTAGAACGTTGAAATTGAATGAGTTATTTGCGCTTATTCACATTCACTGCTTTCTGGAACGAATGAATGATGAAAGTAAAGCAGCAAAAAACCAGATGATTCACCTTGCACTACAGATTCATGCAGGCAAATTTGTGTTAACTTCATGTTCGCTAGAGGCAGCATGTGATGAAAAATATATTGTTTCAGTCAGGGTGCATTTTGAGAATTGAATGTGAGATTTTAAAGTTCTGCCCAAGTGCATAAAGAGGCATTAGCTGTTATGTTTGGAATTTCAAAATTCCATAAGTACTTATACGGGGCCAAATTTACATTGATTACGGATACTTTATTTATTTTTTTTTTTTTTTTCCCCCTCTCCGAAAAAAAAAAACGCACAGACAGAACAACTTAAAACAATTTTACAAAAACTTAAAGTCTAAACAATTGTACTTATTCGATTTTTAAAAACATTTTTGGATACATCAAAGTCGAATTCGTCACATACAGCATTGAAAGTTCGAAGACACGAATCAAACAGATTATTATATCCATAGTTAGTGCGGTGATAAGGAACAGCAAGCATCGGATAATTTCGAAGTCGACGAGGAGGAACGTTCAGTGAAATCTGCTCAAGCAGCGCAGGGCAGTCAATAACGCCGATTAGGATGTCAAAGACCAGCAGACGCTGCATTTTAACACGCCTATCAGTCAGTAGATCCACATTTATCAGTTTGCAACGGTCCGAGTAAGGAGGGAGATTGTTCGGGTCATTCCAAGGAAGTGAACGAAGTGCGAAACGAACGAACTTCCTCTGTACGCGTTCAATGGAAACGATGGGTGCCACATAATAAGGAGACCAAACGGGGGCCGCATACTCAAGGATGCTCCGCACCAAACTGCAATAGAGTGATTTTAAAGCATAGATGTCAGTGAACTCAGAGGCGTGCCGTCGGATTAACCCTAACACTGAGAAGGCTTTAGCAGTCGTGATTCCCACATGCTGATTGAACTGTAGCTTGGCATCGATGGTAACTCCCAGGTCGCAGATTGAAGCCACACGATCCAGATGCGCAGACCCCATGCTGTACTGGTGATGAGCGGGATTGTTGGAGCGAGTGAAGGATATAACTTTGCATTTATCTTTATTAACACGCATGCCATTGTCGCTACACCAGATTAACAATGTGTTAATATCCTCTTGTAAAGCGACACAGTCACGTGGAGAACATATTACACAAAAAATTTCAGATCATCGGCGAACGATAGTTTGAACGACGAGAGGCACAAGCACAAATCGTTAACGAAGATGTTAAATAACAGCGGGCCTAATACGCTGCCTTGGGGTACTCCTGACGTGATGTTGAGCTGACGAGATCTTGACGAGAATTGACCACTACGTGCGCTGTGCGACCGGAGAGATATGAAAAGAGCCACTTCGTTAGCCAGTCAGGATAGCCGATGCGTTTGAATTTGTCAATGATCAAAATGTGAGGAACTGTGTCGAATGCTTTAGCAAAATCGACATACACCGCGTCCACTTGCCTTCCCAATTCAATCTCTCGTGACAGAGAGGTAACGTAGCACATCAAGTTTGTTGTTGTTGAGCGATGTTTCATGAAGCCGTGTTGATTATCGGAAATTAATGGTGCGGCTACAGTGTAGAGGACATTGTGCATCAGCTTTTCGAAAACTTTGCTCAAACAACACAGAATGGAAACACCACGATAATTTGTGACTCGGTTGACGTTTCCTGATTTATGGATGGGAACGATAGAAGCAGTCTTCCAAACGGAAGGAAATGTTTTTTCGCTAAGCGATCGGTTGAATAAAATCGTGACAGGGGCTGCGAGTCCCACAGCACACTTCTTCAGGAATAGTGGTGGTATGCCGTCTGTTCCGGATCCTTTCTTGGAGTCGAGAGCTTGTATGACATTCAGCACTTCATCAGAAGAGAATTGGATGACGGGAAAGTTAATGTTGTGCGAAGAAATATGCGCAAAGCAATCGAGACGTGGTACAGGACACGACTTACTGAATACATTCTCGAAGAATTCAGCGAAGAGGTTAGCGGCTTCTGCGTTAGAGCTAGCATGAGCCTTCTCATATGTAATGTTGCAGGGGATGCTAGCAGAGGATCTCAGTTTTCTAACGGAACCCCAGAAACGTGTTGGTTCCTGTTTGATGCTTGCTTGTATCCTGGATACGTAGTCGTCATGAGTGGATTGCAAAACAGATTTGAATGTTGCCTCAACTTCTCTTAGAATGGTTTTGTCGGCTTCAGATTTCGAGAGGAAATAGTGATTACGTGCCTTCCTGAGTAAGTTGCGAAGGTGTCGCAACTCAGAGGTCCACCACGGTTTGTTGAAGGTCAAGTTAACCGCACGTCGTGTGCGCGGTACAAAAATGCTACAAATTTCGAAGAGCTTGTCGTAAAATGCTGCAGATGTTTCGTCGATCGTTGCGGTCCTCGCGAGAAAGCTCCAATCAACCTCTCCAAATGCTATTTTCAACTGATCGAAATCACACCTGTTAAAGTCGTAGCCAAAACTGTCAACATCGTCATCGAGCGAGGTCGGAATAACGTCGCCCACGTCGAATAGTAAAACGAACGGCGCATGATGGTTGTCAATTGGTAAAAGTGGTGCAGGAGGCTCAACTAAATCTAGAAGTTCTGGCAGACTTACAAAAACCAGGTCAAGGATTCGACTGTTGATGTTTTCGAAGTGGTTAACTTGCCGCAGGCCGGTAGCAAATAATGCTTCGATGAGAGACTGCTCGTGTTCGGATGCAATGTTTGTAGGGATGTAGCCATTTAACTCTTCGTCCAACTGCCATCGCAAATTTGGGAGGTTGAAGTCACCCAAAGACAAAATGATATCCTCTGCTGACGCACTGTTTACGAGACTCTGTACTGCATTTGCATGGTCAGAATATCGGTCAGCGGACGAGTTGGGGGGGATATAAATTGTGATGATGTAGAGGAAGCGGTAATCCAGACTCACCCGAACCGCTACTTGCTCCAAATGTTCGCTATTTGACAGTGGGAACGCCTCGCAGCGTAAGTGATGCTTCACGGCAATCAGCACACCACCACCCCGTGAGTGATGACTGCTTGCTGCACTGCGGTCGCAGCGGAAAAAAGTGTAGTCGGGAGAAATCTCTGCGCTTTCGATATCGTCACGAAGCCAGGTTTCGGTGATAACGAGCAAATCGTAGTCGCAACTGGACAGCAGCATACGTAGACGAGCAATTTTGGTGCGCATACCTCGCACATTCTGGTAGTATACCGATAAGCTGGATCTTGGCCTGGAATCGGAGAGCGATTCAAGTCTTGTTGGGCAATTAGCGCAAACGTACTTGCCTGAATTAACGTTTTGGAAACCCCTTTCCCTACACCCACACGTAGGGCCGGGACGGCTGCTGGTCGGTGGCTGGAGTGGCTCGACTACGATGGGGGGATCGGGGGCTTCCATAGTGCTGTGTTCGATGCGTCCCGGTGTTCGGCTCACAAGCTGGGATTGTTGAGATGCGTCAAACAATGGAAAAACGCTGGAAACGGAGGGCGAATCAGGTCTTGAAGGGCAATTAGCGCATACGTACTTACGTGTATTCACGTTTTGGAAGCCCCTTTCTCCACACCCACACGTAGGGCCGGGACGGCTGCTGGTCGCTGGCTGGAATGGCTCGACTACGATGGGGGGATTAAGGGCTTCCAGAGTGCTGTGTTCGGTGCGTCCCGGATTAATATATTGTGATAGGGTGTTGCTTGTAGCTGCATTGTCACTGTTGGGGTAGCTCTGAGTGCTACTGGTTATGCGCCTGAATTTGCAGTTGACAGTCTCCGAAATTTTTGGGAGCTGTAGTCCTCGAACTGTCGAAACATTATTCCCTCTGGCCATGTCGAGGGATCAAGTGCGTTGTTCTTCAAGGCTGGATCGACACCAACTTTGAACGCAATAAATGACATGTTGCTTGTGTCAGCGCCTTTGGCCACCAGTTTTACCACATCGGGATTGTTTTCCAATCCTAGGTTTGCCTTAACCATTTCCACAATTGCTTCGTTCGTCACATCAGGTTTAATACGAGAAAAATACAGCCAAAACTTATCAACTGGTTTTGTGCTGATCGGTACTGAAACTACGTTTGGGTTGAGGTGCTTTGATCCGGACTGACACTCAGAAGATGTACGTACTCCTGAATCGAATTCACGGGGCCGTTTATTGGCACGTATCGATTCACTAGCTGTCGGCCAGCGATTGAGTTTTGGGGACTGTAATGACAGTACAGGCTTGGTAGAGATCTTTTTTATTTCCGTTTGCAGGCTATTAATAGCATCAGTAAGCGATGTCAGAGGTGATTTTTCATCTGCATGTTTCGTTATGGTTCGGAGATGGGAGTTATCGAACAAATCAGCACAATGATCACACATCCAGTATAGGTTTTTCCGATGTGACGAAAAATAGCCCAATAGTGCCCGAGACACACCAGAACATGTCATTTGGAACATGGAACCACAGTAACCACGGCAGGCAACATAATCAATGCCAGTAATGGTCAGAGTACATTTGGCGCAATTTTTCTCCATGTCCCTCAATGGTGATCACAACGCCTTGCTTTAGACGACACGTAGCACAAGTGGTGAATTAAAACGTTGACCAAGCTTTATAGCGATGAGAGGCTCGAAAGCTTGGACAAAATATTGTCGGCTATCGATGTTCGAAAAGTTTCCCCTCAAAAAACAAAATCGAGTGAAGGGAGGTCGAGGGGAGTTTTTTTTTTTTTATAATGGGGGTTTTTCCCCAAAAAACCCCCAGGCCCCCTTCCCCAACACCCCCCTTCCCCCCCCGAGGGGGGTTTCCCGTAGAAAAAAGCGGGGGCCCATTTTTTTTTGGGGGAAGAATTTCGGTGCTTTTTTGAAAAATTTCATCAAACAATGTGAAGTATGTCAGCAACGCCAAGCCGTTCTACAGGAAAAAGTCAAAAGCACTTGGCAAAAATGTGACCGTCTTTTTCAACGGATCCACATGGTCTTATTCTATTCTGAAGGTATTACTGCTTTAATTATAGTAGATGCCTATTGACGTACGCGCAATTAAGTCAAGTAACAGTATGCAAATAATTGAGCAAGTTGAATCATTTTTTGCATATATCGGAATTGCTGAGGAGATTGTTAGGGATAACGGCCCTCCTTTCAATTCAGAATATTCCGTTGCATTTTTGGAGGCGAATGGTGTTGAAGTTTTGAAATCACCACCCTACCACCCTCAACCGAACGGGTTGGCCGAGAGGGGTGTAAGAACAGTCAAAGATGTTCTAAAAAAGTATTTGCTTGGCGAAAAATGTAAACCGTTGTCTCTTGAGCGTAAGATTAACCGTTTTTTAATCAATTACCGGAACACCCCGTCGACGACAACAAACCAAACACCTTCGTCAATGCTTTTCAAATATATTCCCCGAACGTTGATCAATATTGTCAATCCGCGAAAGGTTGAAATTGAGAGTACTCACCCTAAACCTGAGGTTAAACCAAAACAGCCAATGGCACAAGAATTCGCTGAACCGTTGAAATCCACGGTAAAGTATAACGTCGGTGACAAAGTGCTCTATCGGAATCACTTTAAAGAACTCATTCGTTGGATACCTGCAATCATACTGCAAAAAATAAGTCCCTTAACTTACCTGATAGGTATTGATGGGAACGTGCGAATGATTCATGTGAATCAAATTCGTTTCTCAAATCTGTCGGATGAATTCCATCCTTCAATACCGGTCGTACGATCCCAATCCAGTCAGGTCGGCTTACCTAGCGACAACAATCCATTCGGTCGAACAATATCGCCATCTGCCGGTGGGAGTCGAGACCACACAACAACCGTTCAACAAAACCAACCAACATCAAAAACTAAGAAGAAGAAATCGAGTAAACGTCGACGTAGTGAGTCGAAATCACCGAAAGTGCGTCGATCAAATCGACTTAAAGGTCGATTAAGTATTACCAGTAATTTGTTGTTGTCTATGTTAAACTCAAAATGAGATCAATTCATCTATAAGTGTTTGATTATTGTATTACCTTGAAAAGTGTTGTAATTGTAGAATGTAAGAAATTGTTCTCATGTTTTCTATAGCGCTAAAGCGGTTTAAAGCGAGAGAGATGATATATCCCTAGGTTTATTTCTGGCTTGAAAGCTAATCCATCATAATTATTACCATGAGTAGCCATAATTTATAATAGATTATAGCATATAAGTTTGTGCGAAGTACGACATGTGTTCTCGATCTCTTTTCCGACCGATCACCGAAGTGAACAGATGTAGTAATCACAAGTTTGAATTGATTAAATTACGAATAAAGTTTATTAGATTTAGTAGTGCAATGAAAAGCGTGCTGTTATTTCCTCCAAGTCACACGGTACAACTCCGTCGTAATCCTGATAGGGTACAGATCCGTGGATGGAATACATATGTGTACATTTCAGATGAACTGTCGCAAATGTACCGTCAACAAGCCAATATAGGGAAACAGCTAAACGCTGAAGGTTTTGCATAATTGTGAAAATCATAATATGGTTACTCTCGTCATGTATATATTTCTGCAAGAAAAGTTGACCAGTCAACGTTTTCTGCAGTTTATCTGGAACGATAAATTCACCATCCTGTTCAACCACACATAATCCGCTTCCACTTGCTTGCCTTTTTCTCAAAATCAACATTTTTTTAGATTTGTTCGACGCTCGGGTTTGGACGATAGGGGCGTATTCCGTAGAAACTTCACGGATGATTTTCGAAGGAACATCTTTTGACATCAGTGCTTTACGCTTTTTTTTTTAACTCTGTTTATTCCAAATTTTACATTATTTTACATTCATATATTAATCTTGGTGCTCCTGCTAAGTAATTCACATTTCAACCTTATATGCTATCATTTATTTCTAATTGTGTTAATATTATTTTTACCTTGTCTATTCAGTATTTTTAACAGGGTTTGTTTTTGCCTGCGTGTAAGAATAATAATTGATTTCTTAAAACTAGTTCTTATCTATAGAGAGAATTCTGAATCCTTTGAAGTGCTTTTTTCCTAGTAGCACAACAACTAGACCATATTGGCACAGCATAAAGCATGGCCAGTCTAAAAAAATTTTTGAATATTAGAAGTTTGTTCTTAAAACAAAGTTTGGATTTTCTGTTTATAAGAGGATATAAACATTTTATATATTTATTACATTTGGCTTGAATGCCCTCAATGTGATCTTTAAAAGTTAATTTTTGATCAAGTATCAGTCCAAGATATTTTATGGGGGAGGTAGCTCATCAAATCTTCCGGTCCGCAGGTCCCAAGTCCTTCATTCGAAACGTGTTGTTCAGCTTCATTTTGATGTCACTGGTCCACATATCATCATTGGAAAAGATGATCACGTCATCGACGTAGATCGCAATGAATATCATCCGGTTGCCTTCGATGCGATAGTAGAGTCATGGGTCGAACTTCGAAGGAGTCATCCCAAATCTACGCAGCGCCGCATCAAGTTTAGCGTTCCAAACGTGACTGGACTGTTTCAGTCCGTAGAGGGCTTTATTCAAACGGCAAACCAGTCTTGGTTGATCGGGCCTTTGGAAACACGGTGGCTGGTCCATGTAAATCTCCTCCAACAACTCTCCCTGGAGGAAGGCCGTTGTTGCATCCATCTGCTCAATGGACAGTCCATACCGGGCAGACAAGGTGAAAAGGTATCGCAGAGAGCTATGACGGACTACGGGTGAATATGTCTCGTTATAGTCCACCCCCTCTCGCTGCGAGAAGCCCTTTACTACTAGGCGGGCTTTGTGTCGGTCTACGTTGCCGTTTGCGTCGTGCTTGGTCTTATAGACCCATTTACATTTAATCGGTTCCCTACCTTCGGGCAGCTCGGTCAGGGTCCAGGTGTCGTTTGCCATGAGCGCATCGTACTCCTCAAGCATCGCTTGCTTCTAGAGTGCCGCGTCATCCCGCGACAGCGCCTCTTGATGTGTAACCGGGTCACCATTTGCCAATGGATCCCTAGCTACGTCCGTGTCGATCGCGGTTGCGATCCCACCAAACTGCTCCTGGGGCGTCAGCTGCACCGGCGTAACCGGTTCGTCCTCGTTCGTATCAGCTTCCTGTAAAGGTTTGGAATGCGGCAGACCTTTGTACGACAATTGAAATTCATTGTACTTTCCTGGAATTTTGTGCTCCCGACCGCTACGCCTCAACACCTGTGACTGAGGTGGATTTGAAGTTTTGCGCGGTGGGAGCACAGGAGTCACGTCTTCGAAACCATAGAACTCTTCTTCGTCGCCGCTGTCGCAATCCGCAAAGATGTCGTCCTCAGCGTCGTTGGTCTCGGCACTCTCGACCAAGCGGTTGCTCGAATCACTTGTGGTTGGCGACGAAGAGACGAACTCGAAGTCTAGCGGAACCAAGATTTGACGTTGCTTTTCAACCGGTGGGCTTGCTGAACCTTCGTCGATGAAGCAGACCTCTCGACTAGTGAACACTTTACACGACGGCGGATCGTAGAGCCGATATCCTTTCGTGTTGTCGTCGTGCCCGATGAAAATGCATTCCCGTGACTTGGGATCCCACTTCTTTCGCCGTTGCTTGGGTATTTGCACCATCGCCTTGGTGCCCAAGATCCGAAGATGGGACACGTTGGGTGGTTCTCAAAACTTCGGCTTCCGATTTCGTTTTGAGGAAATACGTCCACATCCTCCGAGATTTATCGTCCACAAAGACGATATAATACCTGCTTCCTCCGAGAGATTTCACCTCCATGGGCCCGCAAATGTCGGTGTGCACCACATCGAGCATGCCCACTGCACGTGAACCTTCCTTACTAAAGGGGTGCCGACAATGTTTCCCCATTGAACACACCTTGCAGTCTCCCGTATTCGTGTTGTTGATTGCGATTCCATCCGTTAATCCGTTGGCCAATTTCCGAACACTCTTGAGGTTCAAATGCCCCAGACGCTGGTGCCAAACCTTCGCGCTGGTTGCAGGTGAGCAGGCCAAAGCATTCTTCACATCCGGCTGCCGCTGCTTGAGGGGAAATAGCTCCTTCTCGTGGCTACCTGTGACCACGGTTTTGCCGTCGCTGTTCAGAATCTTACATCCAGCGTCGGTGAACACGCCCGTGTATCCCTTCTTGACGATTTGATTGACGGAAAGTAGATTGACCGAAAGGTCCGGGATCAGTTGAACATCATGAACAGGAATGCAACTCTCCTGACATATCGGCTTCAACCTGGCCGAGCCAGTTGCCGTTACCTTCATCCCGCTTCCGTTAGCAGTAACAACAGATCCGGTCGCTGGCTTCAAATCCTCCAGAAATCCCGGATTGTTCGTCATGTGCACACTTGCACCCGAATCGATGAACCAGTCAGATGCCTTCGACGATGAAAAAGTTGCCAGCACCGCACAGAAAGCATCCTCTCTCGCAACACTCCTGCAGTCCCAAGCGATGTGTCCAAACTTGTGGCACTTTCGGCATTTTGGTCCTTTCGGGGGATTACTCTTCGTTTCATTCTTCTGCTTGAAGTTTCCAGCTCCGCTGCGTCTCACTGCTCCCGCCCTTTGGCTTGCAAGCAATGCAGCGTCCTCCGCCGAAAATTTTACCTCCTGCAGCAGCTTCGTCTTAATTGCATCCCCAGTGATCGGCGTCCCCGAGTTTTTTAGAGCCATTATCATGGGGCGATATTCTTCGGGAAGACCGGCTAGCAGCAACGTCCCTATCCATTCATCCGAAATTGGGAAATTAATTCCATTCAGTTGGTGTGCGGTCGTGACAATTCGGTTGACGTAATCGTCCATCGACGAGCAAGCGGATAGCTCAGTTTTTACCAACTTGTGCAGCAATCCAACCCTTCTCGTCAATCCTGTGTCGTCGAAAGCACATTCAAGTTTCGCCCAAACTTCTTTGGCTGATTTGGCCTCCTTCACGTGCACATAGTTTACGGTGTCGAGCAGCAAAATGATTTTCACTCTCGCTCGGCGATCGGAAGCGGCGACAACTGCCTTGTCGGCTCCGTCCTCATTCTTCTCCGGTTTCACAGCGCTCCAAAGATCCTCCAGCTCCAAATACGTTTGCACCGCAAACTTTCACGTGGGCCAGTTATCACGACCAGTGAGCCGCTCGATTCCCGGAAGACTCGAAATGTTGTGGACTACCGTGCCAGCTCCTCCAACTGGTGCTGCATTTCCTCCGCCTGAGCCGCCAGTCGAGTTTCCAGACCCGTTTCCTGGCATTTTGCCACCCGCGAACCGAAAAAACACTTTTTCGCACTACGAAAAAACTTCCGCGTAAGGGCACATAACCTATTGTAGAGAGAAAAACGCGCAGTTACAACTTGTACGTCCGTGATGGTTAAGGTTTTATTTGGAAGTGAAAGAAAAGTACAGTACAGCAGAGAATCAAAAGGTAAACAAGTGTTACACACTGATTTGCAAGTATACAACATTGGGTTTATACTATAGCACAGATGATCCCACCAACAAAAAAAGAATTGATAAAATAATATTCAAACAACAATTTTTCCTGCTAAAACAACGATAAAATAAATAATAAATACACAAGAACTAAACAAGGGGGGCGCCTCAAAACAAATTTTCAAAACTTTTTTCTAATTCTTTTAAGAGTTTTTTTTCCTAGTACCACAACAACAAGCCCATATGGCCACACAATAAGCAAGGCCAGTTTTAAAAATTTTTGAATATTAGAAGTTTGTTCTTAAAAAAAAAAATTTTGTTTTTTTTTTTATAAGAGGAAAAAAACATTTTTTTTTTTTTTTAATCAGTTCGTTTATTTATTAGGCTCAGGCGTGTGTAACACTTTGCGGAGCCGATATTCAATATTGTAATTAACAATTTTTCTATTTCGATTTTAGTAAAGAGGGGTGCCAATTACTCGTGGCTAGCTCGAGGTTAATGGGTCACATTATTGTTTGGAAGGGGCTAGGCAGGTAACTTATTTCAGGTATTTGATGCTGCTCATGGTTGCGACATCTTCCAAATCCTCGTTCTCTGTAGTCCCTTACAGGAACTAAGCTGCAGATGGGTGACCACAGCACAAGTAGCACGGAAACAAAAGGATAATATAACTGGGACACAATGGCAGGGAATTTACTAGAGTGAAAGGGAGGGGGTGATGACATTACACTCTTAGATCAGACAAACAAAGGAATTCGTAAATCGCTTGCATGTAGGGAAGATCACGCATTCCCAAAACATCTCTTACTTCACGGAAGGGTTGTCTACCTCGGGCCACAAGGGTATCCAATAGTCGTGCTCTGGAGGCATCATTACCCGGGCAATGCCAAACTGCGTGATCGATGTCATCATAACCGGTTCCGCACCTACATACATTGCTATCGACGAGGTTAATTCTGTAGAGATGTGCGTCTAGCGAGTAGTGGTTGGACATAAGTCTTGACATCACACGAATGAAACCGCGACTTACATCCAGACCTTTGAACCACGATCTCGACGAAACATTTGGAATAATGGAATGTAACCACCGCCCAAGAGAATTACTTGTCCAATCGTTTTGCCAACTTTGAAGAGAACTCTGACGTACTAATGGGAAAAATTCATCATGTGAAATTCTTCTTTCAAAAATCTCGCCTTCTTGTGCGCCCACCTTTGCTAGAGAGTCCGCCTTCTCATTGCCTGGAATTGAGCAATGTGAGGGGACCCATGCAAAGGTAATTCTAAATGATCTTTCGACCAACGCACACATCTGCTCCCTTATTTTTGAAAGAAAGTAAGATGAGTGCTTAACTGTTTTCATCGACTGGAGGGCCTCAATAGAACTGAGACTATCCGAGAAGATGAAATAATGGTCTATGGGGATGTCGGAAATTATCCCCAATGCGAAATTGATTGCTGCCAGCTCAGCAACATATACGGAACAAGGTTCCTGAAGTTTCCGGAAGGCAGATGAGTATTCATTGTAAACATCGAAACCAGTGGATCCATCAATGCGTGACCCATCAGTGAAAATTCTTCTATTGCAACTGACATGTTGGTACTTTTCGATGAAAATATGGGGAATTAAAATAGGTCGAAGTTGATCTGGAACTCCTTGAATAGCCTGTTTCATGGAGAGATCATAATCAATGGAGGAACTGTGATAAGGAAAGCGTACACTAGGAGGGTTATAGCATGGAAGACTAATATCGGATGACATATAGTTAATATAGATTCGTAAGAATCTTGACTGGGTACTCAATTCGAGCATTTCTTCGAAGTTTTCAATCACAAGGTTGTTACTGATTCCACACTTGATCAGTATTCTAGATGAGAGCTCCCAGAAGCGGTACTGTAAGGGTTTTACTCCTGCCAGAACCTCCAGGCTCATATTATGCGTTGAATGCACACAGCCAAGGGCAATACGTAGACAACGATATTGAATGCGTTCCAATTTGATGAGGTGGCTATTTCTTGCCGAGAGGAAACAAAAAGAGCCATATTCGAGAACTGAAAGAATAGTTGTTTTATAGAGTTTAATAAGGTCTTCCGGGTGAGCACCCCAACATGTCCCGGATATTGATCTTAGAAAATTGATCCTTTGTTGACATTTCTGTTTTAAATACGCAAAGTGATTACTCCAAGTGCATTTTGAATCAAACATGACTCCAAGGTATTTGAAGGTCAAAGATTGGGTAATGTCTCTTCCCAACAGCTTGAGACGCAGTTGGGCTGGGAACCGCTTTCTAGTAAACACTACCAATTCGGTTTTATGCGGTGAAAACTCGATCCCCAAATTTCTGGCCCAGATGGACAGATTATCTAGGGATTTTTGCAATGGTCTTTGCAAGATTTCTGCACGTGGACCTCTAAAGGAGAACACAGCGTCGTCTGCAAGTTGTCTTAGCGTGCATCTATTTTGCAAGCAGTTATCAATATCTTTAACATAAAAATTATAAAGCAAGGGACTTAAACATGAGTCTTGGGGTAAGCCCATGTAGCTAATTCTGGAAGTTGTCAGTTGACCCAGATTAAAGGTCATTTGTTTTTCTGACAGTAAATTATACAAAAAGTTATTTAAAATTCCTGGTAAACCACTACTGTGCAGACTATCTGCCAGTATATCTATGGAAACTGAATCAAATGCGCCCTTAATATCCAGAAATACCAAAGAAGAATGCTAAGATGGAACAGTTGGTACAAATATTTTTTCATTTCAGTGTCCTCTTCATAAATTAAAATCGGTCCTTTTCGAACGAGCACTCCCCAGTAAACGGGTTGACAGATATTGTCATGCTTATGCCGTTCCCTCGTACTGCAAACAAAGACCAAAGTACCTTGAGAACAAGGTACAGCATATTGCCAGCTGTCATATTATTCTCACATACACGCTCATTCGAGCTTGCTCAATGTTAAGTAACTTTTACTCAATTTTATAAATATATCTAGAACGTCAAACGCTGATTAGTCATATTTTATGAATTTGATTTATTGTTATTCAAAACCCCACATTTTTTTATAAATACCTACAAATTTTTTTTTCAATAATATAAAATGTGTTGGATAACTTTTTTGTCAATTTGCCCTTCGGAAGTTAATTTAAAGTCTAATTCGTATTCGAAAATTAATAACCAGTCGCGACATGGAGCAGATACACTCAACCAAATTACCTTAGGATAATCATAAGTTTAACCTTATGAAATATAGAAGAACGATCAATTTTCATTTTCATTAAGTATCTTATGAAATGTGGATGCACTATTATGAGATTCATTCAAGCACCATATAAATTTCATAGAAGTTACGTGCGAGTAATTTTCATAAGATATGAGTTATGTTTTTCGTCACTAGTTTTGATGTGAAAAACTCATTAGGCACACCTTATGAATTCAGAGCTGGCGCTCATCGCAGTAGCATTATCGAATACGCCAGCTGAAAGTAAATAATTATGTCCATCAACACTATGGTGCATAGCACACAGTCACTATTCTTCAGTAGTAAAAATCGTTTTGTCTCGAAAGTGTCCAAAAGGCCGAAAATGAAAAGCCGCACAAAACACGGCTGGAACAGGTAAGTTCTCATTTGGCGAGAGTGTTTTATTTGATAACAATTTTGTCGATTCAACCATCTAACATACAGGTCCGACAACAATCAAAACAGCTGGTGGCGAATGTAGCACAGAAGGAACTGGCGAATGTGGGTAAGTTGAAGCAAGCGCAGTAGAAAAACTTGAAGCAGAAGTAGCTAAGGAAATTGCAAGCAGACTACCGGAATACACACATTGCCTCCAGGATGTTGGTGAAGCTCATAAAAATGCAGAAGCATCAGAACAATGCGTAAAAAAAAGAAAAAGGCTGCTCTCATTTTCCACAAGCACAGTCATGGATCATTCCAATCGCCCCGACCCCGGAAAGTTGGTGGATCAACCAAGAAGACTCCTCAAATAAACTCAGCCAAAAGGTAGCCATTCAAAGCAGTCGATTACGATTCCAAGTTCTGTAAACAGTCGAACAGATCCGGGAACATCCAAGATACAGTACTACAACTACAATACCAAGCACCGAAAGGAATACGACCTACCGATTTCGTCTGTTTAGCCTAACGATATAATAAAGGAATGATAACTGAATGCAATTCAAGAAGTTGTTCGGTTGGAGAGACTTCAGAACGATATGTTGCTTGCAAGGAGGCAAGAATTATAAGTCATTTCGGATCGGAGGAGTTTTTCCTCAACTCTGTCCAATTTCAGACACACTTCCGCAGGATCGGATCAATGTTAAGTCGCTTTGGAAAAGCTATAGATTTGTATAGACTACCAGAACCGGAAACGAGCCCAATCAGATCCACCACCCGTCTACCGACAGCTACCGAACAAAATCGACAATCGTTTTGGTCAACTGTTGAAACATCTATCTCAATCGAATGTTTCTTAAATCCCAAACCTACCGCCACCAACACATCGTGCGGAATATTGAATATTGAGTAGTTTAAATAATTGTTAAGACGTGTTAAGACCTTTAGGTCATATATGTTTAGGTGATCAATTACATTTGTTCTAATGCATACATAATAAATCCTATGTCCTATTTGCAAAATGCTTCAGAAATCATTATCCCGAGCCCGTGAGGGAGCACAAGCTACATAAAATTCATATTGAACGATGTATGATTTTCTTATGTGAACGCATATGCTTTTCATAAGGTTCACCTACGAATTTCTCCATGGTCTTTGCGTTTTTCATAAGGTTAGTTGTTGAAATTCATTCTGGTTCAATCAGCAAATAAATCATAAGATAATCGAGGAAAGATTACAAAGAGTTCTTATAGCAAAAAATCATAAGGTATTATTATGGTTTTTGCTATATTTCTTGGCTCAGTGTACCGACACTTAAAACATTTTTTTTCCTTTTTTTTTTTTATATTCCTACAAACCCAAAATTTTTCAACTCTTTCTCGTTGAATCGAAACCAAACTAATTGGAAAAATGGCTTTTATACAACGTGGTTAAATTTCTTGGTGTTGAAAATGGTAAGCAAGCATTTCATCACTCTTGCCTTGTTGTTTGATTTTACAAATGTAATAATCGATCCACCAACTCTTTACTATTGGAACATACAGAGCATACTCGGGCATTGTGGAGAATCAACGGCGAAATAAAAAAAGGCGAAATAAAAAAAAAAACTCATTTTCATAAATTTTTGTTTTAATGTTTAAGAGTAAGTTCAACTCGAAACTAAATAAATTTCAGGATTAGGGGTTTTTTTTACTATCGTACAGGTTTGGTCCAAAAAACGCAAATTGAAGTTTTCCGATTTTCAAGAACCTCACTAAATTCATATATTCATAACTCAAGAACACTTCATTTTAGAACAATTTTTTTCAAAACTTCAATGAAATTTGCTCAATAATCCGGAAGATAGAATCATAAAACAAAATCCTGCAAATTTATTTACAATTGAGGAAAATTTCTTAGATAAGGCCAATATTCAGCTCAAAAGTAATGTGCATTCGCATAGGACAAGTAATGGTCAAGAAATGCTTTTACCAACAATCAATATTCAACTAGCGATTTGAAATTGGTTCACTGTTGTAGAACCCCTTGGTCCGAAGTACACCTTGAAGCCAGCACCTAACTATACATATTTGCACCTTTGTTTTGATTTGCTGTGTTATTTTGACAGAATATGTGAGAGTGTGTTCGTGTGAGTTTATTATTAGGGGCGTATTTTTAAGCTTGCACTCAAAAAAATCGACACGTTGTTTCCACGTGAAACGCACGTAATTTTCGTCCACTTCCAAAACCAGTAATAAACACTTGGAATTCACGTAAGAGCTACGTGATTTCCACGTAAATCCACATTCTACCTGAAAACCACATAAATGTTACGTGATTTTTTTAGTACAATTCACTGGCACGTAATGTTTACCTGATTTTACTGAAGAAGATTTGGTTACCTGTTCTGGTGAAAATTACGTGAAATTTCACGTGGAAACAACGTGTCGATTTTTTTGAGTGTGGGACCGAACTTGGGACCGATGTGCTAGTACTGACTGAGCCAAGAAAAAAATCGTATTTGTTCGGGACCTACTGGTCTTAGAGTTAGTCTATGATAATATTCCGTTCGATTATTTTGCAAGGAAGATTGACATTTCACCCATACTGGAGCAGTTGTCAAAATTACTTTCGGTAAAAATGGCAAGAATTACTTCTGGTCTTCACTTGCTAGCTGTATACTGGTCAATAAGCCGAAAAAAAAACATATTATGAATTATGGAAAATTTAAAAAAAAAGTATTTTCTTGTTCGTTAATTCTTTTATACCTTTTTTTTTTCGAGTAATGTTCGAAAAACAATGGGCTCGGCACTCGTTTTCATACCAAAATAAAAAAAAGGGGATTACTCAAATTGAGTTGTGGCAATGAAACTCAATTTAGGCTACGTTCGGTTTTATCGTTTTTGAGTTAATGTTACTCAAATGTGAGTGAAACTGGATGGCAAACAAGCATCCATGTTTGTAATGAAAAACTGCGAAGTTCCTTCTAGTTGTGTAAATTTTATCTAATTTTTGAGTTTAAATCGTTGTGGATCTACCTGAAACAGTGATTTTAGCCGGGCTTAAAGTGAAATTGAACAATATGTTCTAACAATAATCATTATCATAAAAATTAAATTCTTAAAATTTTGCGTACGTATGCAGATTTCATTAAATTAATAAAATTGGTCTACTTTAACTTTATTTAAAAAAATAAACTTTTTCTTAAAATTATTCAGAATAAATGCCTGAATAAGTGTGATACTTGAAATTAGGAAACGATCATCATCGCGTTTTCGAACACCTCAAATTTCAGTGCTAATTGACTCAAAATTATTCAGTAATAACGTATTCCTCCAATCAATTTGTATACTTAATTAACGTACACTCTGAGATTCTTCTAATCGTTGATAGTTAAAAAGGAATCATTTTTATGGTTCATGGAGTTTGCATGTCGCATAAAGCTTGCTTCAGATAGAATTGGAACAAAAACAATTGCCTGTATTTCAGTTATTTATTATTGAATTCAAGATCTTTTTTTAATACAAATGTAGCGTTTTCTTCATACTCATAAGAAAAAATACGGATAAAATTATTCGTCACGGTTTCGAAGGAATTCTCGATTTTTTCCTGTAACACGGCTCATTAGGCGGCGCACACCTTCTTCGTCCATCGTTTTAGCTATCTTATTCCACCAGGTCTTCATCTGATTGATGTCTTTGACAACTTTTCCCTTTGCCTTGAGTCTCCTCTTCATGATTGCCCAGTATTTCTCAATAGGGCGGAACTGGGGGCAGTTGGGTGGGTTAAGGTTTTTCGGAACAACCTAGACCCCTTTCTCTGCATACCATTCTTGAACGACTTTGCTGTAATGACAGCTTGCCAAATCTGGCCAAAACATTACGGGATGGTCGTGGGATCGAATGAACGGCATAATTCGTTTTTTGAGACACTCTTTTTGGTATAGTTCCGACGTCATTGTCTTATTTGTAACGAAAACTTTCGTTTTTTTGCCACAGCTGCAAATGGCCTGCCAAATCATGAATTTTCGTGCAAATTTGTCGGCAAAAACAAATTCAAATTTGGCTGGAACATCCCCCCGAGCCGTTGCCAAGTAAAATTTTTGACTTGGGATTTGCCCGAAGTCAGCCTTGACATAGGTTTCATCGTCCATCAGAAGACACCTGTCGAACTTGGTCAGCACCTGGTCGTATAGCTTCCGAGCACGGATTTTGGCCACACTATTCTGTTTTATGGTCCGATTTGGCTGTTTGCTAGCTCGATACGACTTGATTCCTTCCCGGAGTCGAGTTCTCCTCACGGTACTATGGGCAGCACCGAATTTTCTGGCCAAATCACGGTCCGACAGATTGGGATTCCTCTTAATCGTCTTCAAAATCTTACCACGCAGTTTCCGGTCGACAGTTCAACTCCGACGATTGGCTTGAGGCTTCCGAATCGTCGTCAATGTTTCCTTATACCGTTTGATAACGCGCCATACGGTATTTCTGGGCAATTTCAGCTGTTTAGCTAGCCTAGATGCAGACCACAATGGATTTTCCAAATAACTGTGCACAATTTTTTCCCTTCTTTTGGCTTCCATGTTGATTGTTTACAAAGTACAGTCGATTTGCGGAATGTCAAAAATACATACGTGAAGCTGACAAAATTTCCGACACGTGGGCGCCAAGAACTTCCAAATCCGTCCACCAGGAGCGCCACAATATGAGCAAAAGTTTGTTCCAATTCTAAATGAAGCAGGCCTTAGTATAAAAACTGTACTAACGTTTCATAATGTTTAAACTTAGTCTAAATTGTGTGAGAAAATTCTACATAGCAGTATTGTCCCTCCTTGAGCGCAATAATGTTGTCATTTTATCAACATTTCATCGATTCTCCCAAACAAATTGCTTGTTGTGTTTAGTGTGATATTTTTTTCAAACAATCAATGCGCTTTCGGGGCGTATATCTAGAGAATGTTGTCATCAATTTTGCCGTTTTCGAATCAGTGATCTGAAACCACCAAACAGCAGCTTCCGATGTTCGATTTAATCGACGGCAGTAAATCGGATCTCTCTTTTTTCTTGGCAGTACCTAGTACGTCATGAAATGAAATATTACCACGTAGAAAAAGAGGTCCAATTGGTTAAATGCATGTGGCATTACCCAAGTTTCACTTCTCCCAAGTTGGGAATAACATCTTTGAAAAATCTACTCGACCAGAATGTTTTCGATTATATGGTCAAACGGTTTTTACCCCCACCGACCGATTTAAGAAAGTTCGGTTTCATTCATATTTAGGTTACTTTGACAAAATAAAAACAAATCCAGGGCGCGAAAACAATTTATTCTGAGTTTCTAATAAATCTCGTTTAAACTACCCACATATATTTCAACATTATACTACGCCCCTTATATTTCATGTTTATACTAAGCAAGTATAGTTGCCGTTTATACGGAGCTATGCGTCAACTAGGCGAATATCGATTTAGCATTCTTCTTTGGATTTAGTGTGAACTTTAAACTAGTTAGTTTAGATTTTGTTCTGAGTGTACAAGAGTTACTTAATACCTACATGCAGAAATTCAAGCAAGAAACTTGCGTTTGGCTGGCTTTTGAATCGAAACAGCTTTAATTTCATGCATTTCTGAAGACATTTCATAACTTTTTTTTGCTTTTGTCTTTTTCGTACCACTACATAAACATTGCAGCGACTATAATACCTTGTACCTTATATACGTTGGAAACGGACATCACACCAGGCATCACACTGACGTTTCTCTTTGTCAATCTTGACAATTCAAGATGTGTTCAAAAATAACGATACATGAAATGAAAGGGACCGAGGGTCAATCACAAATTACGTTTGCGATTTCTGAAAAGCACACGAGTATGTAATCGTTTATCGTTGGAAATACTGAAGCCAATTGCTCCTTGTGTGCAAAGGCCAGTTGTATATCAGATGAAAGCAACGCTAAACAATCGTTTGTTCCTTTGCTCTTTCGGAAACCAAATTGCGTATTTGATAGCAGGTTGTTTGATTCAACCCAACGGTCAAGTCTTGATAGGATCATTTTTTCTAACAATTTCCTTAAACATGATAGCATAGAGATCGGACGGTAAGAATTGTAATCAGACGCTGGTTTCCCAGGCTTTTGAATAGCTATTACTTTAATCTGCCTCCATGCGGGTGGAACTATATTTAATTCCATGAGAGTGTTATACAGGTTAAGTAATCGTCTTTTAGCGATATCAGGAAGATTTTTTAGAAAATTGAATTTAATCATATCGCTTCCCGGAGCAGAGTTATTCGATGAAAGAAGTGCCATTGAAAATTCCAACATTGTGAATGGTTCGGCCAGAGAACCGTTATTTCGGGTAGTATCCCGTAAATTCGGTTGTGTTGGGACAGAGTCTGGACAAACCTTTTTAGCGAAGTCGAATATCCATTGCATGGAGTATTCTTCACTCTCATTGGAGGATGAGCGGTTTCGCATGTAACGAGCCTTTCTCCAAAGCGTTGTCATCGAGGTTTCTCTAGATAGTCCCTCTACAAACGAACGCCAGTAATTGCGTTTCTTTGCTTTGAGTAAGTTTTTAAGCTTTTTTTCAAGCTTGAGGTACTTGTCAAAAAGCTCGCATGTTTCATGTCTACGATAATCTTTAAACGCATCGGATTTCTCAAGATACAACTTAGTGCATTCGTCATCCCATCCAGGGGTGGCGGGTCTTCTTTTGAGGGATGCACTTGGAACACGTCGTTTCTGAGCTTCTAATGCACTTTTGTACATCAGGTCGGAAAGGAAACGATACTCTTCTAATGGTGGAAGAGGATCGGTAGAATCAATACCAAGGGTTACCGCCGATGCAAAATGTTGCCAATCGATATGCCTCGTGAGGTCATAAGGAACATGGATTGGCTGGTCTGTTTTGTGAAAACTATTTGTGATTGAGATAATTATTGGTAAGTGATCACTACCATGGGGATCATTGATTACCTTCCACAGACAATCTAATGATAGTGAATTAGAACACAAAGATATGTCAAGTCGACTCTCCCTGGCAGGAGGTTTTGCTATTCGTGTCGCTTCCCCAGTGTTCAAGATGGTCAAGTTGAAATCGTCGCATAAGTCATAGAAAATACCCGCTCTATTGTCATCGTATTGTTCGCCCCAAGAAGTACCGTGGGAGTTCAGATCGCCCAAAATAAGAACTGGAGATGGAAGTAATGTAATTGAACTCCAAAGTTGACGGCGGTTTATTGATGCCCTCGGAGGGACATAGACGGAAGCTATGCAAAGATCTTTATTCTTTACTTTTATTTGGCAAGCGACGATTTCAATGCCTGAGATTATTGGGAGTGAGATTTTATAGAAGGGGTAGCACTTTTTGATCCCCAGAATAATGTTAAAATCGTGGAAGTTTAATTCATCTTCGGATGAAAGCCATGTTTCACAGAGAGCAAATATATCACAATCAGAATTGTGAATCAAATACTTGAACGAGTCTAATTTAGGTATTAGACTACGACAGTTCCATTGTAATACCGTGATCATATCTTGATCCTCACTCGACGAATTATTCATCGAAAGATATGAATTCACCAATAAGGGGCCATGATACAGTCAATTGCTTGAAGTAGTTTCCAACTATAGGAATAAGCAGGTCAATAATTCCTCGGAGCGGTGAAGCATCCGAAAGGCCAAGAGCATTTAAAATGTTATCCACAATGTCCCTAAAATTAATCTTACCTCGCATGGACGGGATATTCTTAGAATTGCGAGAAGACGTAGTGTTTGGTAACCTCTTACGGTTACTGTTATTAGGTAGCGGCGGGTTGGTATAGCTACAGCTAGGAACGGATGCATCAGCTATTACCGGTTTATTCGGTTTTTTAAATTGACCCCCTCTACCTCCAATTTTTTGCAAGCTTTTGAGAGTAGGTTTTATTTGTTTCCGGCGCACACCCGGAGAACTAGTAGGCTTTCTTTTACCGGGGGCGTGTACCTCCGGAAATCCACTCTCATCGGCTTCGTCAGAGTCCAGTTCATCGGAAGACAAAATCAAAAAAGGATTTTCATTTTGAGCGGCTGATACAGACGATGCAGACGCTCCGTTTTGCGACTTTAACATGTCTGCATACGTCTGCTTGGAGCGTTCTTGTATGGAACGTCTCACGTTACCAGTGCGCTTCTTGTACACGGCGCAGTTCTGCAAATCGTGGAGAGGCTCTTTGCCACAGTAAGCACACTTTGTTGCTTCCTGTTGGCAAGCATCCTCTAGATGCCTTTGGCCGCATTTGCCACAACGGGGCTTGTTGTCGCAAAAAGTAGCCGTATGACCCAACTGTTTGCACTTGGTACAATTAAATACCCTTGGTACAAAAAGGCGCACTGGGAAAAAAAAACTTTATCAATTTCAACAAATTTTGGGAGAATTGAACCGGCGAAGGTCACTTGTAGCGAGTCCGACGGTGAATACGTCTTTTTTCCATCTACCATTGATCCTGCATGCAATTGTTTGCATTCCAGAATCTCAATGGTAGACGAAGCGGAATCTGGAAGTCGCCCCTTACCTTCCATAACGTCTTCACACGTCAGGCTCGCTGCAGAAACCACACCGTCTATCTCCACATCTCGAGATGAGATGTAGACGTAGTACTCGACATTATAACCTGCGTCACTGGCAATTTCATTTGCAATTTTATACGTAGGTGCAGTAACACGCAGTTTGTTTCGGTTGACCTGATGAAACTCGGTCCCCGGATAACGACGCGTCAAATTTCTTTTAATGCCCAAAAAATCTAGGGCTTTCACTTTCTGCCGAAAGTAGACAACCCAAGGAGAAGCAGAAGACGGCTGATAACAGCGCGCCCTAAAAACATCTTTGGGAGGCAAGTCGCCCCCCGTAGAATCATCCATGCAAGAACAAATTCAGCGAACAGAGAAAAAAAAAATTAATAAATTAATAAAAATCAGATGATTTTTTTTGGACCACCCTATGCAGAACGTTTTACTATATGGGAGAGAGATACACAACACACTAGCAGATGACGAAACAAAAAACAAATGTGCTACTTGCCGTTTGCCGGTATGGCACCTTCTGCTGTTGTTCGCAAACAAAGCACCGCTTGCTGACCGGCAGTGGATGGAGCGATGACCTTCCTTGCTGCGATGGTGCTTATGGGGTTACACTTTTTCCCCTCGGGTGTTTGACGATGGTACAGGCTGGACAGATCATCCGTCGGGCTCGGCCGGGAATGTCCGCTTCCCTAATGGAACGCTTGGCTGGATTCGGTGGTTTAAACAGTGCACTACTTTTAATCACCGCGTGATTGATAGCGGGTTGAAAAAAAAATGCAAAAGAGGTAATGCGGAGTGCGAAAAAAACTAAACCGAAGCTCTTCAGCGTTCGATGCGGAATGAAACAAAATATAGTCATAAAATGAGTTTTCCAGATTAACCGTGTAAACGAACGATATCAAAAATCCTCCAACCATTTCTTAAGGTACATTTGTAAACAATGACTTCTAGCGTATTTTTCTGGGATCAGCTTGCTCCCACAAACAAAATAGCACCAGAAACAGATACAGGGAGTTATTACCTTCCCGTCGGTGGGGGATATAGATGTTAGGAACCTGGCATTTCCGGGAAATTTACGTTTTAAGTCATTGTTTACAATTGGTACTTTTGACCTTTTGACGATTTTGTCTAGAATTGATATACACGCTTTGTCCAAATGTTTATAACATGATGTTGTGCTTAAGAAAGACGTTTTCTTAAAAAAAAAAAAAAAAAATTACTATTAATTTTTTATTGCTTTCATTGGTGGTTTTTCAACTCAATTGAGAACAAAAACAAAGGAATTTTCTTCACATTTGCTCATAGGCCCTTTGGTAATGTTGCTCCAGAAGCAGGAAGCTCCTTCCTTTTTTGGGCACATCTCGAAGCCCGAAGGATCCCTGTTCATTCGATTTTGCGCGCGTTTTGATGAACTTCAGAATGAACGCCTTTTGTTTTTCATAAGCCAACATGTTTTACGATTAGCATAATAATTTCGCAATTTTATGCTCCCAGTGTTGCAAATAGTTGGCCATAATTTTTTTTTTTCGTTACCATCCAGTGTGTGTCTTGTGGAGTTTTACAATTCCGTGGGTGATTAATCTATATTTGTGTATGAATCTTCCCAACTATGAACCGCGCTCGTCGAAGTGTAACCATTCAAAGCAAAAAGGTCACCAAACAGGTTAGTGACGACGACTTTGAGAGTGGAGATAGCTTCTCGGATGAGTCGGACAACGAGGACTTCTCGGTTAGTGAAGAAGAATGGCTTCCGGGACAAGCAAATGGAAAGAGTAAGGACGAGGAACTGCAGGCCACTGTTTCGGATGACGAAGATGAATCAGAAAGCGATTCGGAGAACCACGATGACCTCGAGGAAGATTCGGATGAAAGTGTGGTTGCATCCGCCAGCTATAGAGCAAAGAAAAGGTAATTATTGACGTTAAATACATGATTTACCTCTGCCTTAGCGCTAATGTTTCGTAATTTTTAGGGCCTCGAAGACTTCAGTCAATACGATACCCAAAAAGAAACGACTCTCACCGGCGACAAGGGATGAATTGTACCAACGCACAAAGAAGTATTTGCTAAAAGAACCAGATCCAGAGCGACCTCCACTCAATTCGAGTGTGACGGATATTCTTAAGCAGTGCCAGTTTAAGAAAAAGAAAATTATAAACGACAGTTCTAAACCAATATCACCGAGAGTTGAACGAGCGAAGAAAAAGCGCGATGACGACTCCGATAGCAGTGGCGACGATCATTTGATGAAACCCGAAGAGTTGGATCTTGGTTCCATTTTTTTTGACAAGATAGAACCGAAGAAAATGGAACAAGCTGCTCCTCAATTTGATTGCAATGCTGGCATGAGGCTTTCGGACAGTTCAGATGACGATGACGAAGGAGAGGAGGCTGTTCCTGCTTCGATCCAGAAAGTGGCAGCTCAGCAGCTGATAAGTAAGATTAACGAGTCCTCTTGTGAGTTTATAAACTTCAACAGTCTTGGTGAGTTCAACAAGAAAATAGAAGAAGCGAAAAACATGCTCAAGAACTACCAGGTTAAGGATAGTATTGAGCCTTCTCAGCAAAAGAAACCGGAAGATGTTTCAAATTTATTGGCTCTGGGTGAGACGGAGGCTGGCATCTCACCTGGAAAGGACCAGGATGCCGCTGGCCAGAATGAAACAGGAAGTGAGGAATCTGACTGGGAAGAGGTCGATGCGAAGAGAAGTCAGTCTATTCAGAAACCTTCCGAAAATTATCAGATAACGGTGGAGGTACAGACAGAAAAGTCGAAAAAGAAACGTTGGGAGGAGATTGAGATGGAGTTGTTTATAAAGCGACAGATTAATAAGGTCAAAAGGGCAAATCAGCTTGCGTTTCATAAAAGTAGCATCTTGTGTGCGATAGCTAGTGGTAAAAAATTGAATGAGATTATAAATTCTTCGGGAATTCGAGCTAGGGCACTTTCGCTTATGCAGTCCGATCAGTGTGTGCTTAAGGGAAAGTTAGATGGAAAATTTGTCGATCAGTTGATAAAATGGTTCAAGAATAAGTTTGAGTTAACTAGCCAGCAGATTTATTCCAAACCCACGAGATTAAGCTTTACTTTAGCATTGGAACTATTCACTCAGAAGGTCGGCTGCAAGCGGGACTATATTGTTTTGTTCTTGGCGTGCTTGCGTTCAGCCGGTGTTGATTGTCGATTGGTGATTTCTGCCAATGTTCCTCCGAAGCGGCCAGCCATGAAGGATCTGTGTCCTATCTCGGAGAAACAGCTTATTGAGAAGTTCGAAAAGGAGTTTGGCAAACAATCAACCATAAAAATTGCTCCAAACGAATCAACGGAAGGTCAAGCTGTTGAAGTGAAAGTCGAGGTTAAAAACTGCCCGGTGGTGGAAGAGAGAGTTGAAAAGCACCTTATTAATGTACAACAAAAACTTCCCGGAGCGGATGATTCAACGAAGCATTCACGGCCTACAAGCGAAAAAAAATCTGCTCGGAAAGTTCACTGTGAAACTGGAATTGCAACTCGTACGAATGTGCAACCCAAGGAAGAGCAGGATAAAGAACTGCACTGTGCTATGTCTCAAAGTAAAAGGGGCAATAGAAACCTGCCTAATTCTTCTTCGGAACCAAGAAAGGCGAAGTTCTCCTCGGGGACAGAGATTGATGATGGCCAAAACAAATCCACTTCAGTGAGCCCTGCAAAGGAAAATACCCTGACTAAAAAGTCCAATCTCAGAACCTCTCTAAGATCTGCTAGCTCCCGAAAACCCCTCAACAATCTGATAGTCCCTCAGTTGGATGGAATCAGTGACCTTGCAGCGCCGACTTCGAAAACTCTGCCTATATCTCGACGCCTCCGTAGTCGCACAAAACCATCTACAGTAACAGAATCGAATTCACCGTTCACCAAACGTGCAGCCAACACTCCAACCATGGTGAAGGAAAAGAACAACAACCAACCGGGTCGGATCTCCAAGAGGAAGCTATTCGACATCAGCAAGACGACAACAACCAAGGATGTCGTTTCTAGTCCGCCGAAAACTACCAAGCAGAAATCGGCGAAAAACAAGATTTTAACGTCGGATTCTTCCGATGAGGTTTCTAAAACAAATGAACCGCCCTCGCCGCCGTTGAACAAAAAACGGCAACCGCGTAGGTCTCGAATCAAATCCAAACTGCCTTCATATGAATCAGATTCATCGGAGGACAGCGACTTTGAACCACCGGGAAAGAAGAAATCTAAACGTGCTGCTAAGGAGAAGGTGGAATCTCCGGGTAAACAATCGAAGGCAGCAACAGCGACTAAAAAGAAGACGAAGAGCGCTGCCAAGGAAGCCGGGGAGAACTGCGATTTAATCGCTGCGAACAAGATGGATCTCTGGGTCGAGTACTACTCCGAGAAGGACAAACGATGGATCACGGTGGATTTGTTCAGCGGGAAGATTAACTGCGTAGAATATCTAGTGGTAAGTATGAGCTTCTGTGATTTTCACTAGAATTGGTGCTGTGTCCCCCAAATTGTCTAACCTTACTCGATGTTTCTCCCTCTCCACAAGCGTCACGCCTCCAGTCCGATCAGTTACGTGTTCGGCTTCGACAATGCCAATCATATTAAGGACATTACTCCGCGATACGTCCAGCACTGGAACACGGTCTGCCGAATGCTGCGCGTTGAGCCCAAGTGGCTTGACAAGGCTCTGAAACCATTCCAGGCAAAGAAATCGCCTCGCGAAAAGCAGGAGGACGAAGAACTTAACAAAATCGATATTGATAAACCGCTGCCGACGACCATTGCCGAGTAAGTGATTTGGCGGCTTTTTGAATATTCCAACTATCTTTCTAACCTTCATTTCAACTCCATTTCAGGTGTAAAAATCATCCTTTGTACGTACTGAAGCGCCATCTGCTCAAATTTGAAGCCCTCTACCCACCGGAAGTGCCCAGCTTGGGCTTCGTCAAAGGTGAAGCCATTTATGCACGGGAATGCTTATTCGTTCTTCAAACCCGAGAGAAATGGTACAAACAAGGGCGGGTGGTGAAACCATTTGAAACCGCTTACAAAATGGTCAAATGTTGGAGATACAACAAACAGAAGAACGAATGGCAGCCAAATCAACCGTGTGAAATTTTCGGAAAATGGCAAACCGAAGAATATGATCCCCCGACGGCGGAAAATGGTGTGGTTCCCCGCAACGAGTACGGCAATGTTGAACTATTTACTCCGAAGATGTTGCCCAAGAAGACTGTTTACTTGCAACGTAGGTTTTGATTGTGCTTACATTGAAGGGTTGGAATGTTTATAGAATTTTCCTTTTGCAGTTCCTGGGTTGAATCGAGTTTGCAAGCGATTGGGTATTGACTGCGCACCGGTCCTCACCGGATTCGAAAAGGCACGCATGCGGATGATACCCGTGTACGATGGGTTCGCGGTCTGCGAGGAGTTCGCTAACCAAGTGGTCGAAGAGTGGTATAAGGAGATGGAAGTAGAGGAGAAGCGGGAACAGGAAAAGTATGAAAAGCGCGTCTACGGTAATTGGAAACGCCTTATTAGGGGCTTATTGGTGCGTCGTAAGTTACAAAACAAGTACAATTTCGATAATCTGTGAGATGCGCTGGCAGCAGTATTATATTTTAATGTTTTTTTTTTAAATCATGTTCATGTTTCGATTTTGATGTACTCAAGCAATTTAAAATATACAGATTTCTATTGATCAAATATAGTCAAAATTGTATTTATTTTTCAGCTTGTTCCTAATGAGTAACCCTCTGATCAGTTTCTTCCAATTATCATATATCTTCTTCTCCCTTTTCTCGCAAATCCTTTTGTCTTGTTCCAACTGATCACGTTCATATTCATCTAGCACCTGTTGCTCAAACTCCTGACAGATAACGATTCCTTCAAATACCGGATGGTTTCCGCCAGCGTGTACGCCAAACCCAACTACAGCAATGGCGTAGTCCACCTTTAATTTTCGGCATGTTTTGGAAATGTTTAGCTCTGAAAGAAATTCAAATAGTTAGTTTCATTCATCTTCTAGCAAACCAGTAGACACTCACGTTTCAAATGTACCGTCCCCCCTGGTAGCATGCAATCCATGAAGAGTTCAATGTTTCCGTACGCATTCCGTGGTACCCGTCCGCCGGTGGCTTTTGGCGGTACATAGTCTTCCGTTTGCCAGTAACCGAACAGTTCCAGTTCAGTTTTCTCTCGTTTCAGCTTAGACATAACCACCTTGTATGGCGATTCGTACAAGCGGATCACCTTGGCATGACGGAGCCAAACTTCCCGTGAGTGTAGCGTATGGACGCACTCCCGTGCGTAGATCGGTTCATCACGGAAGAACCCCAGAGGCGGAGCGTCCGGCGGATAGATGGCTTGAAATTTGAGTAGATCTCGTTTCAGACAGTAGGAAGGGTGGTTTTTGAAGCTATGGGAGAGATTAGTTTGGGTTAGTAGAAAGTTCAGAAAGAAGTTTTTGCAAAGGTATGGCACCAAGCAAGATTAAACACGAGTTTGGCATGCCATATACTACCTTAAATGAATACATACTCTGAGACCTTTTCCGGTATTGGTGCCCGAAAGCGCAGCCGCCTAAAATCTCGCTCGTCCAGCAAGTCCTGTTTCGCCTTCCGACGACGCCGTCCAAAGTTTAGGGTTAAAACTTTCAGCCACTTTTCTGCAACCCGCAGACGTCTCGAGCCGGTCTCGTTCTGCCACCAATATCGACCGCTAACGTCATTCAAGCTGCCATCGTTGCACCAGCCGAACACGTACGCTACCGGCGCAGGAAGCAGCTGTTGTACTACGTAATCCAAGCAATCTATCCGGCCGGAAATAATGTCAACGATGACCCACCGGCTTTCCGCATGAATGTAGACTTCGATCCAATGGGTAAGCGTTTCACCGGCACGAATGGGTTGATTATCCTTAGCTGGCTTCTTGACGATGTTCTTTTTCGTTTTCTGATGCTTGGCAGGCTGTTTGAAAAACCGGGACGTAATCTCAGAGTGCTTGGCTCTGGTCTTCTCTACGTTAACGTTCAACTTAGAATGCATGGCCATCGGAGTCTTAAGCTTAAGTTTCCACAAGCTGGGCTTTGCGTCTGTTGAGTGATCCAAGCGAACCCGCTTCCCTCCGATGCAATCGTCCGCGCCATCTACCTGTGATATTTGGAAGAAGTTTTCAAATTCAGGTTTTTGTTTCAAAATTTCCGCTGTCGTTAACGGAACATTTTGATATCGCTCGGTTGATTGTGAATGTGCTTGAATAAGTGTTTTGGTCATTCTGCGTTGAGTAGTTAGTCCAACAAGCTTCTCTTTTGTTTGGTTTGGGTGTTTCGTGAGCACGTTCAGGTGCATGACTAATCTAGCTTCTATCGAAAGGAACCTTAAAATTGCTATTAAGAGTAAAGTAAGTGATGCTTTATACCCTTTGAATATCACTCGTGATTTGTCTAGTATGTTGGAAATACTTTTATAAAAATCACAGATTGTAGTTAGGTACTTTAATTCTGCTACATCATCCGTTTCTATGGCGAGATCTTTTAAGATTTCTAAAATTGTTTGACTATTATCAGTTACTAAGTCGTTAACTAACTTATTCAGATAAAATCCATGGCCAAGCAGGCAGAGTAAATGCACTTTATGCAGCTGCAATTGCTTTTCTCGTTTTTCGGTTTGAAGAAGCCGCCTCAGTTGGGCATCGATGTCGATCACCTTCCCCGCTTTGGTAGTCTGTTGGCCAACGACTACCTCAACATCCTTGCCTTCATCACTACTGAAAACTTCAACATGTTGCCAATCTTCATCAACCGCCTGCTCTTTTGAGCTAGGCATTTCTACATCTCCCTTACTGAGGAGGTTCTCTGCTATGTTGATAAATTCGACGATATCCTGCTTCTTTTTCTCGAGTTCAACTTGTTCCGCCTCCTGAGGCTTATAATCGTAATTTTGTATATTATATTTAACTTCGTCGTATCTTCGATCGTAATCGGCCAATTGCGTTAGCATTAGGTTGATTCGTTCCTTCTCGTCTGCATCGCTTTCTGATTCATTATCACTAAATGCCGCTGTTTCCGAATTCGAATCCCGGACAGCATGGCTATCCGCAGCCACAACACAAGTGGATTGATAATCCTGGCTGAAGAACTGCGAATCTAAATCGATGTCCTCCAAGTTGACCAGATGATCACCGACACTGCTGGATCCATCGGAATCCAGTGGTTCGCAGCCAGCAAATGGATCGCCTGGTTCTTCTGTTTCCGCTGACCTAGTTGTCTCACTAACACTAACGGGTGCATTCATAGACCCGACATTTTTCGGTAGTCTACTGAAAATCTTCGCTCGCAGAGATGGCTTCCTAGGACTGGTGTCCATTTCCGGGATTTCCGGTAGTTACGCGCGCAGGGCACTATATTACAAAAATCACAATCATTTGTTGTTTAGATATCGAATTGGTTACCCTGGATTCACTCATTCCAATTGGAATCGTGAAACGAGGAACCTTTTCCATGGAATGCATTACAAATAGTCAGAGCAGCCAGATTTTCTTTTTTTTCTTCAAGAATTAGGCTCAGGTAAATTTTGGCAGCATCCGTGTTTTCTACTGGCTTTTTAAACTGGCCGTAAAAAAAATATCATATAGATTTACAATTAAATGTATTGTAACCAGGGATAATTTTTCGTAAAGGAAAATTTCTCGACTCCCTGGGCATAGCGTAAGTTGAGGAGAGCAAGCAATAAGCTAATTGTGAAAGCAATAAGCTTGAAATGCTAAGGAAGAAGAGAAGAACCAGGGATATTAACCGACATAAACCTGATAATCTCATCAGGTGAGAAAACAATACTCCAGCGAAATAATCTTTCGATATTCAGACACGCAAAAAATACCAATACAAGGAATCAATTTAACTAAAATTTTGGTTTGAATATCGACCAATAAAACTGATGAACTAATTCAACAAAACCTTTGAGTTGAAATAAAATATCATGCTTTATAGAATTGAACATCGTGTTTTATAGCTCAAAACAAAATGTTTTCTTAAACCAACTAAACGCATTTGTTGAAATAATAAACAATGATGAAGTAATTGAAAAAAAAAACATTGAATGGAAATAAAACTTCATGCTTTATAGAATTGAACATTGTGTTTTATTGTTCAAAACAAAATGTTTTCTTAAATCAACTAAACGCATTTGTTGAAATAATAAACATTGATGAACTAAAACAACAAAACCATTTGATTGAAATAAAACTTCATGCTATAATAAAACTCCTAGTCGTGTTTTATTGTTTTTAAACAATTAACGCACCATATTCCCCCAGCAGAACGGCATTTCGGAACGCAAGAATCGGACTTGGCATCGCGCATGTGGTTGGATGCCGGACTTGGTAAGAAATATTGGGGAGAGGCAGTCATAATGGCAGCTTATTTGCAAAATCGTCTTCTTTCGGAAGTTGTCCTGTTTTTCCAGTTATCTGCAAAGAGAATAACTCGTTGATAATCTGTTTTACAAATTATAATTGATTATGTTTAAACTTTCATTATAAAAGCCGAGGCAGAGGCAGCAATATGGTTGCTATGAAATGTGCGCTCATACAAATATTTTATTAAAACAATAAATTAACCATTTTAGTTTAAAGCAATGTTTAAAATAAATGTGATTGTTATAAATCAAATATTATTTAAATCAATATTACACAGCGGTGATTACTTTAAAACATTTGATTGGTTTGATTTGAATTGAATTTTGAATTGATTTGGGACTTTTTTATGAATTGAAACAAATAGAAACCTTGTATTGAATAGCAGCAACATATTTTGTTGAATAAAAACAGAGTGATTTCTAGAGGGTAAAAAAATATTTTGTTTAAACAATAAATTAATCGATTGAGTTTAAAAATAAATGTGATTTTTATAAATCAAATATTATTTAAATTAATATCACACAGCGGTAATTACTTTAAATAAATTTATTGGTTTGAAATGAATAAAATTTTGAATAACCTTGTATTGAATGCCAACAAAATATGTTGTTGGTGCAAAACAGAGTGATTTCTTTGCGTGTAAGATTGCATTATGATTATTTGCTACTAGAAATCGTTATGAATTTCATCAATTTACCTTATGAAATATAATGATGTTGAAAAAATAAAAATATGGAGCAACCTGGATCCGAACCTTGAACGTTGAGGTTATGGGTCCAGTGACTTGACCACAAGTATATATCAACACTTGTGAACAGGAAAGCTTAAAGGTGTACAAGAACAACCTCGTGTGAAATAAAATCTATTCATAAATCAGGCTTATGAAATTTCAAAGCCTCGTTCATAAGTTGAACCTTATCAAATTCTAAAGATTATTTGGCTGAGTGTTACACCCCAAAACACACCCCCACAAAAAAAAAACACCACCAACACCACAGGCTTAATAGCATAGACTAACTCTAAGAGCCAGTAGGTCCCAAACAAATACGATATTTTCTTGGCTTCCAGTATATCAGTACTAGCACCCAGTCTGGTCCCAAGCTCGGTCCCAAGTTCAATGATTCGCCCCTAACAACGTAGCTCACACCAACACATTCTCAAATGTTGTGTCAAAATAACATAGTGAATCAAAACAACAACCAAGATACTAGTACCGGAAGGTACTGAAGAGCGCAAGAATTATTGCAAGGTGCAGACTGCAAGGTATACTTCGAACCTAGGGGTTCTACAACAGTGAACCAATTTATTGTTATTGCTAATTGATTTTGGTTGTTTATATAAAAATAAATATATTATTTATATATAATAAATAAATATAAAAAATAAATAAACAATAAACAATTTGCAATTTGTTATTGGTTTGCAGTTCCCTAGGTCCGAAGTATACCTTGCAGTCTGCACCTTGCAATAATTCTTGCGCTTTTCGGTACCTTCCGGTACTAGTATCTTGGTTATTGTTTTGATTCACTATGTTATTTTGACACAACATTTGAGAATGTGTTGGTGTGAGCTACGTTGTTAGGGGCGAATCATTGAGCTTGGGACCGAGCTTGGGACCGATGTGCTAGTACTGACTGAGCCAAGAAAAATATCGTATTTGTTCGGGACCTACTGGTCTTAGAGTTAGTCTATGGTTGAATTAAAGCTGAAAAGGGCCCCACTAAGCTCGAACTAATGCTATATCTTTTGTAATTCCATAAGACATTGCTAAAGTAGCATTATTGCATTGGTAATGCATCACTACATTCTTAAGCTAATCTAACGCTTCATTACTTGACAACTGTTGAATTGATGCGATCCCGCTTTACCGATGTTGATTTTGGGTTGAATAAGTGCAATCATATAATGCTTGTGGCTACTTGGGCGGTTTCCTTATCGCCTACTGAAGCAGAGCCTGTTGCATTGTGTGCCATGGAATTTAGATGACCCAACTGTTGCGGGAACTTGGATTGAAGCTAGATGAACCGAGCATTTACTTCGAGGACAATAAATTAACTATTCGTATAGTTAAAGTAGAGCGAGATGTCAGCAGACTAAAACATATTGATATAAAAATTTGTTTTGTCCGGGAGCTTATTAAGAGAGTGCCGTATGTTCTAAGTTGCAACCAGCTTGATCAGAGAAGATGCATAAATTTGAATCAGAATCTGTATAAAACCAAATATAAACTATCGCGATGCAGGCATTTAGATCACTGCAGATCCAAATATTTAGATCTATACTAACCAACAAACAATTTGAGTTGAAATAATGCTCTTTTTTTTGGCTTATTAAGCTGATTTGTTATCAAATAAGCTGTTCTACAATATGCAATGTTTGTTGGGCAGTTTCTCCACCGACAAACCGACATGAAACTCAATCTTCACTATTGATCAAGAATCCATAACGATCGATTCAAATGTGCAGCGATCCCATCTGTCAAAACCTATAGAGTCATTTTATCTAGATCACCTAAATGTGTCCAGAATTCCCGCCTTAACCCTTCTTATCATCCCCAGGGTTTTCGCCTCAAAACTTCTCCCAACACCAAGGTGCATAATACAATTTCAACAAATATTGAGACATTTTCTATTGTCATTCATGTCGGTTTGTCGGTGGTTTCTCATCAGGATTGGAAATGACCTTATACCAATAAATTCATTCACTGGTTTGAATTATTTATTTCATTGAAGTACAAATAATAGTGACACTTAAACTAGCGGAATCGCGTTTCATACAAGTATTTTGCTAAGGTGTCTCGCACGTGATAAGCATTTCTGCTTGAATTATTCCCTCGCTGAATAAAATCGCCATTGATTCCAGTGAGAGGGTCAATCTCTAAACGCCATTCGCCTGGTGCGATTATTTCACCATTTTCCCCTATTTGATCGACGAAGAGTTGAGGCGCATACTGATTTCCCTCTTGACTTTTCATGAAGTTGTGCAGCACAACGGAGGCTTTAACAATATTTTCAGCAGCTGTTGGCTGTAAATGAAGCGGTGCCAACAAGATTCTCCAGCGGGCCGCCAAAATACCAAAGGCATTTTCGATTGTCCTGCGTGCTCTGCTTAGCCTATAGTTGAAATTTTCCTGTATAGCTTCGAGGTTCCTCCCTGGATATGGTCGCATTAAATTTTGTTTCAGTGGAAACGCTGCATCTCCGACAATAAAATACGGAATTATTCCCACATTGTGTACTTCATCTGGGTCAGGTAAGTTAAGTTCTCCATGTAGTAAGCGATGTCCAAAGGCGCTATTGGCGAATACACTACCGTCGGCATTGCCACCGTAGGCCCCTATATCTACGCCAATACGCATTCCGTTGCCGTTCCGTTTCCGTCCATATTGCGTTCAGGCCTTAAAACACCCAGTGGACCTCTGGTCGAAACGAGGGTCGAATATAATTTGAATATCAAATTTTTCTCAGATCATGTGGAATGTGTGGAATTCTTCTTTTTCGAAAATCTGTAAATATGGCAACCCTGCATTCAAGTCGTTTGTTTTCATTTGTCGCGAGTGGAACATCTCGTGCGTGTGCTCTCCGCTGGTAAGAAAAGAACCACGATGTTCCGCCGGTATCGGTTACCGCAGATTACGCGCGCCTTACTAGAAGTAACTAGGCACTATGCAGGTGCTCATCAGAAAGCTCCCATGCTAAGACTATCCCAAGGTCGCTTGATTGAACTGAAGGAAAAACTTAACACCATTCGGATACCCTCGGCAACTGAGTGGAGTGAAATTAGAAAATGCATTCTGGACGAACGTCGCTTTACCGAGACCAATGTGGACAGTACGGTGCTGGGGTTGTGTAACTCGCTAGAAACCGGTAAATCATACGTCCAGTTTCTTCAGGGGAGGGGAGTCGAAGTGAACTTGGCTATTATAGGGAAGCTGCTTCGGCTCTACCGGGTGCAACACAGTGAAGGTTTGGAACTGCGAGAGGAAGATCGCCAGGATATTCTGAAGTATCATAATAGTTTGAGAGAGAAAAATTCAGTACTAGATGCGAATACATGTGAGCATTTGGTGGCGGCACTGACGCTTACCGAACATTGGCGTCTTGTCGTTCGAACTATTGGACATGATTAAGCTAACCGGAATTCCGGATAGTGGCGCTTACAGTTTCTTGATTGCAAAGTGCTTTCAAGTTGATGATTGTGAAGCCGGTTGGAAGCTGCTGGAGGAGCAGACCTCGAAGAAACGGATACCAAATGATGAAGTGTTCTTAGCTTGGATCGATCATAGCCTGAGGGATGGCAATACATTCGTGAGTATCACAAATCCCCACTGATCTAGTCTTATGTATGATTAACATTTTGTTCTTCTTCTAGAAAGAAAATCTTATTAAAATGCTATCATTCACCGAAGCCAAATCGATATTCCTATCGAAACGAATAGGGTCCGTGCTTAGAAAGCTTCCTCAAAACCTAAAGATTCGTGCCACTGAAGCACGCGTTACCGATGGTGGTAAATGCTCCCACTGCAAATCCACGCTGGCCAGCATTGTCGTCCCGGATGAATCGTTCCGTGCTCTCCGAGATGCCTTCATCCAAGCTGTAATAATCAAGAAGGAAATTTTCAACAAAACCACGCCGAAAGAATTGGAGCGATTTCAGGTGTTTCTGAAAAAGACCAAACCCTACGACGTGGTAATTGATGGCCTTAATGTAGCCTTTTCGACCGGTAATCAGAAATCTCCCGCCGTCTACGCCATGCAGATTGCTTCCGTCGTGAAGCATTACGTGCGACAGCGGAAGCGTGTGCTGATCATCGGTCGCCAGCACATGGACCGATGGCGGTCCAAGGACATGAAATACATCCGAGAGAATGCATTTCTCTTTCTGACGGAGGATTTATCACAGGACGACCCGTTCCTGTTGTACGCTGCGCTGGAAAGTGGGCCCGGTACGGATTTCTTCTCGAGGGATCTGATGCGCAGGCATTGGGGTCTGCTGGGCAATGAGTTGGGTGGAGTTTTCAAGCGGTGGCAACAGGAGCATCAATATTCACTGCTCTCGATAACGGCCGATGGAAAGGTGATCATCAAATCGCCGTTCAAGTACAAACTGTACGCGCACTCCCTGCCGGGGGATGGCAACCGGTGGCACGTGCCATTGATTGATGATAGTCTGAAGATACCCAGAGTGGAGAAACAAGCGAGCTGGTTGTGTTTGGAATTTCAGTAGATGATTAAAAAGAAGAGGCTTTAGTGATGGGAAGAAGCTAGATGCCGGGCTTGTGAGTTTTGTGGAACTGAAAAGAAAGTCTTGTTATATTTTTTTTTCTAGTTAAATGATACATATGGAGAATGGTGTTTAGAGTATGGTGGTGTGAATTTAATGTGAATTGAACAATATTTAAGTGCATTTTGTGAGGCATAGCAAGGATGATCTTCAGCAGGTGCATCGTTTTAGGTAAGTCTTGTTTACAAAATAAAGAGAAAAAATGTTAATAACATTTAAGATTTAAGAAAATTTTAAAAAGAAAAATCATGTAAATTTTAAAACTGTTAAAAAATGTCAAAACTTCTCCTAAAAGTAGTCCATATTGAAAATGCTTTAAATGATTTCTCGAAGCTTTTAGAATGGTCTTAGAGCACGAATCCCCTGCTTCGGGAATCTTAATATTGAAGGATCAATAGAAGCAAGGAGAGTCGGTAGTAAGAAGAGCACATCGATTCGAGAAGCAAAACTCAATGGTCAGAACTGTTGGAAAAACAAGTTCAATAGATTTTGAGTCGACAAATGGAGGATACTTCCATAGGGCGACCAGCTTAAAAAAAAATCATTTACATATTTTGTTCGGATAATTTAGGCAACATTGTAAACACCTGTTTTTCTGCTATGCTGAACAATCGTTCTCGGTCATGTTGAACATCTAGAGGGCTTCATACCATTTTTTTTAACTTCATCTACCGTCATTCGCAAAAGTGGTTTTCAAAATCGTAGATGGCGTTCGGTAAAAAGGTTTTGTGGCTGCCTAAGCAAAGTAATTGGCGATAAAAGAAGAGCAGAAAATAGATAATGATGATTCTGACAAATTTCATACGATTCAAAAGATAGTCAGACAGTTTATTATTAGCTTCAATTTTAGCAACTAGAAATGATTTAACCTCACTTTAGCTTAACACGAATTCGACGGCTCGCAGCAGATTTAAAGAACTTCTGAGCTGTCGCCAAACGTTAGGTTAGGTTAGGTCAGGTCGTTGTCCGTTGTTCGAACTCAGCCAAAAAGAAATTAGAGTTAGCATCAATGAGAAATCGTCGTCAGCAGGAATGTTAGCGGACGAGAATTTGACGATATTTTCTACCTTTGCTAGCATGTTTTTGAGGACTGCAGGACTGACCCTGAAAAGAACTTTTGTCATTCAATGATGAAATTTTGATGTCCCTGAGGTGATCCATGCAAGGTCAAGGATCATACAGCTCCAGATGTGGGAAGGCCTGATGGCTTAACTGGTGTCTTATTGCATTTCACTGAAAATAAACAATAACGATAAGTATGAACAACGACTGACCTTAACAATACACCCACTTCTTTTTCAGCTGGCTTCTTCGCCTCACGCTTTCACTTGTCAAGCTGCACGACGTAATTTGCTTGCCTTTTCTGACCCAATATGTACATTGTTTATTAAAAGTCAAAATCAATACCAATTCTTAACTCTCAATGATGATATTATAAGCTTAAAAAACTCCAGGCGACTCAACATACACATAATTGCATTTAAGCAGTCGTCATTTTGTGTAGAAAAGCAAAAACAAACGAATAATTTAAACTTTCAGAGATCTGGTATGGGCCTGTTCATAAACCACGTAGACTCATTTTTGAAAATCTGGACCCCCCTCCATCCTCGTAGACTTTTCTTCATACAATTATTTGAAATGTTGTATGGAGCGCAGACTTTGGTAAACCCCCTCCCCCCAGAAAAGTCTACGTGGTTTATGAATAGCCCCTATCATGCTTCACCAAAAACTACTTTTGAAATATTCTTAAAAAATGTGAATATAAATTGAGCCTTAATATTAAATTGATGTTCGCAAGTTTCGCATCCTTTTAATTTATGCCCAAAGAAAAGCAAAGCATGAAAAAAAAGAAATAGATTCATTGAAAAAAAGACTAATAGCTTAGTCGGTAAATGCGTCGGATTTATATTCCGCAACTTAACGGTTTGATACTAAGCTTGCTAAGCTTGCTTACCTGCATTCAGTGCACTGAAAAAATGTTAACTAGCCTACCCCAAAGTTTGGTTTGTTTCGGATATCAATGTGAACACAAAACCCAAGCAGTAGTTTAGTCAATTTTTAATTTATTAATATCAATTTTGTTTTTACTGTCCGCCTCTCAATCGTAGAACCAAATGCAAGGTACTTTCCTTCTGGATATTGTAATCCGAAAGAGTTCGGCCATCTTCCAGCTGCTTGCCGGCGAAGATCAGACGCTGTTGATCTGGAGGGATACCTTCCTTATCCTGGATCTTAGCTTTGACGTTTTCAATGGTATCCGAGGGTTCGACCTCAAGGGTGATGGTCTTACCAGTCAGAGTCTTAACGAAGATCTGCATTCCACCACGCAGACGAAGGACCAAATGTAGGGTACTCTCCTTTTGGATGTTGTAGTCCGACAAGGTACGGCCATCTTCCAGCTGCTTACCGGCGAAAATCAGACGCTGTTGATCTGGAGGGATACCTTCCTTATCCTGGATCTTAGCCTTCACATTTTCAATGGTGTCAGAAGGTTCAACTTCCAAGGTGATGGTCTTTCCAGTCAGAGTCTTGACGAAAATCTGCATGCCTCCGCGAAGACGAAGAACCAAGTGGAGAGTGCTCTCCTTTTGGATGTTGTAATCCGACAAGGTACGGCCATCTTCCAGCTGCTTACCAGCGAAAATCAGACGCTGTTGATCTGGAGGGATACCTTCCTTATCCTGGATCTTAGCTTTGACGTTTTCAATGGTGTCAGAGGGTTCGACCTCAAGGGTGATGGTCTTACCGGTAAGGGTTTTAACGAAGATTTGCATACCTCCGCGAAGACGAAGAACCAAATGCAAGGTACTTTCCTTCTGGATGTTGTAATCCGACAGAGTGCGGCCATCTTCCAGTTGCTTGCCGGCGAAGATCAGACGCTGTTGATCTGGAGGGATACCTTCCTTATCCTGGATCTTAGCCTTCACATTTTCAATGGTGTCAGAAGGTTCAACTTCCAAGGTGATGGTCTTTCCAGTCAGAGTCTTGACGAAAATCTGCATGCCTCCGCGAAGACGAAGAACCAAGTGGAGAGTGCTCTCCTTTTGGATGTTGTAATCCGACAAGGTACGGCCATCTTCCAGCTGCTTACCAGCGAAAATCAGACGCTGTTGATCTGGAGGGATACCTTCCTTATCCTGGATCTTAGCTTTGACGTTTTCAATGGTGTCAGAGGGTTCGACCTCAAGGGTGATGGTCTTACCGGTAAGGGTTTTAACGAAGATTTGCATACCTCCGCGAAGACGAAGAACCAAATGCAAGGTACTTTCCTTCTGGATGTTGTAATCCGACAGAGTGCGGCCATCTTCCAGTTGCTTGCCGGCGAAGATCAGACGCTGTTGATCTGGAGGGATACCTTCCTTATCCTGAATCTTAGCTTTGACGTTTTCAATGGTATCCGAGGGTTCGACCTCAAGGGTGATGGTCTTACCAGTCAGAGTCTTAACGAAGATCTGCATTCCACCACGCAGACGAAGGACCAAATGTAGGGTACTCTCCTTTTGGATGTTGTAGTCCGACAAGGTACGGCCATCTTCCAGCTGCTTACCGGCGAAAATCAGACGCTGTTGATCTGGAGGGATACCTTCCTTATCCTGGATCTTAGCTTTGACGTTTTCAATGGTGTCAGAAGGTTCAACTTCCAAGGTGATGGTCTTTCCAGTCAGAGTCTTGACGAAAATCTGCATGCCTCCGCGAAGACGAAGAACCAAGTGGAGAGTGCTCTCCTTCTGGATGTTGTAATCCGACAAAGTACGGCCATCTTCCAGCTGCTTACCGGCGAAAATCAGACGCTGTTGATCTGGAGGGATACCTTCCTTATCCTGGATCTTAGCCTTAACGTTTTCAATGGTATCCGAGGGTTCGACCTCAAGGGTGATGGTCTTACCAGTCAGAGTCTTAACGAAGATTTGCATACCACCACGCAGACGAAGAACCAAATGGAGAGTGCTCTCCTTCTGGATGTTGTAATCCGACAAAGTACGGCCATCTTCCAGCTGCTTGCCGGCGAAGATCAGACGCTGTTGATCTGGAGGGATACCTTCCTTATCCTGGATCTTAGCCTTGACATTTTCAATGGTGTCAGAAGGTTCAACTTCCAAGGTGATGGTCTTTCCAGTCAGAGTCTTGACGAAAATCTGCATTCCTCCGCGAAGACGAAGAACCAAGTGGAGAGTGCTCTCCTTTTGGATGTTGTAATCCGACAAGGTACGGCCATCTTCCAGCTGCTTACCGGCGAAAATCAGACGCTGTTGATCTGGAGGGATACCTTCCTTATCCTGGATCTTAGCCTTTACGTTTTCAATGGTATCCGAGGGTTCGACCTCAAGGGTGATGGTCTTACCAGTCAGAGTCTTAACGAAGATTTGCATACCACCACGCAGACGAAGAACCAAATGGAGGGTACTCTCCTTTTGGATGTTGTAGTCCGACAGAGTGCGGCCATCTTCCAGCTGCTTGCCGGCGAAAATCAGACGCTGTTGATCTGGAGGGATACCTTCCTTATCCTGGATCTTAGCCTTGACATTCTCGATGGTATCCGAAGGCTCGACCTCAAGGGTGATGGTCTTGCCGGTCAGAGTTTTAACAAAAATCTGCATGGTTGAAATATCTGTTGAACGAAAATAGAAACAAGGAAGCCGACGTAAGTAACTAGTTCATTGTGAAATACGATCAGACAAAGGTTGATTCATTGCTTTGTGCGCGACACGACATGTTTTTCATTCGTTTTTGCGACTTCGTAACGCCAGTGGAAAATCACTAACGATAATGACGTCATTATGTCGACGCCCTACTTTTAACTTAAAATTGAGTAAATGTTTTTTTTTATCTTTACACTACGCAGTCTACTGAGCTTCAGCGACGTACTTACTCAAGGTTTCTACTCTAAATTCTATAAATAAATATGAAAAAATAATTCCATACATATAATATTTTTTAAATTAATTACTACTATGAATCATCTTCAACAATGTAAGCCTGAAAGATAATCAAGAATATTCTTCCAACTGATGCGAAATTCTATTCAAACTAAGAATCAAGCTATACACTAGTTTCACAAAAAATACGATTCAATTTTCCATCAATCAATTGAAATTTCCTGGTCGCCATTTTGCGAAAAAAAAAATCCTAAACTCGAATCACAAAGCAGTCATCTCCGTTTTTTCAATCGTTCTAATTTCACTTTTACAACTTACCTTTCTATGGAAATGGATTCCTTCTGTGATTCACTTTCACAAACTGTTTGCAACTGTTAAATAAGTCTTTTGAATGTTCTTCACTGTCAATCTGGTTATTCCAGTAATATCACTTCACAATTCACACAAAGAAGAAACTGCCTTGGCACTGTTCGTTCAATCAACGAAGACGACGGTTAGTTGTTCACTGCACTAGGAAACGTATACGATTAAGCTGGTTACGGCTGTACGGGGGTCTTTTATAGCCAGTGGCATTCATTCTTCGAGAAAATTGTAGAAACATATACCTCATACTTACGAATGAGGAGCTTGGATCGAAAACACTGGTCATCCGCAGTGAGCTGTGTGCTGGTGTGTTTGTGTGCGCGAGTATTTTTCATTCTGCTGATTACCCACCTTGAATGGTGCAGTTAACTTCTGCGGCGACGTCAATGTACCTATCGCTAGATAGTGTGTGCCTATCGCAGTAGCGTCGATTAAAAATCGAGACATCCTGGATTTCAATGGTTTAGTGGATAAATTTCGATTCTCGAATTCACGCTCCAAGAAAAAAAATAATATTTCGGGCATAACAGTAGGATGGTGCAATATCTGAATTGACTGTGCAATTTGGAATTTAATTTGATTCACTCTAGTTGCATCAATCGTTGTATTAGTGCATTAGTGCAGTTTTCATTGACGTAAGCCCACTGAATCAATAAGAGGGACTTTCTTTCTTGTCTGGATCAGAGCAGATGCCAAGGAAATTTCAGTTGGATTCAAGCTTGCTACTATGTTTAGTTATTAAACTTCAATTAGTTTGGGTTTTTATTGTACATATGCATAAGTATATTAAGTATGATCCTAAATAATAAATTACACCTTTTTGGTAGATTCACTTCGGTTATCTAGGCAAGTCTTGTAGGCAGTTCCGTATTCGGTCAAGTTTCAAATTCCCAGCCGCACCTGTGATCCCGTTGGCCGTCATTGGCCGCCTTTTAACCGAAGGACCAAGTGCACGGTCGATCCCTTGATGATGCTGTATTCCTGCAGGGTGCGTCCGTCCTCCAATTGCTTACCGGCGAAGATCAAACGCAGCTGGTTTGGTGGCATTTCCTCGAGCTTTTCCGAAATCTTAACCCGCAGAGTGTCGACTGTGTCTTCTGGATCGGTATCGATGGCCATGGTTCTGCCGGTTAACATCTTGACGAAGATCTGCATGTTGCCACCTCGGAGGCGCAGCACCAGATGCAGAGTGGATCCCTTCTGGACATTGTAGTCCGACAGGGCACGGCCGTCTTCCAGCTGCTTGCCAGCGAAGATCAAACGCTGCTGATCTGGTGGGATACCTTCCTTGTCCTCAATCTTGCCCTTGATGTTCTGAATCGTGTCAACGGCTTCAACGTCGAGGGTGATGGTTTTACCCGTCAGAGTCTTGACAAAGATCTGCATATTGCTTCCTGAAATAGAGTCATTGTGTGGAATTTATCAGACGACCATGATTACAACATTTTGGCATACTGAGCAATAGTTATGTCATCTAGTCAATTCCCGATGCCAAGCAGAACTTGGCACCGTAATCGATAAGGCTGTTACGGAGTGCTTTCTTCCTTGTTTGCATCTTTTGTTATGCTATTATTGTTTTTTTTTGTTTTCCAACAAGAATTCCGTACAGGCGCCAGATGATGTTGATGGTAGTATGAGTAAAGTCAGGCAGTGCTGGCGAATGGTTGCCCCCATACTGAGGTTTCGATTCAGATTATTCACCATTCACCAACACTTTCTCACAGTTCAAGTTTTCCACCTCAAGATGAACTCCTACCTGTTGAGGGAGGTAAACTTTTTCACTAGATGAAATTTCAAACTTGAGAACTACTAGCTACCAGGAGCCACTTAGTTCTTCTTACTGTTAATTTGGTAGTAAAACTTCGATTGACAATAGATTGCACGGCAAGATGCTTTTATAGTACGCACGTTACTCGTAAGTGATAACCATCGGAGAAAATTCATCCCGCATTCCCCGATCGAACTTGGCTTCGATTCAATTTCAATTCGTTCAAACTTTTCCTCCCCGTTGCCAATCTTGCAAATTGGTTTATCGAAACCCCCCGAATCCCTGACGAAAGGATTCCCGAACTGATTCAGAGCAGCACCAAAGCCAGTTCATTTTGGCAACTCTGATCTGAACGGTGAATTAAGTCGCATTCACTCCTAGTAGTATGGCGATGAACAATCCGGCAAGTATTAAGTAGGTAGATAGATATGTTACAATTGGCGCAAAGTTTGAATCTAAATCCGGATGTCTAGTTACATAAAGCAACGCCGATGGTTATAGGTAAATATTTGTTTGGCTACTTTCGCGATCAAGAAGACAAACAAGCGACACTATTGTCTCGTGTTGTCCGCGTCTGGGAGGTTGGGTTATTTTGTGAGGTTCAAGATCTGTCGAACTTTTGATTTCAGTTGGCTTCGTTTCAGTGCTCGAATCGCTACCGCTATTTTCAGCGAATTATGATCTTGAAAACGTTTTGGGATTCTGGATCCTGAAATCGGTTGGGCGATCGATGTTAAGGACGTTTTCCTGTGCTAAGTATGCTAACGTTTTCGAACGTCTTCTCACTATAAATCCCAATAAGCTTGCTGATAGTCATGGAAGAATTCTCAAAAACAAAAAAAATCGAGAATTCATTTGATTCGTTTATCGAATGAAAACTGTTTATTCTTCATAAAATGTTTATATTATTTTTACTTTATTTTCATTGTAATAGAAAAGGTTTTCTTAAACCAGGTCCTAAAAATTTTCGATTTCATACTTAGTTATTATTCAATAATAAAATTTTCATCTATTTCACGCATTTCAAGGTTCATTTCCTGTAAACAGACAATTTTCATGTGACTGCCTACTGAAGTAAAATTTTCGGATTTCTACGAATTTTCTACGAACCCGAAGGACATCAAATAATTCGAACATTTTAAAATGACCTTCTCTACCATTCGAATAGTGGAAACAACCATGGAATTTGAAATTGTACCTTTAAAAATATCGAAAATATATTGCTTGATTTATGTTATATTTTAATATTCTGAAGGTTATTGCTGAAATGTTTGAAACTGGAAGATTTATTTACTAAAGTTTTTACTAAGCGGACTATTCAGCTGTAGATCTTGAATGATTTATTTGATTTTTTTTAAATTGGAACATCCTACACATGATAGAATAATTTCCTGTGGCATTCATTTTTGCTTCAAAGTTGGGAATTTTCTAAATTGAATGTAGCCATAACTACTACAGTCACAATTTATGAAGTTTACAGTCTTAATGTCATGTTGCTATTCAAGAAAAGGGACTCTCGAAGGAAACAACATAAACAAAACATTGAAACGATGAACATATGTCAAGTATGATTCCGACTTACTGTTTTGATTCTATCCCTGCGCTAACATCCGTCGTTGGGACTTCACATTGCTATGATTGACGCTACCGAAAGTAATTAGTAGAACCATTGAAGGTTCTCTCCTTTTAACATATAAATAATTTATAAAACTGCAAACTACAGTTGAATAAAAATTGTGTGTGAATTTTCATTCACTTCTCAATGCTGTCTTCAACGGGGTGATGCTATTTGGCCTTGCACTTTGTTCACTTTCTTCTTACCACTGGCCAAATTGTTCGTCGTTTTACCATTATATAGGAAAACATAATTCCAGATGATTCGAAATGGAACGTTCCGGAATATTTGTGGTCCTGGTTGTAGTAGATTGTTCTACTAGATTTTTTTCAATTGCATAGTAAGTAAGTGGTATTTTTGAATGTTTTTCCGTTAATCATCTGATGGGATGAGAAATTGGAATGTTCGATATCGTCCATTTCCTCAAAGAAAGCTGTTATGATATTCACCTTTAGCTGATCATTATGTATCGAATTTGAGTTTCTAATCAGGAAAATTCTGCAATCGATGGGATTGATAACAAACCCATCGATTGAATTGTTGAATTGTGAAATGTTGAAAAAAATCTGAATTGTTTGACCTATTTAAATTCTTCAAAGTGCGATCAGAGAAAAGTCAAATTGTGGTCAATGGAAACAACGAGTGCTCGGATTGACGGAACGTCAAAAGCAAATCAGAGTTAGAAGAAGCAGATGTCATTTGGATTGACACGATGACATCGATGTTTTGTTTTTGGACGAAAAACTCTTTCTCCTTCACGACAGTCATAATTAAAAAAATGATAGTGTGTATGACAAAAGTCTTGATAATATTCCAAGAGATATAGGGTATGTGTCCCTTGACTCAGCCTTATAGGCAACGATCGATTACATTTTTTATTATAACTCATAAAGTACTTGAGCTGGAAGCGATACTTAACTAGTTATACACTTGCTTAGATAAGCTTAATATGCCATTTGGTAGTACGTATGAGGAATAGTTACTCAACTCATTTTATTAAGACAGAAACTTTCGAGAGATAAGGATGTTATGTCGGTCTATAAGCACTAATTGGGTCCATTCGTGGATGCAACTTCGTCCAATTCGATAGATTTCTTATTAAATGTAGTATTCGTACGGATTTTTTTTCTGATTTTCCGATTTCAAGCGTTGCCAACTGTATTCGCTCTACCCAACTCATAATTCTTAATACAAATTATAATAAAACTGCTAAGAAACACTAAAATGATTCTCACATATGATTCATCGGTCATTCGATAATGAAAACAATATAATTCACTCAGCTCAGATTTTGTTCCTTTGGTTTGTGTTAAAATGAGTTATTTGAAAAATATATAACCGCAAACTCATATTTTTCCATTAAAATTTTACCAATAACAACATTTTTACTACGTAACAAAAACAACAGGCCATAGTTGAGAACATAGAGAAAAATATGTCCGTAACTTTGGGTCTACGGTTTTCTTGTTAAATCATAGTTGTTTTATCTATATGAACAGTTAGTTAACACATGTAACTATTATCGGTACATCTTGGCTGCATTACTCGGTTAATCGGTTAGCCAAATTTAGATCATTAGAAGATCCGGGAGATAATCTGTTCAATTTAACCAGTGATCTATTTTTGTTGTCTAAAACGTTGTATTCATGTTGTCTAAAACGTTCAGGAAATCGAAAATTACGCGGAAGCGAACAACTATAAATTGATTTATAATGTCTCAATTGCTTCGAAATAAATCAGCTATCCTGATAGCAACATGATTTTGTTGATTATCGACGAAATAATGACATATTTGGTACACAGGCCGAATGAAGGAGCTAGGCTGACATTACATCTCGTTACCCTACTAGCTGTAGAACGCTATTAGAATGTATCTAACATCTTGGCATGGGAGCCGTTTCACGGAAAGGAAAAACTCCCCTTCTTTTCATAGAACCTGCCGTCAAAATCATCAAACTGAATTTTCCATCGAGCTAGTTTTGAACAACCAACTGCTTTCTCATGCTTCAAAGCTGTATGGGAAGACACCATATTATTTCAAACAGGATTCAGCTCCAGCTCTCAGGGCGAAGAAGACATAAGCGCGGTACGTAGAAAATGTGCCCGATTCCATTAAAAGCGAATAATGGCCTGCATCTTCGGAACTCAACTCACTTAACTACTTTGTTTGGGGTTATACGCTTCAACTTATAGTTATAGCTCCTACGAAAGGGTTAAATGTTATACCGGTTCAAGGAATATTTGGTTGATATAAAGGTGTTTCGATCAAAATTTGGTCGACTTAAACTTGACGCATTTCCTCTCATCGTGCATTAAAAATTTTTGCACACCCCTCATTTTAGGTTGTGTGCGTGTAGCATCATGCCTCTATTTTAATTTTGACATTTTCACTTCAGTTATCAAAATGTCGTCGAAGGGAGAGAAGCAACGCATCGAAATTTTGCACGTGCATGGTGAAAATCCAAACTACTCTCACGCCAAGCCGGCGAAATTGTTGAATGTGGCTAAATCAATTGTTACCAACGTATTAAAAGTGTTCGGTGAACGTTTGTCGACAGCCAGGAAAGCTGGATCGGGAGGAAATCGAAAGCCGGTGGCCATAGCGACCGTTTCGAACGAAACCCCCAACCTCTCCGCCCGAGATGTCGCAAAGAAGCTAGGAGTGGCGCCTTCAACCGTGGATAGAGCTAAAAAACGAGCTGGACTGTAGAATTACAAGCAAGTGGTGACTCCAAATTGCGACGATAATCAAAGAACGTCGGCCAAAGCACGATCGCGAAAGTAGTAAACGACGATACTGACGAATTTTGATTGCGTGGTACAGGACGATGAAACTTACGTCATGGCAGACCTTAAACAGCTTCCTGGACAGGGATTTTATACGGCAACCGGACGGGGAAAGGTGGCAGATATTTTCAAGAACATAAGACTGTCAAAGTTCGCGAATAAATATCTGGTGTGGCAGGCCATCTGTACCTGTGGCTTGAAGAGCAACGTTTACATTGCGACCGGAACCGTCAACCAGGAAATTTATCTGAGCGAGTGCCTACAAGAACGTCTACTGCCTTCCCTGAAGCGACACAATTGTTCCGTTCTATTTTGGCCCGATTTGGCATCTTGCCATTACGAAAAAAAGCCCATGGAGTGGTATGCTGCCAACAACGTTCAAGTGGTGCACAAGGACAAAAACGCTCCCAACACGCCAGAGCTCCGCCCAATCGAACAATATTGGGCCATCGTTAAGCGGAACCTTAAGAAGACTCAAAAAGCTGATGTGAGCGAGAAACGGTTCAAGGCAAACTGGCGTTCTGTGGCGAATAAAGTTGAAAAGGAAACTATACACAATCTTATGGCAGGTGTTAAACGAAAGACCCGGCAATTCGCATTCGGTAAAAAGGAAGCTTAGCTGAATATTTCTCCTGTATTCTGTATAAACTGAACTTGAAAAAGAAAAATAATTTGACTTATTAATAAAAACTTTGATCGACTCACACACATTTCTGTTTGACCAAATTTTGATCGGAACACCCTTTATACAAACCTTGCATACCACCCCCCCCCCCCGAGCGCACCCCCAAACAAAGCGAGTGATTTGAATTGAATTAATATGGTTTCTATAACAAGCAGGGGAAACGGCTCTGATTTGGGTCTATGGATCTAGGATTGGCCTATGCTTAAAATTCGAGACAAAAACATTCTCACCATTTTTATCTTGAAATGTCATATCAATTTTCGAAATATTTAAGGTTAATTTTTCTCAATAGGCTTAAAGGGTGTCCACGATGAAATTGCCACACTATGAAATTGCTCTAACTTTTTAACCGTTGGGTAGAATTTAATGAAAATTTGGGTGGATTTAGTTCATAGTGCATTATTTACATCCTGCAAGTTTTAAAGTCCAGGGATCAAAACTCGCGGAAATGGAGTCGAAAGAAAAGCTCGTGCGTGATAAAATCTTGCGCATTCATCACGAGAACAAGGATCTCTCGCATCGTCCCATCGCTAAAACGTTGTGAATCGCGAATTCCACGGTGTCGCGAGTGATTAAGCGGCTCGAGGAACGGTTGACCACCGATCGGAAGCCCAGAAGTGAAGGAAAAAGTATTCCGTACAACACCAAAAATCACAACCGCGTAGTTGGGGCCTTCAACCGAAATCCGAACGCCTCCGTTCGGGATGTGGCTAAGAAGCTGCACCTAAGCCGAAGTTTTGTCCAGAAGGCCAAAACTAAGGCTGGGCTTCGAACGTTCAAGGTACAAAAGGCCCCTAATCGCGACGAGAAGCAGAACAAGTCCGCCAAAACCCGTGCCAGGAAGTTGTACCTCAACATGCTGACGAAAGTTGAATGCTGCATCATGGACGACGAAACATATGTGAAGGCCGACTTCAAACAGATCCCCGGCAACCTGTTTTTCACGGCCAAGGATAAGTTCAGCGTTCCGGAGCATGTACGCACTCAGAAGATGTCCAAATTTGCGAAGAAATTCCTGGTTTGGCAAGCCATCTGCACGTGCGGGAAGCGGAGTGCACCTTTCGTGACCCAGGACACGATAAACGGACAGGTGTACATAAAAGAGTGCCTCCAGAAGCGGCTGCTTCCTCTCCTGAAGGCCCACAACGTCCCAACAATCTTCTGGCCGGATTTGGCCTCATGCCACTACTCCAAGGACGTGCTGAAGTGGTATGCGGACAATAAGGTCAATTTCGTGCCGAAAATGTTCAACCCTCCCAACACTCCGGAGCTCCGCCCCATCGAGAAGTACTGGGCGATTATGAAGCAGCACCTTCTTAAACGACTTAAGGTAGTGAAGACAGTCGAGGAACTGAAGAAAGTATGGGTTTACATGCAAAAAACGGTTGATTCACAGGTTGTGCAGAATCTTATGGCCGGGGTTAAGGCCAAGGTGCGGGCATTTGCGTATGGACTGTAAATAAAATACGAGTAAAATGGTAAAATGAAGTTTAATAGTTATTTCTCAATCCCTGAAAATTTGATGGCAATCGGATGAAAACTCGAATTTTGCGAATCAATTTTGTGTGTGGCAATTTCATCGTGGACACCCTTTAGTTCTAAATCCATAGACCCTAATTAGAGCCATTTCCCCTATCTTTCAAATGAATGATAAAAGCTATGGTTTGGTTTCATTGTAATCTCATTGTGTATAAGAAGCTCAGAATTATCAGCAAATCATTCTCACAATTGTGACGCTGATCGGTGTATAGAGCGTGTTTCATTTTTTTTTTGAGGTGATATTTCTCAAAGCTTTGTTTCAATCTCTGCATGAATTGTAAAGCTTGTATATTATGCGGTACATTCAGATTTAATTAAACTGTTATTTTTGATGGCGAATTTTTCCATGGTTTACCCGAGATTATAATATAACTTTCCGTGGATTGTCATTGAGTCCTTTTCAAGGTACTTCTTTAATCTATCTCGAGATGTTGATTGAATCAAGTTTATTTTTTTCAGAACTCAGCTATAATGTTTTCTTTATTGGGAGACAGTAACTTTTTCTCATCATTCTATATAATTGGTTAGTATTAAGATTGTATCTTGTTCAGAACTCTGAGAGGTTATATAGAATAGCAAGATTACTGACTATTGAAAACATATTTTACGAAGTTTGTGAGATTGTGTTAGTTATAAAAGAAATTTGCCTAAAATTTTGAACAAATTTCACACAAGAGTTCAAGTTAACCAAGTTGAGATAGTTGCCTCACTACTTCGAATTTTCGAGGGCATACATCTAAGAAACTACACATATTTCACATGACAAACTTTGCTGCACGGCAGCATAATGTTCAAGTGGTTAATATTTCCTGCACGCAATGTTAACGGTTTCTGAGATTTATGCCTTCAAATATGCAAAATGGTGATGCAAATCGGCCATACGTATGAATAACGTACAATATTGACTTACTGAGTATAAATCTATCCATCCTTTGACATGCGACTTCTCAGGTTGTCTGGAGCACAAATTGACACCGGCGGAAACAATCCGTAGGACCATCCAAGAATTTCGTCAATCAACATAGGAACAACTGATATGCAACACAGTGAACTACGATTGAATATAAACGTGCGTGGCGCTTGACTCAGTTTTTCGGCTTTACCAACCAACACCAATTTTCCGTTGCACTTTGTTCGCCTTCTTCTTATTAACTGGGTAACATTTCCGATGCTTCTCCATTATATAGATAAAACTTTTATTTCAGAAGGTTCGAGATTTAATCTTTTTGGGAAGTTTCCAGAATTGAACTGCATTGCATAATCTTTTAGTTATTCATAAAGGTTGCATATTTGCATCTAATGTTCAGGAATATTCTTTCTTCACGTAACCTGGCGCGGTGTGGAATTTTCTCGAATGTTCCATTGGTGCAATTTTAGGCAAGGCAAAGATGCGATATTTGAGCTGGGGGTGAATGTTCTCAGATGGAGGGTATCCGCTTATTTGGTTTTTGGGTTAATGATTTTGATTGAACCTATTCTTATAAGCTTTCATGTGAGTTGTAGCAAGGTCTTTTATGATCCAACGAAACATAATTTATGTTTCTTGTAGTTGCAAGAGTGTGATCTCCAATCACATAAGTGTTCTTGTTCGCAATTTGAGTAAGTGATCAAATTTTAATTGTAAACTTGAATAACCTACACTTGATTATGGTTGAACCAACCTGTTACTATCTCCTGTAAGCGCAACTCATTTAAGTTAGGTAAACTGCCCCCATATTAATTTCATTGTTCCTATATTCATCCTACGATGAATCAAACAATTGGGCAGTTGAAGGATCGGTTTCGTTTTCTAATAATGTTTGCTTACGTTAAATAACTACAACAAACATTACTAACTAATCCTGTCACGTGTATATCGTTTTAATTCAAGTAGGATGAATTGCAAAGTGATGAGATTAATATAGGTACATTTTCTCTATATATTTTTTAGCCGTGTTAGTCCGGCTGCCGTTGTTTATTCTGCAAAAATCAAAAGCAAAGTGAAATTTAGACGGGTCCACAAAAAGATCTATCGGAAATTATCAGAACCAAATCATAATAAATATAGAAATATATGATAGATCAACAGCGTACATGGCGCGGAAAACCAATAACTTGATCGGTTTTACTTTTATACTGCTTCTGGTGCTCCAAAATGACAATAATCTCTTTCTATTCTGTTTCTTTGCCAACAATTGGCCACAACCGTAGAAAAGAAAAGTCTTAGATGCAGTTTCATAATTATTGAATCTATAATATCAATGCCTGTGGTATTTGAAGGATTGCAGTCACTCATTTCGATTCACTTACATTCGTTTACTTATAGCTCATTCCGGAAGCTGAATTTAAAGATTTGAAGAATTTTTGGTGCTTGATGGATTCTACCCTAGCTCAGTCAAGCGCAAGTAACATCTGTCTTAAAAAATAGACAGTTTTAGTCGCTATTTCATGCGATTTCCTTGCTACCTGGCGATGAATCCACCTATGCATAGCCAATCATAGTATTCCTATTGATTTCAGTTAACATTTGCAGCGATATCAGTTGTTTTGCAGAAGCCATGTAAAGCAGTAAAAACCTCCGTTTGATTGTATGTTCTTACTACCGACTGCTCCCGGAACGGAGAAATCCGCCATCGTAGAGCACTTCGTGTCGATGGGATGCAGCAGAAGCTGAAGCGCAAAATCGAGCGGAAGGTTGCGAAATACTTCCGTATTTTGGGCAGAGAGGTCGGTGCAACCGGAGAAACCGTTAAACAACCTCCAATATATGGACATCGTTATGTGGATACGCAGGTCCTTGCCAGCCGTCTCGGAACAGCAGGCCAACAGCCCGAAGCAGCGTCTGAAGACAATGGTTAAGGAGATTTTCCGGCTAATTGACAGTGGGACTTATCTGACACTTGACGGCAATTACTGGCAGCGGGCCGTATATTTCACGTTCCCCACCAAGGACGTGGGCAGCGTAGTAGCAGGTCAAGTATATCTCCACAACCGTAGAAGGTTATCCATTGGTTTAAAAAGGGATGTCGAAACCATTGTTCTTTTTCTCAGAACTTGCTGTGAATGGGTAGATTCACAGTGCCAAATGCCTGTCGAAATTGGCCGCCTTTATCCGGAAGCACTATGGGGGAGAGGATATGAAGTTTTGGCCGGGCTTGGCCATCGGCCTACTATGTCAAAAGGTTGTTGGAAGATATGGACCGCGTAAACATCCCAGTGGTACCGAAGAACTCGAACCCTCCGAATGTTCTCCCACTGCGGTAAATCGAGAACTTATGTGCCAACCTCAAAAGCAAGATCTATTTCAACATTATTGTTTGCAAACCCACTGGGCCGTTGCCGCCGGCTACCAAGTGAGTCCCGGTGACGCCCTTTTAATTCACGGTTGATAGTTCGTAGAGAAACGTCAGTTTGAAAGATCGGTAAACGGAAAGAAGGATCGATGATTAAACAATAGGCAGTTGAAATAAATGGGAGTTAGTAGAACAAAACAGAGGAGAAAGTAGTTTATAAAGTGCGAAAAAGTTATTTTATATTACTGCAAGATCTATTTCAACATAATTGTGGACAAATCCGAGAAGCAATTGATCGAACAAACGAATAAGTAACTGAAGAATATCCCAGTATCGTTTTTTTTTTCTACGGGTGTGGTCAACTGCAGTTGGGCCTCTCGTCTCGATTTTTAAGATGTTTACATCAACCAGTTGGAAATCTTCGCGACTAAGGTTTGGCCCATTTAGTATTGGAACAAACATGTTTGATTCTTACGGCGACCCTAGTAAAAAAAAAAAGCGACCTAAAGAGGGTGGGCCCGGCGGCCGGGAAAACCCACCAATACAAAAAACAACCCATCCATCAATATCTCTAAAACTTTCTTCTCTTTTTCTATATTTATTTATTTATTTGAAGTCAATCATGTGTAGACTTTTAGTTACAGTTATTTACATGTTTTGTCACTCTTAAATCTATATAAATATATTTGTTACAGTATTAAGCTTACATTCTAGTACATTTATGAGCAGCTTTTTATCAAATATCATTAAAGTATTGCTTCAATTTATATTTTGTCGTTGTGAAGTCAACGTTTTCGCAATGCATATTGTATGTTGCCATCATCCGATTTAAAGGCCCAAATTTAGCATAATTTGTACGATAGTGGCTTGTAGTAAAAACATTTCGATTTCGTAGTTGTCGACTTGGAATATAAAAATTAAGTTTTGATAAAAGTTCTTCAGAATCAATACGATGCGAAACGATATCGTTTACAACTGAGACCATTGCGAATTCTCGACGCTCTTTTAATGTTTTTATGCTGATGAGCATACAACGAGCTTTATAAGATGGTAAAGGAAATCTTGTCCAACCTAATTTTCGAAGGGCAAACAGTATAAATTGCTTTTGAACTGATTCTATTCGTTGTTCGTGCGTGACTGAAAAAGGTGACCATACTACGCTACAATACTCAAGTATTGACCTCACATATGCAACGTATAATGTTTTTATTGTGTATGGGTCATGAAAGTTGTAACTAAATCGTTTTATAAATCCTAGCATGCTACTTGCTTTACTGATTATTGTGTTATAGTGGTCAATGAATGTTAGTTTCTTATCTAAAATAACACCTAAATCCTTAATTCTTCCGCACTTTTCAACTGCCTGATTTCCTAGCGAGATTGTACAGTCTAGTGTATTCCGTTTTCTACTAAATGATATTGATTTACATTTTTGGACGTTTAGCTGCAGAAGGCTTTTTTTGCACCAATTATAAAATAGGAGTACGTCGTTTTTGAATAGTCTTATATCTTCCTTGTTTTTTATTTCTAAAAATATCTTTAAATCGTCGGCATAAATAAGAATTTTTACGTTTTTTAAAATGAGGGAAATATCGTTTACAAATAGTATAAACAAAAGAGGGCCGAGATGGGAGCCTTGAGGAACTCCTGAAGTAACTCGAATAGGATTTGAGGTCTTGCCTTTAAATCTGACTATTTGTTGTCGGTCAGTGAGATAAGACTCGAGCCATTTAAGAAAATTTAGCTCAATACCCATTTTTTGCAGTTTGAATAGAAGCATGGGTATATCAATGCGATCAAATGCCTTGCTGAAGTCTGTGTATAAAGCTTCAACATGGTTTCCATTGTCCATTGCAACCAGCGAATAGTTAACGAATTCGAGTAAATTTGTATTAGTTGAGCGTCCTTTGAAGAATCCATGTTGCAAGGTAGAGATTCTATTTTTAATTTGACAAAATAGTTTTTCATTAATGATCGCTTCAAAAAGTTTTGGAATGCAAGAGATAATAGCAATACCGCGATAATTTCGTATGTCAGATTTTTTGCCACATTTAAAAATAGGAACTAGATAGGAACTTTTCCACGAGTTGGGAAAAATACCGGATTTGATCGACTTATTGAAAAGCCAAAACAAGGGAGTTGTAAGCTCCGAAGCTAAGTTTTTCAGAAAAATAGGGGGAATCCCATCGGGCCCACATCCTTTGGAGATATCTAGTTTTTTCAATGCTTCTTTTATATCATGCACATTTATATTGTTTACACTAATATCTCCACTAAATTCTGGAAAGAAACCGAAATATTTGCGATCACGATCAGCTTCAGAAAATGTGGTATATATATCTTGGAAGAAAGTTGCAAATAGATTGCAAATTTCTGGCGAGGTAGAACCCACATTTTCATCTAGGTACATTTTTGATGGAAAATTGTCAGATTTCAATTTAGTTTTTACATAGTTAAAGAATTTTTTTGGATTGGATTTAATCTCTAACTCGGTTTTTGAGTTATACTCATCAAAGGCAATATTAACGGCTTGATTTAGCTGGTCGCAAATATTCAAATAATTTACCAGATTCTCGTTGCTACTATTTCTTTTGTATACCTTATGTGCTTTTTGCTTTTGGTTTTTTAATTTTTTTATTTGTTCATTATACCAAACTGGGTTTTTTGAATAACTCTGTCTCCTTATTCTTTTCAATGGTACATGTTCAACTATAATTTCGAATAATAATTTGTAAAATGCATCAACAGAAGATTCGACATTTTCCTCGTTTCTAAAAATCGTTTGCCAATTAATAATACTTAGCCTATGCTTAATACTGTCAAAGTTTGCCAAGTGATATTGAAAGACCTCTTCATATTCGCTGTCGTCGGGTTTTTGGTATTGGTGTATAAATAAGGAAAACTCAATTGCTGTGTGAAATGCTTCATTTTTCCATAATGGAATAAGAGATTCGGTCACACAGAAGTCTTCTTGAATATTTGTCAATAAAAAATCTAAATAGCAATTTTGCTGATTTTTTACATGATTTATTTGATTGAGCCCTAAACTGGCAGTTTTGTCAAATATAAACTGCAGTGTTTCATTTTCCCCAACGACTGGAAGTAAGATACTTTCATTTTCTGTGTCTGGAAAGAAATCAATACTACGTTGATTAAAATCCCCGTATATGTGAATTTTCACTTCTGGGGTAAGATTGGCCAAAATTTCATCGGCAATACTAAAGAATTTTTCATATGAGTCTTTGCGAGCATTGTTCGGAGGAAAATAGACAGAGGCAAATACGTGTGTTTCCCCCGACATATGCACTTTTACCCAAACATGTTCGAAATCCTTACTTTTTTCGGCCGTGATGATTTCTGAATTGAAATTTGTGGAAATGGCAATTAGTACACCCCCTCCTGATTTCTTTTCAGACTGATGAAAGTTACGGTCATCTCTAAAAACATTGTAATTATTACCAAAAACTTCTTCACTTCGAACACTTTCATCCCAACTGGTTTCATTTGCCAGAATTATTGGGAAGGAACAACACAAAATTTTGTTTTGGATTTCTTTAATCTTAGCGGAACCTTTCATTCGATTGAAATTTTGGCAATACACCAAAATTTCTGTTCCTATTTGTGTCTTTGGTGAAGTAGTTGGTTTGATTGAGTCAGTGAAATTTGTGTAATTAAAACTATTTACCTCTCCTTGATGTAGAGAGGTCGTCAAGTCTTCAAAAAGGGCAGTTTCTGCTAGATCCTCGCCTTTCTCCAAAGGGTTCGTCAGTTCCGTGGAAAACCCGCAAGCCTGTTTGCACATGCTGTACACGATGTAGCTGAGGAGCTCCCCGGATCCATCCAGTTTGGTGTGCGTGCTGCATCGGGGTGCGAAAACACACCGTCCGCCGGGTACGGGTTTAAAATTTCACCTCGTTGAAATTGAATTGGCGGTCTCCCCGAAGCCATCCAGTGGGGCAAGCGCGCTGGGTCGGGACGTGGGATTGGGCACGGGTTTTGAATTTCGCTCCGTTGAAATTGTATCGGTGGTCTAGAGAACCGATCTTTCGCTGCTGCAAGAAGCTCTCTATCAGGAAGAAGTTCGTTGATATTGTGATTAGGATTGTTGCTGCGATTGTTGTTAAAGGGGTTGGTATGGCTGTTATCCATCCCCCCGCTTCCCCGCTTCTTCCTCCTTCTTCCCCATTTTTTTTTTTTTTTTTGTTGCATCCGCCGGTCCTCCACCCTCTCCCCCCACCCCCCCCCCCCCCCCTCCTCCCCACCCCCCACCCCCACCCACTTTCCTTCCCTCCACCTCCAACACGGGTAACCAAATGTGGGAGGGACGAGAGCAGTGCTCCCCCCCAAGACTTTTCCCCGACAATGATTTCAGCTCATCAAGTATGTCCAGTTCCAATACTGGATTCGAAGTCATCGTGCAGTTTGAAGCGATTTCCATGGACAGCTGCTGTAGATTATTCAATTCCTCGGTTATGTTGCGCAGGTCGTTGGATACATTTGACGTTACGGAATTCAATGATGCAGACGTGCATTCTTTCCATGCTAGCATAGCCGTATCAAAAAGCGATGTTACATGATTTTTTATAGAAGAAACACTGCCAGCTAAGCTACTATTTTTGTTTATTGCAGAAAGCTCAATTTTTTTAATGCATTGTCTCACAATATTAGTAAGATGTGAATAGACCATAAGCAGATGGTTAGATGAGCAGCATAGCACCCGGACCCAACAGTGGATTTTCATCCAGCCAGTAAGCGAAGGCAACTAATAATATTAATTGTATTTGCAGTAAGGCACAAGAAAGACGACCGAGAAAGCATAAATTCAATCGCGCAACATGCTTGCCGTTTGAAATTCGGCCTTTCCCGGACCACCAATTCAATTTTGCCAGATAAAGAGTTTGTTTGATAGGAATTTCTCTTGATGTCATCTAACTTAACGTTAGCAGTTTAAAAAATGCACAAAAAATGCTGATTTTTCATGGGTTTACCTTCACCCGCACTGACGAAACTACCCATGTAGCATCAATCTTAGTAACCCATGAGTCAGCAGACAACTTTTTTTCAGCTCTATCAGTCGAACTCTAACCGTGATGGCAAAAACAGTGAAGCAACGCCGTTCAGAAGTGTGCGAGAGAGAGAGAGAGAGAGAGAGAGAGAGAGAGAGAGAGAGAGAGAGAGAGAGAGAGAGAAACAGAGAGAGAGAGAGAGAGAGAGAGAGAGAGAGAGAGAGAGAGAGTGAAACAGAGAGAGAGTGAAACAGAGAGAGAGAGAGAGAGAGAGAGAGAGAGAGAGAGAGAGAGAGAGAGAGAGAGAGAGAGAGAGAGAGCTAGCACACATCAAAACTGCCAACATACGGGCATCGCATCTTAGGACACCATGATCATGATGCAGGTCGAGAGCTCGAGACCATGGAATTTGCACCGGAATGTAAAACGCTGAAAATCGCCGTTCTGAATGCGAAGGTTGACACCGCCCCCGTTTCTGATAAAGGCCAAACGAAAGTCATGATGGATCTTATTCCCTCGGACGTATGGGGACCCAAGCGAACACGAACCCCGGATGGATGTCGATTTTTTTTACTTAGGTACAGCCCCATTGGGTTGTTCGAAAAACAAAAATAGGACTATGCTACTAAGTGTACGCCATTTTGAATGTACAATGCAATATTTTTTGAATCAATATACTTTTTAAGACAAGGTTCAACATTTTTTAATGTTTCAATAGTATGTGATCCAAAATAAACAATGTCCTCTATTGGAATCAATGTGTACAAATATTTCCGATCGATTGTTGCAAAATTTTTGAAAATCTTTGGAGGAACGACTGAGATATGAACGCTCAAAATCTGACCACTTTTCGGGACGGTCGCAATACGTTTTGTTTTTTTTTTAAATTGTACCCCAGTATAGAAAACAACGACGTAGTCTTACGTCAAAACAAATACGTGGTGAGTCTTCAGAAAAAGGAATAGGTAAGGTTCGTGAAGACACACACTTAGAAAATTTTACAGTATTCGGTAATTTTTTACCGAACTTTCAACAGCTGAACGTTCGGTAATCCGATTTAAGGGATTTCGGTAAAATTTGACAAGTTCCGGTAATTTTTTTACCGGTATACTGTAAAATTTCACCGAACTCCGGTGAATCGGATAACCGAACGTTCAGCTGTTGAAAGTTCGGTAAAAAATTATCGAATACTGTAAAATTTTCTAAGTGTGCACTGTTTCAAAGAACGCCTAAATTCTGCAAAGAAGAAGGAATCAGTCAACAATTTACGTACAATTGCTATAGAGAACGATTACCGCGAGGGCAGTGATTGGCTACGTGTTGAGCTAGGATGATTTCCAAAATCAAACAACTGACGATCAAGATCTAACTCCGGAAGATGCTGTATCAACCGATGGATAGAAGGAAAATTATGTGGAGACTCGGTGACGATCTAACCTTGAAAATAAAGATGTTTCGACGAGTCGTTATCCAGACGTAGTCCAGCTGATCGTCAAAATGAGCCGAATTCTTATCAGGAAGCTAGTATTGCCCTGAATGAGAAAATTGGAGAAGAGTAAACGTGGAGGAGATCAAATCGCTTCGAGAGAATGCTACCTGGGAAGTTGTCGGGAGCTGTGTGCATTGTGACTCACGATCAAGGTGATTACTTTTTTTTGCAGCCAAAGTTTAAAGTCATGTGCCTTGAAGCTGTATCGAACTTCCTGGGTATCCTAATTCAGACGCAAAGTGTTCAATTATAGCTGAATCAAAACGGTTACATCCGAAGTTTGGAAAACATTACGCAGTTTCACATCACCATGGATCCCGGATATCCGAATCTACAGGTAACGCAGGAGGCCCCGATGCTCCGGAACGAGGCGTATATTGCACAAAACTTAGAAGGTGTTTTGCTGAATTTTGTGCTGTATGCATAGTCGGATATTGATATCACCAACCCATTAAAACCGACTGGGCAGAAGCCAAACAAACGCTGCTCTATCTCCACACAACCGCAGATTTGAAGCTAAAGCAGGGGAATAAAGGACCAGTTGAAACCTATGTGGATGCTGAGTGAGCTGCTGATTTCGTGGATCAGACGGCTTAGTGGACCTATCAGCTGATGAGCTGATGAATATGTCGCACTATCTGATGGTAACTGTGAGCTGCTTTGGATTCTTAAACTGATGAACGATGTAGGAGAAATTGTTACCAAACCACTTCACAGTACAGGAAGACAATGTTGCGGACTGGAGGAGGAAATAGCCGAATAAATTAAAAGGCCAGTAGACTGTTTTTTTTTAATTTTAAATCTAGTGGCGATAGATAGAGTCAACGTGAAAAATGGCACGGAAGTGGACGGGCCTAGGATTGAGCTCCCGATCTTTTGCTCAGTAAGCAGAAGGGGTAACCTCAGAACTACCTACTGAGCGTCAACCCTTCAGGTTAAACAATTGAAATTTCGAAAAACAAAATTTTAATCTTAGATCGAGAATAAAAATATTATTATTACAAACAAGCAAAGGATGTTAAGACACCATGCCAGCTTTCAAACGACGTGGATTATTGTAATCAATTCGAATTAATATTGTAAAAAATGGGCGAAATTCTATTGCTCAACCTATGGTCGGTTCCATTCGATACGGTCCGCAGTCAAGTCGCAGCAGTACCTGGGCCATGTTTCGAGGAACTCACATCGCAGCTTCAACAATTCCCTGGGACACTGCACAAAGGTAAAGCTATTTTTAAAACCTAACGCCAAATCTGTTTTCTGTGCGAAGCTACCAGTTCCATTCAACACCATTTCGCTGGTCGATGACGAATTGACAGGTCTCCAGTCGCTGGGAATCATCACGCCGATCGATTTCTCGGTGTCGGCCGCTCCGATCGTCGCAGTACGCAAGCCGAATGGTAAAGTTCGGCTTGCGTACTGCGGACTCAACGAAGCGCTGGAGGCTAATCATTATCCTCTTCCAACCCCGGAGGAGATTTTCGTGCAGCCCAACGGAGGTTTCGTCTTCAGCATCATCGACCTCTCCGATGCGTATCTTCAGCTGGAAGTAGACAATGAATCGAAGAAGGTTCTCACCATAAATACGCACCGGGGTCTCTTCCAATTCAATCGCCTCGCTCCAGGGGTGAAATCAGCGCCTGGGACATTCCAAAGACTAGTGGACACAATGATTGCTGACATTCCTGGGGTACGTTCGTTCCTCGACGATGCTATCATCTTCGGACCAACCTGGGAGGCACACAGGGCGTCATTGGAAAAGCTACTTCAACGTTTGGAGGAATATAGTTTCCATGTCAAGCTGGACAAATACCCCCTTTACCAAACCAAAATCAAGTACTTGGGGTATATCATCGACAGCAAGGGCATACGACCCGATCCAGAAAAGCTCCACGCCATCGCCTCTATTCCGGCACCAACCAACGTTTCCGAGCTCCGATCCTTCCTGGGGCCCGTAATCTCTACGTCCGGTTCGTTTGCAACATCCATGAGCTTCGCCATCCTCTCGACAAACTACTCAAGAAGGATGCGAAGTGGCAGTGGAATACCGATTACCAGCGGCCTTTTGAACAGTTCAAGCAAGTCCTGCAGTCCGATCTGTTACATCGTAGCAGCGGACGCTTCCAGCACCGGCATCGGTGCAGTTATCTTCCACGAATTTTCCAATGGACACTGGAAGGCAATCCAGCACGCATCGAGATCCCTCACCCCGGCGGAGCAAGCTTACGGACAGCACGAAAAGGAAGCACTTGCGCTAACTTACGGCGTAACAAAGTTCCATAAGTACCTGCTGGGTCGGCGATTCACTCTTCTCACGGATCACAAGCCGCTGCTGGCAATCTTTGGTACGAAGAAGGGTATTCCATTGCATACCGCAAATCAACTTCAGCGGTGGGCGTTGATGCTACTCAACTACAATTTCGACACCACGTGTCCACCAACGACTTCGGTTGCGCCGATATGCTGTCCAGACTGATCGACCGTCCCAAGCAGCCAGAGGAAGATTACGTCGTGGCAACGATTTCCCTAGAAGAAGACATGGTGAGCATTGTTCGTGACACTATCGACCAAGTTCCAATTTCTTTCGCAGCAATCCAAGCTGCAACGAAGACTGACAAGGCGCTACAAACGGTGCTGCAGTACATTCGCGATGGCTGGCCAACCGATACACGATCATTCACGAATTCAGAAATCCGTCCCTACTTCAACAGGCGAGAGTCTCTTACCCATGTCGACGGTTGTATTTTGTTCCACGACAGAGTTGTCGTTCCGAGCAAGTTCCGAAGGCAAATTCTGAAGCAATTTCATCGTAGACATCCTGGCATGGTTCGCATGAAGTCCATCGCACGCAGTTTCGTCTTCTGGCCAGGAATCGATAACGACATCGAGGAATTCGTCCGGAACTGCACTCCATGCTGCACTGCTGGAAAAGCACCCGTCAAGACAACCCTGGAATCTTGGTCCATTCCTGACAAGCCGTGGTCATGCATTCACGTGGACTATGCTGGACCGGTGGATGGCGTATACTTCCTGGTGGTAGTCGATCCGTACACTAAGTGGCCCGAAGTTTACGCAACCAAATCTAGAACGAGTAGAGCAACCACGAAGCTAATATCGCAAGCATTCGCAACGTTTGGCGTACCAGAAACCATCGTCTCGGATAATGGTACCCAATTCACCAGTCACGAGTTCCAAACTTTCCAAAAAAAAAAACAAGGTATTCGCCACGTACCTTATCATCCCCAGTCAAATGGATTAGCAGATAGGTTCGTGGATACTCTGAAGCGCACCCTGCGGAAAATTCGATCGGGAGGAGAGACACTGGAGGAAGCATTACAAACGTTTTTGCAAGTCTACCGGACAACGCCAACAGCTGACCTCGGTGACAAGTGTCCAGTTTCGTCGATGCTACTACCACCTGATCAAGCCACCCCAGCTGCACAAGCGAAAGCAGCACAGCAAAACGATCGATTCAACAAGAAGCACGGAGCAGTTTCGAAACAGTTAGCTTCCGGTGATTCCGTGTATGCCCAAGTCCATCAAGGAAATTCTTGGCATTGGGAATCCGCTACGGTCATCGCGCGCATCGGAAGATGTTCCTGCAAGATCGATTACGGCTGATACGTTCACAAACCAACCAATTGAAGCAACGTTCGGTTGGTTGGTTCAGATGCAACTGCAAGCCAAGGTCCAAGTCCATTGTCCGTATTCGTCGACGGATTTGGCCTAGACGTACCATCTCCAGCCGTTCTAGCAGTGGGACCAAATCCGGCACCTGAAGAGGAGCTGGACACTGACGAGTCGCAGTACTTTTCGGACGACAGCAATGAAGAAGATGATCCACCACAGCCATATCCAGTGCCAATTCCGGTTCCGACTTCAAGAAGACCCCAACGACAAATCCGTTTGCCAGCAAGGTTCCAGCCGTACTGGATGGCTTAAGGGGAGATATGTTCCATTTCAAGTAATCGCAGCAACCACTGACTGCGGTTATGATCAATAAATTTTCATTCCATTTGTAAACGTCAAGCTGAATACAAGCAAACTGAAACTACCCCACAAGAATCTGAGTTTCATTTTTTTTATGCATTTGGAAGACATTTCACTATGGAATAGAAATCGATTGAAAATGGAATTCTTAAATGTTCCTCCTGATTGTCTTATCGTAATTGGAGTATTCCCTACACTTGGCTTCATAGCGTTTTCTTGAAAATTTGATCCGTCCTAAACAAGGTCTCATAAATGAATATTCACTAAGCTGATTGTAAACCATTGCTAAACCCGGCAGACGCAACTGTATGATCATAATCAACTGGAAGGTGCTGCGTACGATCTACGGTGGAGTGCATATGGAAGACAGAACGTGGAGGAGGCGAATGAACCACGAATTGCATCAGTTGCTGGAAGAACCTCCCATCGCAAAACTCGGTCGACTACGATGGGCTGGGCATGTCGTAAGAATGTCGGACGACAGTCCTGTGAAAATGGTTCTCAAAAACGAACCGACGGGTACAAGAAGAAGAAGAAGAAGCGCGCAACGAGCAAGGTGGATCGATCAAGTAGAAGGCGACCTGCGGACCCTCCGCAGACAGCGAGGCTGGCGAAGTACAGCCATGGACCGATTACAATGGAGACAACTTCTGTGTAAAGCAGAGGCCACACCAGCCTTGGTCTGATTGATAAGGTAAGTAAGTAAGAATGCCAAACCACAGTCCGGTGAAAAGGGCGCTCGATAACGAACCTGTCGGCTCTTGTAACGGTATTGGGATAAACAGCAGGACACTCGCAAAAACAAACGAGGTGGCAACTGCCACAAAACGGTCGCAATTGAAAGTCGTTGTTATACTTTCTCGTGTATCCATGTATGGATTCAAATTTTATTGTTTTGTCTATTCTATACAGCATACCCAACAGAAATAACGACACCACATTCTCAATCTATTACAATATTACAAACATTAACTCGCGGTTCAAGTGCCAAACATGATGAATATTCTAAATTCTACAACTATCACCCCACTTTAGCGTTTACAATTTCACGAGCAATCAATACCCGTTGGCTAAAATTAGACTGAATTCACACTGTTTTCCTTTAGAATGGTTGAAGCGAAGTCAGCGAACAGCAGCTTGAATGTTCTAGTGACTCACACTACTGCAGCATGCATTCTAGAGGTGGGACATGCTACAATGTCCATGTTCCTTCAGATACCGACTATAAAAGGCCTGATGCTCCTGCACAGCTTTAAGTCAATCAATCCGAGAACGACAGCACATAAGAACAACCAGTATCACCTCGACCGCAGTGCAGGATGCAGATCTATCTGAAAACGCTGGCCGGGAGAACCATCGTGATGAGCGTTGAACCAGACGAAACGGTGGACAGCTTGAAGAAGAAGATCGAACAACGGGAGGATGTCCCGCCGAATCAGCAGCGGATAATTTTCTCCGGCAAGCAGCTGGAAGATGGCCGCACGTTGGACGAGTACAGCATTATCAACCGATCTACGCTGCATCTGGTGTTGCGCTTGAGAGGCGGAGAAGTTGTCTGAAGTTGGATGTTCAGGTGGTCACTGCCATTATTATTTTATTGTTACCTACTGCCGAAAGGATAATCTCATAGTGTTCTACAAGAAAATACACGACTGTTTGAACTTTGGCTCAGTTATCGTTTAATTATTTAGTACGTTGCATTGTTTTGCTGAATAATAATGATTAATTTAACTGCTACCAAACATTTTTGACTGTTTCAACTAAATTTGAACATTAATCTTATGCAGTTACTGCAGCTATTGCGATATCCCTAATTTTGAAATGCTTGATTTCTTCTTCATTGAAATCAACTGCGAACATTGTAGTCTATTTTTAATTTGCATTGTAAAATCTACCAGAATGTTCCATTGCTAAGGAGTAAGTCTGCCTGGTTTGGTATTTGATGGTTATATAGATAAAACGTAGGAAGACCTATTGCTAAAACTTCCAACAGTTCAGATTAAAATGTTCTATCAAAAAACTGTCCACTGAGCGATCACCGTGTTCAGTTGCGCACATGCTGTTAGGTTTCTTTTTTTTTTGATACGTTTACGTTAAACACTCAGTTTTGTCGTCGTTTTTTCTTTCACTCTCTAGTTTATTCTACCGACGCTAAGGTAACTTGTTCAATTGACATAAGACGGATAATGTTTGTTGCAAATGTCTTTAAAATTTCGATATTCGAACCTGTCTAAAGTTGCATATTTAATTTTCTGGTTTCAGAAGATTACTCTAACACCTAGGTATCTAGAAAACGATTGAAAGTCACAGATAAGTTGGTATTAAGAGCGAATACAGAATATCGGTCATGAGATAATCTGCTTGAATAATTGGTAAGATCACTTTTCAGACTATTTCTACTACAACACCACCTTTTCAAAGGCAATCTTTCTTAAGATTCCTGCTGTACCAAAACGTGCTCGGTTCGCATTTTGTCCGGCGTATCCCAGCAGCTTTTGACGCAAGTCCACACCATAGCGTTCCCAAATTCGATGGGAACAACCTCGCCGGTAGCATCTAAGCGCAGCTTTTCGATAATCGTTGGCAGAATTTGAATTTCACACAGCAGTTCATGGCCACAATGCTGACAGATTGGTGGTAGCAGCTCTTTCAGCGGAGCAATCAAGATGGGTGGGGCATTGCGCGAGTACCGCAATATTTGTCCTGGATTTTCTTGTATCTTTGACATAAAGTTGTGAAACATTAGGTCGCCGTGGATCGGAACGCCTTTTTCATAGAGTTCTAGGTCTATCGGAGCCGGATCAACCCCGCCCACTGCTCCATGGCCCATTGGGCTATCTGGGCTTGTCTTAACTGAAATAGCAACGATCATAATTACTTTGAACCTTGATCGAAATCATAACATAACTCACCTTCCTCATGTTTTTGGTATTCCTGAAGCAACTCACGTACATGTTCGCTTATAACCGGAGAGGATGAGCGTTCCTCATCAACACTTATGTAAAAGCTCTTCAGGGTAATATCCTTCAGATCTCTTGGAATAATTTGCGGTTGCTTGAGCAAAGCCAACAAGTCTCTTTTTGGCGAAACAGGTGTTTCCACTACCACCACATCGCCTTCCGCCCCTTCGATTTCCGCCGTTGCCTTACTGATATATAAATTATCAATCAAACCTCCCTTAGCTCCACCCCCGTTAGCGTTTCTTTCGTCGACATTCATATTCCCAAATCCTGGTACCAGGTCGTTCTCTAATGAATTACTTTCCTCATCCTCGTCTGATATCTTACTATTGTCATACCGTATAACATTTCCATTTTCTTCCATTGCTATATCCGGTATGTTCCCGGTATCTACTCGCATGAAGGTGTTCTCTGCACCTGTTTCTTCATCGTCCCAATCATCCGCTCCGCTGCACCAAGCAACATTACTGGCTGCAGTTTTTACAACCTGTACAGTCTCCTTTTCCACAGGGCTTTTCTCTAGTGCCTGAGTCCTAACACAAATCCAGCTCTGCGACTGGGTAGAGCAAGGAGCATTTAAGCAAGCAAAAATATATAGTGTCCTGTGAAATTGAGAATTCTCCAGCGGCGCATAGATTTGCAAAATCAGCGGACGGCGCTGGCCGCATAACGGACACGGCGCAATTGCAATCTCTGAAGAGGGCCAATTCTGTAACAGGGAATCAAATCGATTATCTCTACCTCGGATAAGAAAATCTTAATTCATGTTATAATACATACAGCTGTGCCACCTATTTTGTTCACCGTATGGTTTAAATATGCTTTATCCTTATCCACAACCGGTTCATCGTCGTATCCTAGCAGAATAGTGCACTTATTTTTCGCCATTCGTCTCACGGATGATGTATTACTTGTGCCCAATGTCCACTGCAGGAAAATTGATTTTTCACACAAAATAGAAGAAACACCAGACAAGGATCAGGATCGAAAGTCTTGAGTATTTTTTTGCGACTCTGACACAGACACGCGCATTTGACGTTTAGAAATGTCATGTTAGCTAGTCGCGGTTTCAGAAACTACTTGGTCGTTAGTGAAGGCTTGCCTGTGCTCCCGGGAAATTATTGTTTTGTTGATTTGCTTGATCCAATTTCTATTCTGAGTTCTTTTGAGTTTCGTTATTTCTAAATCTTTGACATCCCAGCATATTTCGTCCCTCATGTATGTTGTCTTCGACGCTTTACGAGTATAGAGTAATTTAACCATTCATGCATCAGACATTTACTTGAACATTCTTGCTGTTTGCACATCGTTATAGCGCAGAGTTATATATAGTATAAGTTATTGTTAGCTGAGTAAGCGTTGGCTTCTATATTTTAAATAAAATCATTCTGTGCTGTGAACCCAGACCGACTAGACGTATTAATTCTATCAGGTTATCGGCCCAGTCAAGCTTCATAGTAACGAAGTAACAGAGTAACAAACCTTCTCCTGTTCAAGAAGATCTTCAAGAACCAGCGCAGATCACCATGGAGCAGCAGGAGCGGAGTACCTCAAGAGGAGCAATTCCAACACGGGTAAAAATCCACACACTTTTATTGGCAAAAATCCATGTGAAATTCCTCACAATATTCATTTGTTCACACATAAACAGAAGCCTCTGAGAAACACATATGAAGTTTATGTGGCAAATGAAAAGCATGTGTTTTAACACATAGTGGTTATTTGTGATAAGCATTACGTTTGAAATGCCTTGATTTATTTTATTATTCCTCTTATGTAAATTTTTCTCATCTTCAAATAAAAAACTACGTGTATTCTTCTTAACGTTTAAGGTAAGGGTCCGGTACAATAGATTTGTAGTAATTTGATAGTTTATCAATAGGTTTTTTGTCAAACACAAAAATATAATGAAAACCTTGCCGGCTTCAATGTTCATATACGGTTCCACTGTTGGTTCCACTATTTCCTCAATGCAATTATATTCAAGGAATCCGCACACGGAAAATAATCTCCACACAAAATCCAATGTGAAATTTAACCAACAATCAATAGGAAACTAGCGATTAAAAACTAGCTCGCTGCTTTAGAACCCCATTAGTCCCAAGGACACCATAGAGTACTCCATTCTTTCACCTTGTGGTACTAGAGTTTTTATTTTGATTAGCTGTGATTATTGATTTTTTTTTAAAACACTTGAGGGGTTCTTTGGAAGTTATGTTATGAAGGACGATGGAAGGACGACTAATGCTTTGGTACTTTCTGAGCCAAATAATATACATACGATCTTACTTCAAAATCAGATACGTCTGTTTGAAAAAGTACTCGAGAAATAGGCATCGAGGATTAGGGAGGAGTAATGGAATCGAAGTAATCTGTGATGCATTGTAATATGGCATTATGGTTCGACAGATTTTTTTTATTCCATCCATCAACCTATCAAGACGTCTTTGTAGTTTTGATAATTTTGAACTTTCCATTTTAATAATAAGATTAACAGTTGTCACCAGTTATTGTCAGTTTCACATTATCTGGTCGTATGGGTTTTTCATAGAGAGTGAAATTCGAACTCTTGATTGTATTGTGCTAAGTATCGCCTTACGGCCGAAAATTTGATTTCAATTTCGGCGCAATCCTTCACTCAGCGAAATAAACTTTCGATATTCATAAGATTGCATTCCCTAATAAAAAAAAAAATACCTTAAACGAACGATATCACAAATCCTCCAACCATTTCTTTAATGGTTTGGATGATACCCCAACTAGGCCGTGAAGAAAAATACCCATATGAAATTTATTAGGGTTATCCCTTAAATGCGCAATGTTGCTTTATAACAACATACCGGAAAAAGCTTAAAAATAAATTAATTTTATTCTTTTTGAAGAAATAATCCAGTGAAATTTTTATATTACGGTTTCAGTTGAAAACCGAATTTATTGCGTAGTGACAATCGATTTTACTCTCGTTCTGTACGTTATACCTAATGTCGGAAGAAGTGCGCTGTATCTGATGCGCTAAGTATTAGGTAAGACGTATGGATCGACAGTAAAATCGATTGTCGCTAGTCGATAAATTCGGTTTTCAACTGAAACGATAATAGAGACTTCGATGAGGCAGTCGTGTGAACTGGGAGCACTGTATCGAACATTTTGTTAGTATAACAGCAGTGAACGTGTTGAAAAACAATTTTTTTATGACAAGCCTTTAGTATCGTGCGCATTTAAGGGTTATGATTATTTGCCATAAGAAATCGGTTTGAATTTCATAAATTTGCCTTCTGAAATAATCATGAAGAAAAAAATAAGAATGTGGACCAACCTAGATTCGAACCTAGAGCGTTGAGGTTGTGGGTCCAGTGATTTTCTCACTAGTATATATCAACACTTGTAATTAGGAAAGCTTGAAGGCGTACAAGAACAACGTCGTGTAAAACAAAATGCATTCATAAGTCAGCCTTATGAAATTCAAAAGCATCGTTCATAAGTTGAACCTTAAACAATTCTTAAGTTTATTTGCCTGAGTGTTCACGACGCCTCGGTGGTTTATTTAATCTGGTTCGCATTTTCGGCGAACTATTGTTTGGATCATAAAGAAGTGAACGCCGTAGACATCAACAAGATTAAACAAAGGACCGAAGTCGGTGCAAAGGGCAATATCGACTTATAGTTATTATTTCTAACATGTTATGGTCTTCTAATAAATTACAAATTAAATACACAGAAAAAATTCTTGTAGTAAAAACTACCATTTTACCCGACTATGCCTATCTTTAAAACTACCATGACATTTCAGTCAAATTTACTACGTTTATGGTAAAACCTTCAACATTTGTGGTATATTTGACAGACCTCATATTAATATCAACCGCACCATGGTCGACCTAATCGCAGGCATGGTAAAATTAAACGCATTTATAGTCAGGTGAAAATTGTTGGTGTGTGCGCTTAATTTAACCCCCGAAATGGTAGTTTCTACTGCGTTTTTTTAGGCGTGTACAATCGATGTTAAACACTTGTCGTGGAAAAAATCCCGGAAATAATCCAGCTTGAGCATATTTCTACTTGGGCATTTCACACGTCGTTCACTTGTGCGCGAAGTTAGCCCCAATGCGATTTGCATCTGGCTTGCATGAACTGTCAAAATGGTTAAGTTTGTGTTTTCTCATCATCATCGTCGGTTTTCTGCTGTTTCATCTCGAGGCTTGCAATCGCACCGAAGAATATCATTGTTAATCAATAGTATTTATCACCGAATAGTGTGTTGTCTGTAGGATGAGTTCAATTGGAACAGGTGTAAGTATTGATGAATTATTATAAGTATTTATTTCATATACTGCCTGCTTCATTCGTCTTCATTGAGGTTATGCACTAATGTTTTGTTTGTCCCGTAAATTCTGGTTCCACAGTACGATTTGTCCGCATCGCAGTTCTCGCCAGACGGACGAGTATTCCAGATCGAGTATGCTGGCAAATCGGTGGAAAATAGCGGCACGGTGATCGGTCTCCGAGGTAAAGATGGCATTGTTCTGGCCGTGGAGAAGCTGATTACCAGTAAGTTATACGAACCGGAATCCGGTACACGTATTTTCACCATCGATACCTCCATCGGGATGGCCATCAGTGGGATGATTGCTGATGGTCGAGCAATTGTCGACATTGCACGACAGGAAGCAGGCAACTACAGACAACAGTACGACCGGCCAATACCACTGAAACAACTGAACGACCGTTTGTCCAGCTATTTTCATGCGTACACTCTATACAGTGCTGTGCGACCGTTTGGAGTGAGCGTAATCCTGGCATCGTGGACGGAGGAAACAGGCCCAGAAATGTACATGATCGATCCGTCCGGTGTGGCTTGTGTAAGTTTTGATCGATCAGTGGAAGGTTTTTTAAGGTTCTATTAGATTCGTTTTTCAGGGATATTACGGATGCGCTATTGGAAAGGCAAAACAGACTGCCAAGACTGAAATCGAGAAGCTGAAGTTGGCTGATATGACCGTAAATGATTTGATTACCACCGCCGGGAAAAATGTGAGTTGTGATGATTTCGGTTCCGCTGAGAGTCTCCGAACTAGGAGTTTATTTTTCGTTTCAGTATCTATCAAGTTCACGACGAGCTGAAGGACAAGGATTTTAAACTTGAGCTTAGTTGGGTTTGCCAAGCTTCGAACGGCCGACACCAGATGGTACCGGATGAGATGTATACCGCGGCCACCAGAGCAGGACAGGAAGCAGTCGACGAAGATGACAGTGATAACGAAATTTAGATTGGTTCTTCTGAATGCTGTTCAGTGGTGGGGCAAATAAAAATAAATTCTCTTTTTTGCTAAGTTACGTCAAGTAGAAGCTTGTGACAGTAATTTCTTATGCTAAAATATAATGAAAAGAACAAAATAAGCTGGATTTTCTTTCTATAATAATGTTTTTAAATATTTTCTGTATCCTTACGCTTATTACTTTTATCACATAAAATCACTACAAATAGGCACGACAAGAATTCGTATGAATGCTATTCATGTTTATAAGGAATCTTTAAAATCCGAAGTAACTGTAGAAGCCGCAGGATCTCTAGGATGATTCTGGTTTCTCTAGCAGATGTTGGTTCTTGTTTGGTGTTTTGTACAACGAGAAAGCCCACAGAGAGAGCACCAGCATTTCCACACACAGGCACATTTGGAATACGGCTGCAATAGAATACGCAAATTTATTATTTGATTAAGTTCAGGATAGGATTCACATACCGTTCTTTTGTACTTGTAAGGTCAGTGGAAAGTCACACGACGGAGTGACGTACGTTACGATGGCCATGATGACGAGCGGTTGGATTTTGCAAAGAAGCAGAACAGCTTGCAGAACCACGTATTTGCCCTAAAACGAGAGTTCTGTTAGTAAAGAGTTTTTCTCTAAAATAGTCGCCATACCATCAATTTGAATTCACTGTACAGAGGACTAACCATGCGAACGATTATGTTCAACCCCCAAACACCAAGAATAATCGACAGGACGATGAACGGGACAAAATAGAGGATAATGCGGTTGAAGTTTTCCTGAAACAGTCAAAATAGTTGATGAAAATAACATTTAAAATTTAAAATTAGGGGACTTACGACATCTTCAATAAAAACCACGTTCAATCCTACGAAAAGCAAACTTTGAACGATCGGTAACTGCAGTACGAGAAGTCTCGTGAGCAGAAGGCGGTTCCTAGGAGGAAATTATTGTATAAGCTTGACGATTTGGAAGAATAGAACAATCTCACTTGGTAACAGCAGACCGTTGGAGAAATGGCAAGCAGCAGCAGCAAGGAGGCGTCTTGATGTTGAACGTTCGCGAGTCGCTAGAACGGATGAATGCGTCGTCTCCTCCCACGTATTCGATGATTAGGCTGTGAAATATTGAAAGAATTGTTTTTATAAGAAATTCTGAAATGGTATTATCTATACTTTTCGAAAAAAAAAGTGAAAGGTTTACGCATGTTTATTTACTTTGCTTAATTGGTACCCCGCTTGACGCTTGACGCTGCGTGTCTCTAAATATAATCAACGTCTCTGGTTCCAGCCTGCTGTAGATTTCTTGGGCATCCATTTTGTTTAATAGAAGCTTATTCCTAACTTTAGTAGAAAACTAATCGCAACTATCGGACATTCAGTCGCTCGAGGTCACATTGTGATGTAAACTAAATTATGTTCTGGTTCAGGGAGTTTTTTTTTAAACAATTTTTCTCGCATATTTTCTGCAGAGTAAGACTTAACTTTGCAGCAATCGAAATAAAACATGTCAAGATGAAGAATGAAAATAGTTTCCAGATTTGTGAATGTGCATGTGTTTTTGTGTGTATGTAATATCTAAGTATCACCACCAAGATAGATTCTTTTTCGATTTTTTAACGAGACAGTTTTTTGCATTTCATTTGTTTTCCAATTTCTTCTCTTTTCAGAAAGCGAATAATGGTGCTATAACCATGAGCATGGAATCTTAGGACAGAAGTTAGTGCTCTTGTTCCAACTGTCAGATGGCAGAAAAGGGCATCACTTAACCTTTCTAGAATAGATGCTTCCAACGATTAATCTTTAGCAAATAATCCAAACCGGAACGTACGGTAAGAGATGTCCACGTTCGTTCAATCTACAAGAGTCAGAACCATAATGTTTAAATCTTCGATTAAAACGCGCTCGATGAAAAATTATGTAAGTATATTCATCATTTTCCAGGATAGTTTCAAGAACTGGCTGTTTTAGTTAGTTGGATTATATTAGATTACATAATTTCACAACATCACGCCAAAAAGTTTAAATTCGGCGGGGTGGGCACGTCTTCAAAATGTCGGACGATAGCCTGGTGTAAATGGAGACTATTTTTGAGTACAATAGAAGACATACAATCCTTAGAGTGACGTGTGTTGTGTGTGTTGTTTTAGAAGGAACATTAACCAATTGGAAAGAGTGACTGGTAAGGAAAATTACGTTGGAAAGAGGTTAACATCCATACCTCTCACGCCAAAGTCACGAGTTCGAATCTCACCCCCGGACAAGGTACGAAAATACCCAAAAGGTATTTGAGTGACTACGACGGGAGATCCATTAGCCCAGGGCTGAAAATTTCTATAATCAAGGAACTAAAAAAAATGTATATTAAAGCTGCTGTCAACACTGATGAATGATTGCGCGGTGCTGAATGGTGCTGCCCATCACTCCTCCTCATCGCGCAGAGATCGTAGACCAATCCTCTTACGTATGTCCTCTAGCTTTACCTTATTCAGCGGTTTGGTGAAAACATCCGCCAACATATCCGCTGATGGGCAATAAGTCACATTGATTTCGTGTTTCTCAGCCAAATCGCGCACGAAGTGAAACTTGGTATCCACGTGTTTCGAGCGCTTCAGCCCCGCATTTTGCTCCAACATTTTTATGCAACTTTGGTTGTCTTCGAAGATCTGCACGGGTTGTTGCACAGGATCCCCGAAGTCTTTCAATAGCTTCTTAAGCCATAGCAGCTCCCGACAACTTTCAGCTAACGAAATGTACTCCGCTTCGGTCGATGAAAGTGCCACACACGGCTGCTTTTTGGCATACCACGAGATCGAACCACCGTCCAATCGGAACAGGTATTCTTCTTCACTGGTACCCAACTTCAGCTTCAACTCGCTTGTCGCCTTCAGGTAACGCAGAACTCGTTTTGCTTCCGTCCAATCTGCATTCGTTGGTTTGCTCACCTGCCTCCCAAGAATCGATGTACAGATAGCAATATCCGGCCGGGTATTCATCGACAAATACAGCAAACCGCCAACAAGACTCTGGAACTTCTCATTGTTCGGAAGACTCTCCAGCTCCTCCTTTTGCTGTAGGTAACCGACGTCCATGGGAATCCGTGATCCCTTCGCTTCCGTAAGTCCGAATTGCACCACCAACTTGTCGATGTAAGCAGTCTGGTCCAAGCAGTAGGCGTCGTTCTCCTTCGTCACTCTTATTCCCAAAAAATGCTTCACTTTACTAAGGGTGGTTATCTGGAACTTACTCGCCAACGCTTTCACCACTTCATCGTACTCCGCGTCGTTGGATGTGACGACCAGCATATCATCCACATACACTAGGATGTACACTGTGCTGCCGTTCCTTTTACGCACATACAGACACGGGTCCGCTTCCGCCTGTTTGAATCCTTCAGAACTTCGTTCAGCTTTTGGTTCCAAACTCTGGCTGACTGCTTCAACCCGTAGAGACTAATCTTGCCTTATACCGTACGATTTTACCTTGCTTATCCTGTTTCTTTTTATAGATCCAACGGCATCCGATCGTCTTGGCTCCTGTCGGCAACGATATCAGCTCCCAGGCACTGTTCTCCCGAAGACTTCAGCTCATCCTGTATAGCTGTTTTCCAATGGTCACGCTCAGGACCACTTACTGCCTCTTGATAGCTACGCGGCTCTTCCTGCTGACACAGAAACAACTTGCTATCCGCCACGAAACGTTCGGGTGGAATCCCTTTCGTTGACCTCTCAGAACGACGAGGCGTATTCTCGTGCTCCTCCTGGAAATGGGCCGACTCCTGAATCGGGATAGATTCGCCGTCTTGGCGAACCACTTCACTAGCATCTTCATACACACTCTGCTCTGCCGGATTGTCAAAACCAACCACCGGTTGGTCAGCAGAATCGTCATCAAAACCGGGGAAATCACTATCACTATCTTCATCGTCTTGATCGGATTCACTGGATTCTTCATCGGACTCATCCGACTCCTCCTGTTCTACGCTGCTACTAGGCTTCGATGGTGATGGAGGCAGCTCGAAGAATTCGACACTATCCGCATCCTGGACCACACCATCTGACTGCACGAAACGAGCATCTCGACTGAAAACGATCTTGTTTGTCTTCAAGTCGATAAATCGCCACGCTTTATGCTGCAGAGAATATCCAACGAAAGTCATTTTCGTTGCCTTCGGTTCCAGCTTCGTCCGCTTCTCCTTCGGAATAACCACATACGCCTCCGATCCGAACAGCTGGACCATACTCATGTCCGGCTTAACACTGTGCCAAATCTCAAAAGGTGTTAGCCGCACCGCCTTCGTCGGCAACATATTCTGGAGGTAGTTGGCCGTGTTCACCGCCTCAGCCCAGTAACGATAATGCAATCCCGACTCAATCACCATGCAGCGCGCCATTTCTACCAGCGAACGATTAATGCGCTCCGCGACACCGTTCTGCTGTGGCGTGTATGCTGTCGTGAACTGCTGCTGAATTCCTTCCTGCTTCAGGAACCTAACCAGCTCGGCGCTGGTATACTCTCCTCCTTGATCTGACCTGATCACTTTCGGTGGCCTACCGAACTGCGTTTTCATCAGTCGTACGAAATCGCGAATTGCATCCACCGTCTCGGACTTCTTCGTCAGGATGTAGAGTAGAGTAGCGGCTGAAGTCATCGATCAGCGTTAAAAAATACCGCCGACCGCCGGGTGTGATTGTCTTCATTGGCCCACACAAGTCGCTGTGTACCAAATCCAACACCTCTTTTGACTTCCGCGCCGCTTTTTTAGGGAAAGGCAGTCTAGCCATCTTCCCTTCCAAACAGGGTTCACAGGTGTAATTAACGGAGCATTTACGTACCTTTATACCGGTTGCCAAGCCTTTGCGCTCGAGATCCAGGATAGCTTGAGTATCACGGTGTCCAAGTTTCCGGTGCCACTCGTGTATACAGCCTTTCACATGGCAATGATCCGACACGACATTCGCTCGCTCCACCATTTGGAGGTGGTACAAGCCCTTGCTGACCGGCGCCACAGCAGCTTCTCTGCTCCTGCTCGAAATCGTGCAACCCTTCTGATCGAAGATTACAGTCGCACCTTTCTGTACGAGCCTGCCGACCGACACGAGATTCGTGTCGAGTTCAGGAACAAATAGCACATCACTGAGCGAAATTTGTTTTTCGTCATTAGCAGCGCCTAAGCAAAAAATCTTGCACGATCCGACGCCTTTCACTACTGCCCGTTTACCGTCGGCAACCGTCACCGATTTCGGAGTGTCCGCACGAAAAACTTCCGATTTGCACACATGTGCGAACTCGCGCCTGAATCGAGAATCCAGTCATTCACCGAACACGCACTGGCAACAAACGCAAAAGAATCCTGTCCCGACGTTGTCAATTTAGCTTTGGCTTGCTTTTTCGAATTCGAGCCACCGGCACCTTCTTCTTCTTTCTTTTTCTTCAGCCACGCGTTGCAGTTTGTTTTCTTGAGGCCGGGCTTCTCACAGTAGAAACACACAACACTTTTCTTCTTATCGTCCGCTTTCAGAACAACCGAATCCACTACCGCCGATTCTCGACGCTTGCACACCTCGTTGAGAATTTTTCTCTTTGCTAGCTGCAGCGTCATATCGTTGTCGGCTCGGTTTTCCAGCGTCGTTGTCAAGGCATCGAACGAACGGGGTAAACTTCGGAACACTAGAACCATCTGAAAATCCTCGTCGAGTTTTGTTCCAGCATTGGCCAGCTTGTCGAACAAATCTTCGAACTCCGTCAGGTGTTCTTCCATGTTTTCCCCGTCGCGGTATTGCAAGTCGCAGATACGTTTGAGCAACTGCACTTTGGTCGTAAGCGTCTTCTTCTGGTGTTGCCGCTCCAAATTGTCCCACACTTCCTTCGCGGTATTCGTATTCCGGATGTGTCCGTGTTGACTTTTGGACAACAGCAAACCAGCAAACCAACCCGCGCTTTCTGGTCTCCTTCATCCCAAGCAGCCAGAATCGTCGCACTCGCGCCGGGTGACGTCGAATCCGTACCGGTCGACGCACCGGAGGCAGCCGGCTGCGGCCTTACTCCCGGCGAAACATACTTTCAAAGTCCTTCCCTCACTAACAAAAACTCGACTTCCAACTTCCACGAATCATAATTATCGTTCGTCAATTTCGCGATACCGGTTCTCTCCATTTTGTTGAATTCAAAAAATGTCCGAACAAAATTCAACAAATACACTCGCAACTTATTCAAACGTGTTCACTTTGCACAAAAACAAAATGGTTACTTTCCTTGGGCCCATAACCTGTTAGATGGGATCTAGCAGAGCAAACAATAAAACACGTCTGTACAGATCGAGCTAGCACACAAGAGTGATATTTATTCATTTCCATTTTAAAGCTAGTGAATGATCTCTGTCAGTCACTTTCACACTGATGAATGATTGCGCGGTGCTGAATGGTGCAGTGCTGCCATCAGTAGCAACATATCAGCGAAGATCAACATAGATTCATGCCGAAGCTTTCAACGACCATTAACCTTCTATCAGTCACTTCCTTTATCATGGATAAGATTTCAGCTGGTTTACAAACGGACGTTATCTACATGGACCTATCTGCTTTTTTCGACAGAATCAACCATGACATCGCTGTGGCAAAACTGGAAATGCTTGACTTCAGCGCCTCCTTGCTTCACTGGTTCAAATTGTATCTTTGTGGCAGAACCCGAGGTTAACATTGGCGATGAGCTGTCCGCTTCGTTCCCCGCCTTGTCCGGCATTCCCCAAGGTAGTCAGCATGGACCGCTTATTTTTCTCTTGTATTTCAACGTTGTTAACCTGTTGGTGAAATCCCATCGGCTAAGCTTTGATGACGACCTCAAAATCAACATTTGCGAGGATTCGCTACGAGACGCTTTACAGTTGCAGGATGATTTAGAGACAGTACAAAGGTGGTGCGAGGTGAATCCTGGAAAGTTTACCGTAGTTCCTTTTTATAGGAAGAAGTCTTCTAATATCTTCGGTTATTCCTTGGTTGGAACTCTTATGCAAAGAGACAACCAAAGGACCCTGGTGTGATACTCGACGATAAACTCACGTACAAACCTCACATGTCCTACAACGTTTTTCGTGTGGCTAAAGAATTTCGAGATGTGTACTGCCTTAAGTCGCTGTACTGTTCGTTGTTGAGGAATATGCTTCCCTGGTCTGGAACCGTCATTTCCAAAATGGTGTTGAACGTATTGAGTCAATTAAACGGCGTTTCATCCGATACGCTCTTACGAGTTACGAGAGTCGCTGCTTTTTGATTCATTTGGACACTCTTTAAATTCGTCGTAAAGCCGCGAAGGCACTTATCGTTGCTGATTTGCTGTCTGATCGAATAGACTGCCCGTCACTGCTCGCTAATATTCCATTCAAGGCTCGTAGCCGTATCTTACGAAACACCTCTCTCCTTAGAGTTCCACACAGGAGAACCTTCTACGGAGTCTGGTATGATTGCTTTGCAACGTGCCTTTAATGCGTGTCGTCTGTTTTTGATTTTAATGTCGCGAAACTATACAGTTTTTGTTAGCGTTAAGATAGTTTGTTTTTTTCATTTGGACATCAAATTAGACTGTTGATAAGTTGATAAGTAAAGTGAAGACGGTTTTCCTCCAGTCCATACGATCGAAGGAGTCTAGCAATTTGGTGGTGAGCACTATCAGAAGCAACGTAAAATATGAACCCCATTGAGGGTAAGGCTCATTTCGAAGATGAAAATTAAATGGCCAGCAAATTATACGTTTTAGTGAACATTTCGAATACTGAGTGGAACTTTGATACATTTTTTTTTTAATGGTAAGACATTTTCAAAGGCACTTCTAAAAGATCATTAAGTTATAAGAGGTCAACATTTGCTAATAAGGTCAAATCGTGGGTGGCTCATATTGCCCCTATTGCATTGTTTTTAATTAACCCTCAAAATTATACCTAATTATTTTTCTGTTTATATTTGTCTTATTTTCAGTTTTTGATTGAGCCTAAATCTCTAGAGAAGCAAGTGAAACTACAGCTGCCCATTACACTTGGAACATATCCCTTTAAAACCGGCGATGGAGAAGACACTAATGAGTGGGCCGAGACGGTTTACAAACCGGAAACGCACTATCCCTCAACGTTGCCAATTTTTAGACCATGGCTTCACGAAAAACCCGATTCCAAATGATGGCTCCACAAGCAAGTCGTGCAATTATGACAACTTGTTAGGTGATATTCAACAATTAGAGAACTGCATTTTATAGAATAGAAAAGTACGACAAATCGGCAGAACGGTACAGAAAAGTGCCATACGAGTGTTAGATTAAAATCGAAGAATGGTGTATTTTTAATAACAAATGGAATATTAAATATAAATCATACAACAATCGAATTCATAAATTGTGGTGTACTTTTATCTTGTTCACCAGTTCTGCCTTATTCAACTTCGATATTCCATCAACGCCTTGTTGTTGCAAATATGTCCGAAGTGTCGCCACAAGTACTGAACCAGTCTGAAATAAGAAAACGATTGCGATAGATCCAACAATATTCAAACATGTGTTGTTCTAGTTACTTTTCCAGACTTTACTGCTTCTATAATGGCTACCGGATCTATATCAGTAGCTAGTTTTGGGGCTTTTGTACTCGGTCCGTCACCATCAGCTGCTTTGGCTCGCCTTTTGGGAGTTTCCGTAACGTCCTGTAATGTTTTGAATATTCAGTTAACTTTTACTTGTTTGTAGATTTCTTATAATATTACCTCTCCAAATAAATCAGTTATTGTATTCACAAATGGCAATACTTTTCCATCAATCCGATCGTCGTCAGGCTTCGTTGAATCGTAGACTTCCAAATCATGTTTATCGAAAAGCAGTGCTTCTATGTTGGTATAGGTTGTAAGAAGTACCGGGTTATCAAACTGAGAGGGATGGTATTTGAATTTGATTTTCTTTGCAATTGTTTTGAACACATCAATCTGCTGTTGTGTAACATTTGGTGCTGATCGCTCAAAAACTTCCAATTTTCTCAAGTCAGCTAAAAATACTATTTTGTCAGGCACATGTTTGGTATGGAGGAGAAAAACAATAATAACTGCGATTTTAAATAATCATGTACCTGCATATGGGATAAATTCAACTCTAAATCCACTATGACGGAAAGGTTCGCCATCCTCATCACAACAGCATTCCTGTGGAACCAATGCAACCAATCTAACGAGTAAACATTAAGAAATGATCAAAATTTTTAATTGAGGCACATTATACACAAAGGTGGAAGTTGGCTTAACAGGTCCAAAGTTTATTAACCACACATTTCTCTTAAATAATATTTTGAATTGTTTTTATTTGTATTTTTGATGACATAATTTAGGAACTTTCAATGACATTCATTTTCCATAATTTTTATATGTTCGTTAGGAAAGGTTTTTGTACTTCAAATATAAATTATAGAAGAGGATTAACATAGATCAAGAAAACAAAATTATTGAATTTAACAGCTGAGCGTTAAGGACAAACTATACAGTGAACCTTCATGTCACAAGGTTAATAAACAAATCCGGATTTGTTGAATGTACCGTAAGTCCGCTATATTTTGCGCATTGCCTAATTTTGCGCAGTTTTGTATATTTCGTGCTGTAACTATGATTTGCTGCATTTTTGAGATTTACTTTCGACACGAATAGCTTGTTAATTGTGTTTACTTTAATGGGATACATGATGAGTAAAAATGCTCATACCTAAAACCGCGGTTTGTAAACAGTTGTGCGCACCTCTAAATCATCAAATTTTCCGCCCTGTTAGCGTGTGTGCTAAGACAAGTGTCAATTATCACAAGAGATTTTATTACTAGATAAACACTTTTAAAAGCTGAAATCACTACCGGGTCCGAGGAAAACAGGTATGTACTACATTCATCACATAACATTTCGGCTGTTTGTTCCTGAAATTCAAGTTTTGAGATGTTTCAAATGCGGAGAATTTGGACACATGAGCATGGATTGTAAAAATAATGTAGCATGCTCTAAGTGTAGTGAAAGTCACACGACATCTGAATGCACATCAACTGTTTTGAAATGTATTAATTGTAAAAAACAAAGAACGAACGTGAAACGAACTTGGACGTTAACCACGGCGCGTTTAGTTATCAATGTGAAATTTTCAAGCGATTATATGAACGAAAAAAAAAACAGCCTGCATTTCAATGAATAGCAACCAAGTTCCAGTAGTAATGTGAGTAAATTCGATATTTTGTACTTCAATATTGCCGGGTTGTCTACAAACTACGCAGAATTGCGTCAGATTGTAGAGGAAAAACGTCCATATTTAGTCTTTTTATCAGAAACGCATATAGTTGACATGCAAGCATTTGATCAATATAGTATTCCGGGATATAATGTGGCTGCTTGTTTATCACATTCTAGACACACTGGCGGCGTTGCTATTTATGCTAAAGAATCAGTTCAATTCAAGCTTCAATTGAACGAAGTTTGTGACGGCAATTGGTTTTTAAGCATTGCAGTTGTTCGTGGCATGCAGATTGGTAATTATGGTGTGCTGTATCATTCTCCCAGTTCTAGTGACCAGCGTTTTATTGAAATTTTGGAAAACTGGTATAAGATTTATGTAGATTGTAGTAAACCAAACGTGCTTGCTGGTGATTTTAATATCAATTATTGACAATAATAATTCTAAGCAAACGATTAGCAGATTTCTTTAACTTAAAACAATTGGTTAATGACTATACGCGTATTTCCAGACACAGCAAAACTTTGATTGACCATGTGTACTGTAATTTTGATTCTGTTAGTGTTGTTATAAACTCTGACTTCAAAGTAACCGATCACGAAACCATTATTATTAACGTTGAAGATAATAGTAGTGGTGACAGTGATTATGTGAAATTGAAGTGTTGGAAAAAGTATTCGAAAGAAGCTATTTTAAGACTTGTCAAAAGAAGTGTGGATTTTCAAACAAATACCGGTTCTCTAGATCAGAAATCAGCTGTTTTGACAGACGTCTTAAAAATATGTACCAATAAACTAGTCGAAAATAAATTTGTTCTAGTAAAGAACTCGAACAGCTGGTACAATTTGGATCTTTTGCGTCTTAAACGTAAAAGAGACAAGCTGTACAAGAAATGGCGTAGAACTAATAGGCATATCTTTTTGAAAAGGTACAAAGATGCGCGTAACAAATATTCGCAATCCGTTAAACAAACTCGTTGTGAATATATTCAGAGGACAATTGATTTGCATCAAAACAACAGCAAAGAGTTATGGAAAATTTTGAAATCTTTGTTAAAACCTAGTAATTGCAAACCGCGATTCATAACCTTCAATGGCACAATAGAACAGTCAGAGGACATCATTGCATGTAGATTTAATGAATATTTCGTCGATAGTATTTTGTCAATTAATCAATCCATTGATCTAGTAGATGAGCCAGACGAAATAAAACAGCCGATAAATATCAACTGTAGTTTTGAAAGTTTTCACCCAATAACATTAGAGGATCTAAAATCTATTTGCTTTTCTTTGAAGAAAACGGCTGGAGTAGATAACGTTAATGCAAGAGTAGTACAGGATTGCTTTAATGTCATCGGAAACAACCTGCTGGACCTTATTGATGAATCGCTGCAAACTGGGCACGTGCCACAAGTTTGGAAAGAATCTATAGTCATTCCCATTCAAAAAGTCGCTGGAACGATTAAAACCGAAGAGTTTCGTCCTATTAACATGTTGCACACTTTAGAAAAAAATTTGGAACTTGTTGTAAAAGGCCAGCTGTTAACGTATTTAAATAGTAATAATTTGATTGCGCCAGAACAATCGGGATATCGCGAAGGTAATTCTTGTGAAACAGCGTTAAATTTAGTGTTAGCAAAATGGAAAGAAAATGTAGAGTGTAAAGATACGATTGTTGCTGTTTTTTTTTTTGGATCTGAAACGCGCTTTTGAAACGATTTCTCGGCCCTTGTTGTTAGAAACAATCAAGCGCTTTGGATCTTCGGGTTCTGCATACAGATGGTTCGAAAGCTATTTGTCTGACAGAACTCAACGGACTGCTTTTAATGATTCTATTTCGAGCCCTGTGGATAACAGCGTTGGCGTACCACAAGGGAGTGTATTAGGGCCCATTTTATTCATTCTATATATTAATGACATGCGACGAGTCTTGCGATTTTGTGATATTAATCGTTTTTCTGATGATATCGTGTTGTTCATTGCAGCTAAAAGCCTTGAGGAGGCCGTTTCACATTTGAATGCAGATTTACGTTCTCTAAGTAGATAGTTGAAGTACAAACAGTTGAAATTGAACATAAGCAAAACTAAATTCATGGTAATTTCGCGGAATCGAGTTGTCGAAGACGTCTCTGTTAAAATTGATGATGAGACAATTGATCGCGTTCATGAGATTAAATATCTTGGCGTGATTATTGATGATAGATTAAAATTTGACTCTCACATTGACGATGTCATCAAGAAAATAGCCAAGAAGTACGGTATTCTCTGCCGATTGAAAAACGATTTAACTATTGCTAGTAAAATACAACTGTACAAATCGATCATCTCTCCTCACATTGAATTTTGCCATTCTATTTTGTTCTTAGCTAATCAAACACAAACATCGAGATTACAGCGTTTGCAAAATAAGATAATGCGTTTGATCTTGAGATGCAATAGGTTCACTTCCTCCTCTTTTTTGTTAGATGCCCTACAGTGGCTATCGGTGAAGCAGAGAGTTGTGTATTTGACAATGGTGTTCATTTTAAAAGTAATTAACGGTTTGTTGCCTCGATATTTGTGTAATCGAATTGAAAGAGGAAGTGATATTCATAGATATAACACTAGAAACGCGGATGATGTTAGAACACCAAATTTTTTGTAAGGAGCTTCACAAAATTCGTTGTTTTTTAAAGGTATAAATGTTTTCAATTCGATGCCTACACACATCAAACGTGCAGCAACACTAACAGATTTTAAGATACAATGTATTTCACACATCAAAGCTGCCTTTTGAACAGCTACTCTGTTAACTTTTTACTCTTGACTAATTTTGTATCTTGACGATGTTATTACAACGGATACTTTTGTATGGTTTATTGTTAAATGTTTTATGTTTGTCATGGGGCACAAACAAACTATACTTTTCGCCTCGATGATGATGATAGATTTAAATTTTTTATTTGTTATTGTAATATAGAGTAGTTTTTATTTTTTATGTAGTCTACAAAAGTTTGAGCCTCGCGCGAGGTATACACGTATAAAGGACTTCTTTTTGAATTTATAAAAAAAATATTGGCCTTTGATGCTTGAGAAGATGTCATGAAATAGTAGTGGGTTGTCTGGTTGATTGTCGGGGAATACCTTGTCAATTCTGTCGTGGTTGAAAGTAATAGTTTGACTAGGGTCGGTCCAGGATTTTGGGGTTTGGTAATTTTCTCGATTTCCCTGATTGGGGATATCCTTGATCAGCCCAAAACTAAGGTGGCGGTTCCATTAGTGATGGAAACTCATTGACTCTGTAGCGGGCAGGATCGGATATTGGCTTGTCTTTTGATAATGTCCTTAAACGGGATTCTGTGATTTGAATTGTAATAGGATTTCCTGATCGCTGGGAATACTTGCGAACATTTGTGGTTGACATCAATAGCTTTTCACAATTATATCACTGTAAAGCAAATTAACAGTTTTGGAAGAAGTTTACATCTGTAGATGAAATCAGTTCGTTTTTTGTTTTGCATAACTGGTTGAATGCTTTTTAAATAAATTATCTAATAGATAAATCGTCTAGCTCAAACCTTTGTAGGGGTAAGTGGCGGGACCATCATCATCATCATCATCATCTATCTATTTACAGTGTGGTATGAAGGATACAATCTCATCGTCTCGTATTACAACCACCCACAAACTTTAAATTAGAGCGGCCGGGTTGATTTGCCGTGTTTGAACTCTTTGAACGTTGCAAACGAGGAGGTAACTAGAAAAAATAACCCTAGGACCCCGGCGTAGAGGTTAACATCCATACCTCTCATGCCAAAGTCACGAGTTCAAATCTCACCCCCGGACAAGTTACGAAAAACACACAAAGAGGTGTTTGAGTGACTACGAAGGGAGATGAACCAGCCCGACGCTGAAAATCTCGATAATACAGAAACAAACAAAAAAACCCTAGGATATTGTATATGACTCACCAAACACTGGTACTGATATCAACCACATAGAAAGGTTTATTCTACTGTTTCAATTGGTGTTTCCTAAGCGGGCACTCCGCTGACATCGTTTGTCTTAAGTAACACTTTTCTGTGACTATGTGCTTCACTTCGAACAGTCAGATAATTCCTCCGATCAAAACATTCACCCTTTTCGAAGATGTTGCAATTACATTTATTTATTATACCATTAGCAAACCAGGTATGTATTTTGGTTATTTATTCCATAAAACTAATGGATAAACAACAACATAAGTTACCACAAAAATAAAAAGTGTACTTTTAGTCGTTTCCCTAAGATTGAAAGTAAGAAGTCTAAGAGTGAATTGCGGCATAGCCCGCCAGTATCACACCTGATGTTAATTCCTATATATAAACGTTCTACGACGTGGCAGTGAAAAAATGACTAGAATATGTGATACTTTCTTGGTCTTGGTCTCACATGCATGTTTATAGCATGAGATAAGCCCTCTCACCGTCGACAAGGTGGAAAATTTTACCCACGAGAGGGAGAATAAAAAAGACAGTATATATGTAGAGAAGTTGTTTCAAGCGTGTACTAAACCACGAGTTCAAATTTTTTTTTACTTTTTTTAAACTTCCAACTGTTTGACTGGAGTTGTGAAAGTACTTCAAGAACAATAAGTTAAGTGTCAGCGATAATTCGTGTTAAAGATACAAATTCAGTAAGAGTAAGGGTACTTACTTTGATGGCTGTTTCCGCCTCATGGTGAACATGCAATACGCTACTTTTTGCTTTGAAAGACACTTTTCATAAAGAGCTCGGAATAGTACGGTGGATCCAGTAATGTTGCTTTCATCTGGATATAAAAAGAGCGAACTTCTCAGGTGATTTCCCGGAGATACCTTGGTAATTGGTTTGAATCCCAATAAACGTATTCCCGGCTGCAGCATCTGCTTCATATTAGTTACTTCATCAACTGAAAAAATAACTTGTTCACCTCCGATTGTAAGAGTTTTCCTGCCAAGACAAATAAAATTCACCTTAAAACATGCGGTTGAAAATTCAATTATATACCTTCAATACCTTTGATCTCCTGGAAGCAGCGGTTTGCTGTGTGATTCATAAAACTCATCACTCACTGATGTTGCTTGGTATGATCGTTTGGATACGATTACTTCGTTTGTATCCCTCAATAATTTCACTTTCGCGGGGTATTTGGTTTTCCTAGAAAAAATATAAATACATTCATTCTAACAATATTGTCCTTATTTATCCAAATAAACTAGATAATCATAATTATTGATATGTCTACTTAAATGTATACATCTTTTTATAAGCCTCACATATAACATACCTTGAAAGAGAGTATACGTTAACTCCTAGGGAAACATCATCCGCTAAATGCCATTTGATATGAGCTAAAGCTCTTTTCTTGAAATCACGCCTAAAAATTCTAGCCAACAGAGGATCTCGTGATTCTTGATAGCGAGGAAAAGGGAACTGATCAAAGTCCTCATCTGCCACCGTACAAAGAAACTCCTAAGAGGAAGAGCTTAGTAAATTTCAATATGTGGAATCTAGTGTTTTAACTTACGCGATAAAACTTTGACCCATCGAAATTTTCACTCATTGGGATGAGAACGATATTTACGTTCAATTGTTGAAGGTCTTTGGCTTTGATGAAGCTCTGCTGATACTCATAGCTCCCCGCAGAATGTGGCTCATCATTTGAGGTAAACAGCACGATGCTTGATAACTCCAATTTATATCCACAGCGCGTGAAAACACGTGAACATAGCCAAAGGACATCAGCCATGTTACTGTCTAATAAGTAAGACATACATTATATTATCGCTTACTGTAAATCCAATGAAACTAACAAACCTTGCGAATGACCAAATTTGCGATCAAAGTCAAAAAGATCATAAGATTCTCGTAAATTCATGATCTTACGAATGGAATCAGCCGATGGATTTGATAGTGGCATGAAAATTGCAGTTTTCTTTGGAACTACCAATCCAGTTTCTAGTTCAATTTCATCTGGAGGAGCAGGACTGTGCTCTGTGTTGAAAAATACAACACCGACCTTATAAATAAATAAGATTTTTAAATACCGCGACCATACAGATATGTATTAATATTACCAAATCCTGCTCACTGCTGATTATCTTGTTTCTCATTATGGCCTCGATCAGTTCCAGGGACTCCTTGAAATTCGTGGAACCATCACTTCGATCGGTGAACATATAATCAGCGCAATCTACCAAAGCCAAAAGGCCCTCGCGACCGCCAAACACGTATTCTTGATTATTGTCGTCTTCCTCATCATGATTCGGATTCCAATACATTCTGCCGGCTATGTTTGTGCCACGGTTTTATTAGATTTTCTATTCAATAATTGATAAATTTCTTTAGTATTTATCAAACAAAACATAAGTTTAAATTTTTTCCAGGTTTACGGAACAAAGTTTCAGTTCAAGTCTTAATAAATTTCCCGAACAAAATAACAGATATTAACTTTATATACTATGCAGAAAACTCTAAAAGTTAGTTATTGTTATTGATTTTAAAATTGTTACCTCTATGAAAACAAGCGTTAACGACACGGCGCACAAAATCGATTTCAATAAAATAAAAACTAAAAAATCATAACAGCAAAAGACTCCTGTTGCCGGTAAATTGAATGGAATCGTGTTGAATCAAGAAACTTCTTTAAACAAAAAAAAAACTAAACAATCAAGTGCAGTACGTCTAAATCAGAGGTAAATAAATGGCGGCATATTGGTGTTAGTGAGATGGCAAAATACATCATCACGATCAAGCGTGACGTAATAGGATTCGTTCAACTTCATGACTTATATTCTCGTTGCAGTTGAAAACCGGAAAAATCACTCGCGTAAATCAATATAACTGCTAACATTTTGAGTTTTGGTGGTTTATAGCTTATGGTTTGTGTCCTCTTAACTTACCTTCAGTTTAACTATTTTCTCTGTTTTATCTAAACAGGAAAATCATGCATAACTTTACAAACCGACGTAAGTTGCGATTGTAAGCAAGCTGTGGTTTTTGTGAAAAATTGTTGCTACTTGTATTCTAAATACACGAGTAATAAGGAATAATTTAGGAACTTTTATTCATCAATGACGAAAAGGAATTCATATGCGTCTATCTGCTACTCCTCAATATTTTTAAAATAGTTCAGATACCCTGGTGCATCTGTGTTTTGAAATTTGAACCGATTTATCTGATATGATCCAAGTGAAACACGATCTGTCGAAACGGTATAGTGTCGTCGTATCAAGTGGAGTGTATCTGAGTAGTATAAAACAAAAACGGTGTATTATTGAATGTTATTAAAATTGTTGTTCAAATTCGAGAAAAACCATCATTTTGCATAATTTTCTCTTCGTGGTTATTGCAGCGGCATTTATTTAGTTTTGTTCGTTTGTTTCTTTTAATTACATGGTACTACCACAGAGAACAGACATTGATGTCCATATACCTTTCCATGAAAAACGTGTGTAAAAGTATAGGGGGGCAGCCGGTATAAGAAGCAAGTGCAGAGAAAAACAATCAAAACTTTTGAGGTTATGTGCTAGGCTTTTTATAGATAAACATTGACAACTGCAGCGCCGCCTACCAGGAGCATAACGACCTACATTTGAAATGTCGGTTTAAAGTTTTACACAAGTATCAGACCGAAGATGAACGTCTGTTCTCTGTGGTACTACTATATAACAATAAATCAAAGAACTGCTAATAATTTACAAAAATCATTAAGCAATTCACACAACGTGCACTCACCGACAGAGCACTTTTCCGAAATCAAATTTAGAATAAGAAGTAATGAACATCGACTTTAATAGTAGCTTTCTTCTGGGTTCATGCGAGTGTCCTCGACTTGTTGTGGTAAGTATTTGATTGATGAATTTCCTACCAATGAAGCTATTCAACTTGGCCCATATCATGAATAGTTCAAATACACATTTTCCGTTGATACACTTTCTAACTATGAATTATGAATTATGTTTCTCAATCTGGTGTTATTTGACTCTCGAAAGCTGTAACATTGGTTAAAATATTACGTTTTTTGATTGCCAAGAACTTAAAATTGAACTGAGCATAGCTTTTTCCACTTTCAGCTAGCGGGAAAAACCCAATCAATGCTTGAATCATAGTTAACATTACTAGAGATATTTTTTTAGATACGTTAGGTTAGCTAAGTTGGGTTAACTATCTCATGGATCTCCGCTTTTTGCGCTTTTTTGCTACAACTTACTACAAAATCGAGGTGACTTCGCGCTTTTTCATTGAGGATTGTCCCTACCTCACAAACATTAAAAATAAATAATAAAAAATTGAAACAAACATTAAAAATCTAAAAAAAAATCAAAAGTTAGCGGAGGGGCAACTGCCCCACCCTGCCCCCCTCTGGCTACGCCTATGTGGGTAGCACCCAACAAATAATCACTCATTAAGTAAACATCATTATGGCGATTTATTCAGCGTCGTATTGAATAATACCTGAACTATTTTCAATCACAGCTTCTGTTCAGGCATTATTCACCCAAATTTGGAGAAGTTATTAAGCTGTTGCCAAGCGATTTTGGACACAGGCAATTGTATATGCTTAAGAAGCAAGTTTACAGCAATGGTGTTCAGCTGATAATTGAATAACTGCTATTTAAGTTCTGCACTTAAACATCGTTTATTTAAACTTCTCTTCGGTTTTTGTTCACTCAATTCTGGAGAATTTATTCATCTTTAGACTTCCAACTCTCAAGCTAAACGTATAATCAACTTCAGTAGAGGTAAAACTAATTATTAGATTTAACATAACATTTGTTCAATAATTTTTCAGCTTAGCGAGTTTTTTTTAAGGAATTATATATTTTTACCTTGTTAAAGCCATGATGAAATTTTTCTTCCACATCAATCAAGCATATTAAAAATGCTGTGGTTTCGATTATTAAACTTTTGTTCAACTTTTTCAAATTATCATATAACTTTCTTTGTTTTTTATGAATGATTTTCTATACGATACAGACTTCTTTATTTGGATTAGAAATTGTGCACATTCAATTTGATATTATTATACATGTACATTAACAAAGACGTTGTATAACATATTTATTTATTAACATTTAATAGCGAGATTTGAACCTACAACCTTCGTATCCTCATCTACGTGACATACCAACTGTGGTATCCTAGCATTGAATGTTGTATCAACAAACCGTCTATATAAGCTCCATGTTATGTATTGAATAGTAGCAGAATTGATGCTTTAATTGAGCTACATTGTTATTCTATTTATAGCGTTGTCTGTAAATAAGCAACTTTAATGTTTAATCAAACCTTCTAAATGTTGTTATTAAACGTCTGTATTAGCAAGCTGTACACAAGATTTGATATTTGTTGTTCGGTTTTACCATAGACTAACTCTAAGACCAGTAGGTCCCGAGCAAATACGATATTTTTCTTGGCTCAGTCAGTACTAGCAACAACATAAAAACATACACAAATCATTTACATTCCCCTTCGAGCCTTCGTGCAGTAAAGTTGGAAAATATCACCAGGTGATCAGGCGCGAGACGCGCTTTGCAGTAGTTTCTTTTTGTGCTTCCGCCATTTTGTTTTTTCATAAAGTCGTATTTTAAATTGTGAAAAGGATATATTATATTATTTTTAAATTTGTTGGCATTTTATCTCTCAACCAAAAGGTAAATCTTAACCTCTTAACGCGGTCTCGAAAGAGATCCGCAGGCGGGATGAAATGAAGATGAGGTTTACAACCTCATGGAGGTAGGATCTGGTGCTGGTTATGAATCGGCAAGTGATGCTTCGATGTCAGGCCGCAGGAAAATGGAAAATCTTCGGATGACGAAAAAAAGAAATCAAGAAGAAGTTGAAAAGTGACCCCAAGAAAAAAACAGGAATGCCAAGAAAAGGACAAACACGACACGACCACAAGACGAAACAACTAACGATTAACACTATACGAGGAAAATTGAAAAATCTCATGAACAAGACGTGACAACCACAAAAATCAGAAAAAGTTACAAAAAAGAAAATGGAAAAGTTTTTAGATGACGGATGGATCAAGAACAAGACTTACAAAACTTTCATATGGAACCAACTGACAACAAACTCAAACTTCAAAATGGAAATAGCTAAACTACTAAAAACATCAAAATCACACCAACAAAGAATTGAAACCCGCCGGTAATTTCCGTTACAAAAAACTTTTGACAACCCCAGACAAGCAGAAAACCTCATTAACTCAAAAAATAACAGAAACAACAAAACAAAATTACGTTCCTAAAATGTACCAAGAAACTATCGGTGTCATCAGAGACATTCCGCCATCAATAAATGAAGACGAAAACTTGAAAACCTAGAACTGAAAGAATTAAAATTACAAAAGTAGAGAGAATCCAAAAGCTAGTTGACAAGAAACTTGTACCTACAACTCAGTTAAGATTTTTGCAGAAGGAGAAAAACTACCACAAAAGTTAAGGTATTTGAACAACCAAAACCTGTGACGAACTTGTTTCCTCTTAGCTTCTGCTGGAAATGCTAAGAACGGCCATAGACAAAAAGTGGTAAATCAGACAGATTCGTTGTTACAACTGCTCACTAAATGGACAGAAGGAAAAGACTGTAAATCTCTCAAACGTTATGTTTCCACTGCAAGCAACACACAAAGCATTTGACCCAACCTGTAATGAAAGAAATCGACAAGATAATATTCGAAAGCAATAGCCTATAAAAACTATCCTAGACGAAGCCTCCTCACTATATCCAAAACAATCAAACAACAACAAAGACTGCAATCATAACTGAATTCCCTGTTATCTCAGAACGAAAAGACGATAAATTAACGAAACTCCTAACAACAAACAACAAGTTTCGCAACATAATCCATCCACTAGAAACCTAAAGAAAACGCCAAATCAAACTACATACCAAAGATGAATTGGAACAAATAGTAAAAAACTAAAAATTGAAATAATAAAACAGTAAATTGAAAAACAGATTAATAAAATTAAAGAAATTCAAGAATCAATTTCACAAAACATTGCCAGTAATAACTCTAAACCAGATTTAGACAATAGATTTAATTAACATCAATGAACAATTAGGTGATCTATCAATCCAGATATACTTCAACCAATAAAATCTAACAACAAAAACAATAAAAATGAATAAAGTTCGAATCAAATATTTGCAAAACAACATTAATAGTATTAGACCAAATAACATACTCACCAATCTATTGCAAAAACATAAAATAGACATAGCAATATTGTCAGAAACTTGGCTAAAGATAACGAAGAAAAATTTAATGGCTATAAATTTCCCAAAAAATCTAGAGACACGGGCTATGGTGGCGTACTTTTCAGTTAAAAATGAAATTGCATACCAAGAAATACAACTTCCAGATATACAACCAGTTGAAGCGATAGCAATTGGAAAACTAAAATAAAGTTCACCCCATTTGTTATTTGATCAATACCCAAGTCCTACGAATAACATTCCCTGTTAACAACATTTTTCAACTTTTAGACAAATTTGTTCAAAATAGTCTTAGCAGGAGACTTAATGCTCACCATGCAGTATGAATTATAACAAAAATGTCCAAGAAGGAACAATTCTGGATTATTGAGACAAGTATAGTCCCAATCAATGATCGCCTACCTACAACGATAAGTCACACCCTAATAACACATCCTCGACAATAGATTTAACAATAGTTTCACTCCCCAGAACTACCACTGAGTGAATATATTAAAGAAGAAATTTGTGGAATCAAAAGTAATAATAATCAAAACAATCAACCAAGACAAAAATCAGTTACATCACAAAACTTATTAATAAGAAAAAATCCATACAAACCCTTAACGCACTAGAATCAGGAAGAAAATCCCCAATTAGAAAATTTTGAAATTGAAAAAAACGAATATAAGCCCACGAAAAGTCCCCTAAAGCATGGTGGGATGCTAATAACAAACATTATTTGATTCAAAACAGAAAAATGTAATAAATACTATCAAATGACATTGAAAATTTTATCATTCAAAAAAGCAAGAGCTAAATTGAAAACTGAAATTAAAAAAGCTAGAGAAAAACTTCCACGACCTAACAACAACCTCACACCGGACTTGAATATTCAGAATATGGACAACCATTAAGCTTATTAGTGGTGATTTTGCATCTGAAAAAATAATAAAACACTAATGAGAAGCAACTTGCAAATAATTTTATGAATTAAACTCCAAATATAAATAAAAAATTATCATTTGAAATACAACTCGCCAATGACTCTAAATCCTACTTTACGGAAGATTGAAAATTATTGAACGAAAAACTGACGTCCACCTGACATGATCAGTAAATTTTATTCTGAAACACCTAAAACTGATTTAATCAAAGTCATAACTAACATATGCAACAAAGTTTGAAAAAATGAACATTCCAGATAGCTGGTTAAAAATTAAAATAATCCCCATTTTAAAACAAGGTAAAGATGAAAATTTAGCGGCCTCATATAACCTTTGTTAATCCAACCTTCAAAAATTATTAATAAAAAATTAAACAGGAAATGGTTGAATTCATTAAATAAAGAACATAATATCGCAATTTTTTTTGGCTTCAAAAACAAAACATCATCTATCAATTGCGTTAATTATTTAGTTCACATTATAAAATCAGAAAAAAACTCAAAACACTATGGTGACATTTTTAGATATCAGCTGATAATGTAGATATTTCTATTCTTTTAAAAATAGAAAAAACAATTCCTTCCTAAATTGATTGGTTCTATATTTACTTAGGCGAAAAACTGTATTAACATTAAATGATGGTACTGTAATAGAAACAATCACAAACAAGGTTTACCTCAGGAGCCCAATTTCACCAATATTATTAAATCTACACCAAAACTACAGAAATAACAATAGATGGTACCTCAACAATTTATGACTTTGCAGTTATAACCAAAGGAAAAGACACAACAGAAACGAGCAATAAAATGAAATTCTTTTAGACCAATCTGTACAGAATTAGACAGATTAGGCATGACAGTTGAACTCAAACAAAAGCGCAACATTAGTTTTTTCAAACAAATCCCGGACAACATAAATATTAGAATAAATAAAGCCCTATAAACAGAAAACACATAAAATTAGGTATTTGGATAGACTTTAAATTAAACTTCAAAGCAATAACACACACTGTTATAAAAAAAAGATCAACATTAAAGAGCTAAGTAGGAAAAAGGCGGCTGTCATCCTAAAACGCTTCAAAAAATCAATAAGCTATAATTCGCTCTCAATTAGATTACGGTTATCAATTTATTCAAAAGCTTTAAAACAGATCAACCAGAATTGAAAAAGTACAAAATCTTTCCATTAGAACTTCAGGCCGATATCTACAGTCCACACCAAACCAAATCCTTTACGCAGAATTAGGTGAATTTCCATATACTACGAGCTCATATAGCCACAAAGAATTGTTAAAAACAACACTCTTCAAAAATAGTCCTATTATAAATCACTTAAATGAGTTGCTAAACCAGATGAAATTCCTAAACCACACTTATTTAGAATACATAGCATCAATAAATAACTTTCACCTTCTACAATATAGTTTAAAATTATCAGTTTAACACTAAAACTAAATTTTAATTTAATAGAGATAATACCAACAATACCTCATTTAAGCAAAAAACCCCACTTGCATTACAGAATTCAATAGTACAAAAGTTAATCAGAAGAATATTTCACTTATTTCAAATTGTTTACCGATGGATCTAAAACATCTCAAGGCGTTGGATATGCATATACGACCATGAAAATAAGATATCTTTTTGTAACAAATTAAATTAAATTTCTCTATTATGAATGCAGCTTATGCATAACTGAAGCACTTGAATATACATTACTTTAACCAATTTAAAGTTATTATTTTCAGACTCCAAAGTAGCTGCATGACACTAATAAACAATAGCGACGAAAACTACCTAATAAACAAATTATATACGAATAGTTAATTGCAATAGTTTCAAAAAATTGTTATCCAATGGATACCAAGCCACACCTAATAAGGTAACGATGAAAGAGAAACAGCTAAGCGAGGTATAACTAAATCAAATGTAGAATATCACTTTGAATATAGGTGACTCACTACTTAGCTTTAAAGAACTACTAAGAGAATGAACGATGAATATAAATATCACGGAGGAAAAAGGAAAAGAAAATACAAAATGATACAAATAGAATTAAAACCATGGCCATAAAATGGATCTGACTACTTCACAGACTATAACAATGGCACTCAGAACATTTCACACAGCAACTAAAAAAAGATTATACAAATGGAACTTAGTACGGTCAGAAAATTGTGAAAACTGAAATACTCCTGAAAATCCAATTCACATCTTACTTTACGTTTGTCCAAGGTACAATTTGATTCGCCGAAAATATCCAGTAGCTTAGCAAGTATATCCAACTTCATTGATGTCCTAAAAGAAAAAAATAACGATGAATATGTTCAAATCGCCGAATTGTGAGAGAGATAGGAGCCAATATTTGAATTTTTAACTGAATTTCTATAAATTTATACTAGTAAACATCCAACCCGGAAAGTACAACTATGAGAGAACAAGCAAAATATTATTGCAAGGTGCAGACTGCAAGGTATACGGACCAAGGGGTTCTACAACAGTGAACCAATTTCAAATCGCTAGTTACACTTTTTTTTTAACGCTTTATTTGTTCCAAATAAAGTTCATATTTACATTTCATGTTAATCTAGGTGCTCCAGCTACTACCGTAACGTATCAACCTTAATTGTTAAAATATGTACCTAATTTTGTTTACATTGTTCATGCCTTAGCAGTTCAGTATTTTAAACAGGTTTTTATTCCTGCGTGTCAGTATAACAATAATAATCTTAAAACTAAAAACAAACTAAAATTAACCTTAACTAAGCATAAAGGGAATTAATCATTGCAATAGAAGATTGCAACGATTTTTGTCTGAAATTATTAATTATTTTGTTGGACATTTGTTCTAAAGTCTCAACATTCGAAATTCTATGTACTTCGTTAGTACTGTACCAAGAAGGCAGTTTCAAAATCATCTTCAGAACTTTGTTCTGAATCCTTTGAAGTATTTTTTTCCTGGTAACACAACAACTAGATCATATTGGAACAGCATAAAGCATGGCCGGTCTAAAAATTTGTTTAAATATTAGTAGTTTGTTCTTCAGACAAAGTTTGGATTTTCTGTTTATTAGAGGATATAAACATTTTATATATTTATTACATTTGGCTTGAATGCCTTCAATGTGATTTTTAAAATTTAATTTTTGATCAAGTAATAGACCGAGGTATTTCACTTCGCTTGACCAGGAAATTGGAACACCGCTCATAGTAACGATGTGACTACTACTAGGTTTCAAAAAAAAAGCTCTAGGTTTATGTGGGAATATTATTAGTTGAGTTTTGGAAGCGTTGGGAGAAATCTTCCATTTCTGTAAATAAGAAGAGAAAATGTCCAAACTTTTCTGCAGTCTCCTGCAAATGACACGAAGACTTTTTCCTTTAGCGGAGATGCCTGTGTCATCAGCAAACAAGGATTTCTGACAACCCTGAGGCAAATGAGGGAGGTCGGAAGTAAAAATGTTATATAGTATCGGCCCAAGAATGCTACCCTGAGGAACTCCAGCTCTAACAGGTAGTTGATTAGATTTGGAATTCTGATAATTTACCTGCAGAGTTCTGTCAGTTAAATAATTTTGAATTAATTTTATGGGCAAGCTTGGTAGGTTCTCGCCTAGCCCAAACGCAGATGGGCGGACAGTGGTGTGCCAGGGCGGGGACTGAGAAATTACAATTGCAATTAAGCTGTCGACAAAGATTTTACATTAGGGCCTAACTGACAAACGTTAACAATGGCTTTTCCGCGAATATCTCGTCAATGAAAACTTGCGTAATCAATCCACCATGGTAATTTTGAAGAGGAGGAGTTCGTCTCTCCAGCATTATTCGAGGCTTACATGTAACCTTAGTGCCACGAGAAATTTACGGAAGAAGCCATTGTTTACGTTTGTCAGTTAAGCCCTAATGAAAAATCTTTGTCGATGTTTAAAATTATTAGAGGTTCCGAATCGAAGCAAAATGTAATAATTACATATGGGTATCTTCCTCACATAACATTGCTGTCCACTCTTGGTGCCTCATGGCGATGAGCGAGACATCTCCTTCTACATCATAATCGTTACTCCACGCACGGAGAACACAAACATAACAATTAATGTATGTACATATGTATGTTATTGTCAATGCAATGAAATAAAATTAGTCTTTAATCAGTCAGTTGAAGTTTCTTGCCCTTCCGAATAAGCCAATAGGTTGAAAACCCAGGAAAATCGTTGCGTAGCAACATTTCAAGTTTGTTCTATGAAAAAAAAATTTCCGCTATCGCAAGACAAAAAAATAGATAACTCCAATTACTCGGTTTGGAAGTTCAAGGCGGAAATGTTGCAGACCAGGGACAGATGTAACGGTACATCGAGGAGGCAGTTCCGGATCCGGTGACGGAAGTTTGGAAATCCAGAGACCGGAAGGCAAAAGTGACGGTTGTGCTGCTTGTAGAGGATCAACAGCATATGCTGATTCGGGAAACGAAAAACGAAAAACGCAAACGCCTACGCCTGACACAACCTCAAGAAGCACCATGAAAACACATCCCTTTGTTCCAAGGTTGCGCTGTTGAAACGGATTTGTCACAAATCGTTCAACGACGGGGACGATATGCAGAATCATCTTTTCGAGCTGGAGGAGCAGTTCGCGAAGCTGTCGTGCGCTGGACTAAAGTTGGGTGAACCACTGGTAGTAGTTCTTAGGTGGTTGTGTGCGATGACTCAAGTTGACGATACTAGGCAACCTCCAGCTGCTCCGTACATCACCAAACTCGCCGGCCATTTTGGCCTCACGGAAGCCAAAGTGTCGGAAATTCCGATGGAAGCCGCAAATGGAGAATTCGGTTGCTACCAAGAAGCGACCTTTGCCAAAGCCTGGTAGCAGGTTTGCTGTATATCGCGTTGAATATCTCCGTTAGTGTCTGGGACGTTCCATCAGCCTACGACTATGGATTGGATTGAAGCAAAAACGGTAATGACTTTTTTTTTCATTATTATTATTATTATCAGTGGAAGCCGTTTGGCGGTTTGTCACTAAATTGGAATGAGTTAAATTTGAAAAGTGAGGCTGTCGACGATGGCATGAATGCTTGCAATTTGTACGAATTTAAACAGTTTTGGAATGTCGTTTCCTCATATTAGTTAAAAATTGCGCATATAAGCAATGATAAAAATCTCTGACGAACAGTGGAGAAATGCAAAATGTCTTACAGTGTTTAAACCCCGTTCACATTACAACCTATATTACGTGATATAGAGTATCTTGATATCAAATGCCATGCACATTATTTCCAGTGAAAACTAGATGCATAGATGCTGATATCAGGATAGTCTATATCCCAAGCTTAATAAGCTTAGTCTATGGTTTAACGCCTTTTAGTTAGTAGCAGATTCGTTTTTTCTATTTTGTTTTACCCATCTCTTGACCCGGTCTTCAGTATATGTATAAGTTGTACCTCGTCAGCATGACAAGATAATCTTCAAGGGTGGATCCGGAAATGCTCACAATCGAGGGGACTCAATCAGATTCTCTTTTAAAACCGATTTCAGTTCCATTTTTCGTCACGTGACGGTAGTAAAAACGATGAACCCTTTTTTATTGCGAAAGTTGTAACCAATCTTCATATCCTACAATGAAAAAGCGAGCGAAGAAAATAATGTTTTCATTTCCGGTTGGCCAAAACTACCAGCAAATCAAATCTTGAAGAAAGATCTTTAACGGAACTGATTCCATCCAACGTTCGGCTTACTCTTAATGTTTTTAGATATCTTTTCTCTCTTATTATAGAGTAGTTGATAAGTGGAAAGGTGGAAAGGATGTGAAAGGGATTATTGGTTGTTCTGCTGAAGGAAGTGTGGACACGGATTAATCCATCAGGCGCAGCTGACTTTCTGATCGTAGGTGTGATCCCTCAAATCATTGTCATCCGGAAGAGTGTGGTGGCGGAGAACCAGCCTTCTCCCGCACCTGAGAATCAACATGATGACGATGATGACAAACATGGCCAGGAAAGCCAAGGCAGGATAGACGACAATGAATGCCATGGTTTAGTAAGCAGTTGTTCTTTGATCAAAGTTTGTACTGTTGTTATCGGGCTTTAGATGTCACTTTCGCGCTTAGCGTGCAGTTCGACGTATTCTTCTCGGTAACCGGCTCCCCGTCCGTACTGTTGCTGAGGCTGATGCTGGGGACAATGGTGCAAAACGGTGTATTCTACCGGGCGTTCGATGTCGGGATTGACAGGTTGGAACGATCGGACGTCCTTCAGTTCGGTCAGATCCATTGGAGGTTGCTTGTGGGGAGTTGGCGACCAAATCGAAATAAGCCAACGGTTGCCGGTATAACGGTCCTGCCAGTAGTGTTTGTACTTGGAACAGCAGCCGCAAATGATGTTCAGCGCAAAGATGAACACGCCGAGCACGGTGCAGATCGCGATGGTGACGTAGAACGGATTTAAATTACCGTGAAGATGACCTTTGAAGTAGGGATTTTCGAGATAAGCAACTCGTTCGCCTATTGTTGACATGAAATGGTACACAATTTGAAGCACCGAGCCGCTGTATCAATGCCGTTCTTCGCTGCCCTGGCCTAGGGGTGGCTTTGCGGTGGAAACGTAAATTGGCCAATTTGCTGCTGCTGTCGTTACTGTAGTGAAGTACGGCATTCCGTACGTCCGGAGGTGCATTACAGTTAATCGTTGAAGCGAACAGATCCGGAAAAATAACACCGAAAACCCACCGAGCTCTGATCGCGATCCAAGAACGAAAGATTACAAAAATGACGCTTCGCGAAGTTCGTTAACCAACTGAACTGGCTGGCTGACTCACATCATCAATGGGGCTATATAACGGTACTTCGATACATTGTCCATACACATAACTCTGTGGTGCAGATTGGATCAACAAACGCTGAAAGTTTACTTCGATGCCGACTGGGCAGGTGATACACGGGATTCTTTTTTATGCATTGAATGACACTTTTATCGAATTCGTTTTTGAGCCTAGGTTGGAACTTATTGCCAATGCGAACCTCAATCCGATATGAGTTACAATTAAAACCATATACACTGACTTTCAACACACAACAAGCCGACTCAATTTCGATACCTGATCTAGGTTGAAACTGAATCAAAAAGCAATTCGCTATTTGTTACGAGACTTTCCGTTGGAGTGACAGAGAAAGAAAACTACCGCCATGTGTTACGCTACCACTGACATCTGCTTATGGGATGTCTCCTTAGGAGTGAAGAGTTAACAAGCTAACGTGAAACTCACCATAGAAGAGAAACATCAGGTTGGGGGAGAGAGAGTCAGATAGATATTCACCAGTGGGCGTAAATGGGGTGAAATGGTCATTTAACAGTTTTTTATTGTTTTTAAATAGATACAGGCTTAAAAAAATATAGGTCCCATGGAAAACTATACTCTACAGATTGAAAGGTATCTGATAAGCAAATAAAAAAAATCCACAAGAAAGGTCTATTCACACAAATATTTACCCGTCAAATAAAATAAAAATAAAAATGTTAACGAAAATAAAATAATTTGTTAAGATTTATTAAAAATTATGAGTGATTAACTTAATTCAATTTATATTATACAAATTACGATAATAATTAATTTTGTTTCAGTAACTATAATTAAAAATAATAGTTTGAATAAATAATATTAAGAAGAAATCTTTCATTATTCTGAATCAAATTATAACTTTAAATGTTAAATGAATTGCTATAAAAAATATTAACAATCAACCTAATTCATTTGATTTTCATTAATGCTGTTAGTAATTTCATACAAATTTATATATTTAGAAATGATAATTTTAATAAGTAATACCAACAATCAATGTGCAACTAGCGATTTGAAATTGGTTCACTGTTGTAGAACCCCTAGGTCCGAAGTATACCTTGAAGTCTGCACCTTGCAATAATTCTTGCGCTTTTCGGTACCTTCCGGTACTAGTATCTTGGTTGTTGTTTTGATTCACTATGTTATTTTGACACAACATTTGAGAATGTGTTGGTGTGATCTACGTTATAAGGGGCGAATCATTGAGCTTGGGACCGATGTGCTAGTACTGACTGAGCCAAGAAAAATATCGTATTTGTTCGGGACCTACTGGTCTTAGAGTTAGTCTATGGTAATACCATAGACTAACTCTAAGACCAGTAGGTCCCGAACAAGTACGATATTTTTCTTGGCTCAGTCAGTACTAGCACATCGGTCCCAAGCTCAATGATTCGCCCCTTATAACGTAGATCACACCAACACATTCTCAAATGTTGTGTCAAAATAACATAGTGAATCAAAACAACAACCAAGATACTAGTACCGGAAGGTACCGAAGAGCGCAAGAATTATTGCAAGGTGCAGACTGCAAGGTATACTTCGGACCTAGGGGTTCTACAACAGTGAACCAATTTCAAATCGCTAGTTGCACATTGATTGTTGGTAATACTAAATAGTTTAAAACTTCCTCATAAAAATATACCAAACATTTCCTTAAATTTATACATTTAAATTGACAAATTTTAAAAGTGGTGATTGTAAAATTGATTCGTGTCATAATTGAATCGTATTCAATAAATAAATAAAATAATTTTTATTGAGAACCAAAATTCAAATGAATTATTTTAAATAGTCATCTTGCCTTAATTGAAAATATAATGAATCAGTTAATTTAAGTTCCAATTCCAATTCGAAAATTTCCAAACATATCAAAACTTATGAATAGTTATCAAAATCAATTTGAATTGAATTATTATATTAGTTTATATAATTTAAAAAAATATATTGATATATAATGATTTGATAAATAATTTTGCTAATTGATTGCTTATTGGTTTTGCTAATTTAAAAAAAGAAAAAAAAATGTATAATTGTAGTTTTTTGCCTAAATTCATGTAGTAATCTATTTTGTTTACAACTATTAATTGAAAATTTTATTTTTTATTACACATTTAAATGAATATTTGTAAGTAAATTAAAACTTAATTTCATTGAACTAAAAACAAAAATTAAATTCAACCCCCAAATTTAATGTCAATATATTACAGTTATAAATAAAAAACAAAATATACCTGATGAAAATTATTATTATATTTATTTTATATAAATAATTATAACTTGAAATAATAATTTTAAAAAAACACGTTTTAATTATTCAATCGTTGTTTACTTTTTAATAAAATAAATTTAGCTTCTTAGTTTGAATTGTATATTTTTATTGCGTACAGTGGGCCAATTGTATATTTTCGTTTGAATAATGCAATTGTTTATTTTATTATAAATCTAGGGTATTTTTTTTTCATTCGAGCGAATCTTACATTGAGAGACTCCCTTTGATTACTATTCATATTCCAATCACCTTTACGGTTTTTATTCTACTTTTTGCAGAGTATGCTAGTCAGCACTGTTGTGTATCAATCTGTATTAAAGAATCCCTCGAAATTTTTCTAATAGCGCTGTAGTAAATGAGAGAGAGAGAGAGCGAGACCGGAGAGAATCTCTCAATGTTAGATAACCCTAGAAAGATAATAAGCAATGCAAATATTAAAAAAAAAAACTTTAATAATAATCGATTTTATATGATAAGTTGAAATGAAAAATAAGAATTAAAATATATTATTTTAAATTTCATCTTCCCCACACAAACCCTTTCTTATCTTTTCCGGGTAACAAAGACTGTGCCAGGGTCAACATTCGGCTCATGAAGTCCAGATCATCGTCGCTTGAATCCGATGATAGGTGCGAAAAACTGTCCATTTCTAATTTAAAAGCTTAGCTAAATGTTTAAAAACGTACTGCTATTTGTTGTTGTTATTTTCAGTTAATTTTACCTGGTACTTATTTGGATGTCTCCGGTGTGGAGAACAGTAACTAAGAATGGTTACTGTAATAGCAACGACCGGTGTAGTGATGGGTTACTAAGTTAAAATGAGAGCGCTGTGCGCTGCTAAAATAGCAGCGCAAATGACAACGACCGGTACTGTTGCTCTAACAACCCCCCTTTTCTATTCAGGGGGTGCGACTCTATCTCAGATGCAGGATTTTTTTTGTTTTGCTTTTGTGCGATGTACGCACGCTTAGTAGATAGAAAGAAGATTTCAAAGATTTTGATGAAGATTTTAAAGATTTACTGCAAAAAGATGCCGCACGATGCAAGTTGATGGATTAAGATTCACAAGTTGAAACAAGATTTTTCAAAGATTGATTCGCTAGCGTGGGATTTTTCGATCATCTTGAATCTGGATTTAGATGTGTCGCACCCCCAGTTTCTATTGTCGATGCCTCAATTTACAGTAGATTACATTGTGGAAACAATAACTACTGTTGTCATCTTATCGTTATGAAAAATATTATTAATTGTACATGCTATATAGATTCTATTGTTCGGTAATAATACATTTAAGCGTAAACCTATTAAAAAAAAATTCGGTTAGGGCCTAAAAGCCAATAGTAAACAATCATTTTAAACGCTGATCTCCAACGATATTCAACTACAGTCGAATTTAGTTCGTTGGGGTATCTTTAACTCATTCTTTAAGTGGGCTACGTTTTAATCTCTCGTTAGGTGCACTGGTAAAAAAGCAACGATAATATCTATACAGCAAAAAAAAGTTGTTGAATATTACACAAAATCAGATGCACATAGCTCATTCCATCGGTTGTGTAACGTTATGGCTAGCCCACAATTAATACGTTGCGGATGCGTTTGCGTGAATTTCAGTTTTCCCATAGGTTTTCTGTCAAATTTACGTCAACGGACCTCAAACGTATCTATTGTGGGTGACCCTTTAGGTTGTCTCGATGTACACAATAAAAATTGAATAAAAAAACGTTTTGACAGCTGTTAGGGTGGACCTATAGGGCGAACCCAGTTCCGCACTGGCAATAAACGAAAACGACATAAATGCGATAAAGCATCAAAATCGTGCTATATTTAACATTTTTTTGCGGAGTCCTTTATGTGCATTGGTTTTCGTGTAATATATATGTTTTTCATATTTTATTACATTCATGCAACAAACAATTTTGTTCTGATGTAATTTGAAGAGCGATGTAATATTCCATCAAGTGGATGTTATTGTGCATCGTATTTCCTTGATTACATCAGTTTTTAATACGTTAGCATCAATTACGTTGATGTATATTAATTTTTTTTGCTGTATATGTGTCCGACACATGAAATTTTGCAATGCGATCAACAGATAATAGCAATTTGTAACCCCAAATACTTCCTATGTGTACACATTATCACTATGCTCTGAGAAAAATTTCATCGTTGTACCGACAATTAAATCATGGTCAGGATGACTATCGCATATAATGGTTTCAATAACCATGAAAATGGTAGAATTCACCACGTTCATGGCATTTTTGACTATGATCATGGTAACAAGGACTATTCCGACATTATGGAAAATGTTGCATCAACTATTTTTAATGGTAGTTTTGACCATGATCATAGTCAGTTCAAAATCACTATACTGCAATAGCCATCCTAACTCCCTATAATGGTGAAATTGACTATCAAATTCCTCTCTGTGTATGTGTGGCCACACATACACAGAGAGGAATTTGATAGTCAATTTTACCATTATAGGGGGTTAGGATGACTATTGCAGTATAGTGATTTTGAACTGACTATGATCATGGTCAAAACTACCATTAAAAATAGTTGATGCAACATTTTCCATAATGTCGGAATAGTCCTTGTTACCATGATCATAGTCAAAAATGCCATGAACGTGGTGAATTCTACCATTTTCATGGTTATTGAAACCATTATATGCGATAGTCATCCTGACCATGATTTAATTGTCGGTACCCCTACTTTTTTTATACTCTTTATTTCAACAGATCCCCCCCGCCCCCCCGTTCCCCCCCCCCCAAACCAATATGATGATGATGATGATGATGTCCCCCCCTTACCCCTACAAAGGTTTGAGCTAGACGATTTATCTATTAGATAATTTATTTAAAAAACAATTCAACCAGTTATGCAAAACAAAAAACTGATTTCATCTACAGATGTAAACTTCTTCCAAAACTGTTCATTTGTTTTACAGCGATATAATTGTAAAAAGCTCTTGATGTCACCCACAAATGTTCGCAAGTATTCCCAGCGATCAGGAAATCCTATTACAATTCAAATCACAGAATCCCGTTTAAGGACATTATCAAAAGACAAGCCAATATCCGATCCTGCCCGCTACAGAGTCAATGAGTTTCCAACACTAATGGAACCGCCACCTTAGTTTGGGCTGATCAAGGATATCCCCAATCAGGGAAATCGAGAAAATTACCAAACCCCAAAATCCTGGACCGACCCTAGTCAAACTATTACTTTCAACCACGACAGAATTGACAAGGTATTCCCCGACAATCAACCAGACAACCCACTACTATTTCATGACATCTTCTCAAGCATCAAAGGCCAATATTTTTTTTATAAATTCAAAAAGAAGTCCTTTATACGTGTATACCGCGCGCGAGGCTCAAACTTTTGTAGACTACATAAAAAATAAAAACTACTCTATATTACAATAACAAATAAAAAATTTAAATCTATCATCATCATCGAGGCGAAAAGTATAGTTTGTTTGTGCCCCATGACAAACATAAAACATTTAACAATAAACCATACAAAAGTATCCGTTGTAATAACATCGTCAAGATACAAAATTAGTCAAGAGTAAAAAGTTAACAGAGTAGCTGTTCAAAAGGCAGCTTTGATGTGTGAAATACATTGTATCTTAAAATCTGTTAGTGTTGCTGCACGTTTGATGTGTGTAGGCATCGAATTGAAAACATTTATACCTTTAAAAAACAACGAATTTTGTGAAGCTCCTTACAAAAAATATGGTGTTCTAACATCATCCGCGTTTCTAGTGTTATATCTATGAATATCACTTCCTCTTTCAATTCGATTACACAAATATCGAGGCAACAAACCGTTAATTACTTTTAAAATGAACACCATTGTCAAATACACAACTCTCTGCTTCACCGATAGCCACTGTAGGGCATCTAACAAAAAAGAGGAGGAAGTGAACCTATTGCATCTCAAGATCAAACGCATTATCTTATTTTGCAAACGCTGTAATCTCGATATTTGTGTTTGATTAGCTAAGAACAAAATAGAATGGCAAAATTCAATGTGAGGAGAGATGATCGATTTGTACAGTTGTATTTTACTAGCAATAGTTAAATCGTTTTTCAATCGGCAGAGAATACCGTACTTCTTGGCTATTTTCTTGATGACATCGTCAATGTGAGAGTCAAATTTTAATCTATCATCAATAATCACGCCAAGATATTTAATCTCATGAACGCGATCAATTGTCTCATCATCAATTTTAACAGAGACGTCTTCGACAACTCGATTCCGCGAAATTACCATGAATTTAGTTTTGCTTATGTTCAATTTCAACTGTTTGTACTTCAACTATCTACTTAGAGAACGTAAATCTGCATTCAAATGTGAAACGGCCTCCTCAAGGCTTTTAGCTGCAATGAACAACACGATATCATCAGAAAAACGATTAATATCACAAAATCGCAAGACTCGTCGCATGTCATTAATATATAGAATGAATAAAATGGGCCCTAATACACTCCCTTGTGGTACGCCAACGCTGTTATCCACAGGGCTCGAAATAGAATCATTAAAAGCAGTCCGTTGAGTTCTGTCAGACAAATAGCTTTCGAACCATCTGTATGCAGAACCCGAAGATCCAAAGCGCTTGATTGTTTCTAACAACAAGGGCCGAGAAATCGTTTCAAAAGCGCGTTTCAGATCCAAAAAAAAAAACAGCAACAATCGTATCTTTACACTCTACATTTTCTTTCCATTTTGCTAACACTAAATTTAACGCTGTTTCACAAGAATTACCTTCGCGATATCCCGATTGTTCTGGCGCAATCAAATTATTACTATTTAAATACGTTAACAGCTGGCCTTTTACAACAAGTTCCAAATTTTTTTCTAAAGTGTGCAACATGTTAATAGGACGAAACTCTTCGGTTTTAATCGTTCCAGCGACTTTTTGAATGGGAATGACTATAGATTCTTTCCAAACTTGTGGCACGTGCCCAGTTTGCAGCGATTCATCAATAAGGTCCAGCAGGTTGTTTCCGATGACATTAAAGCAATACTGTACTACTCTTGCATTAACGTTATCTACTCCAGCCGTTTTCTTCAAAGAAAAGCAAATAGATTTTAGATCCTCTAATGTTATTGGGTGAAAACTTTCAAAACTACAGTTGATATTTATCGGCTGTTTTATTTCGTCTGGCTCATCTACTAGATCAATGGATTGATTAATTGACAAAATACTATCGACGAAATATTCATTAAATCTACATGCAATGATGTCCTCTGACTGTTCTATTGTGCCATTGAAGGTTATGAATCGCGGTTTGCAATTACTAGGTTTTAACAAAGATTTCAAAATTTTCCATAACTCTTTGCTGTTGTTTTGATGCAAATCAATTGTCCTCTGAATATATTCACAACGAGTTTGTTTAACGGATTGCGAATATTTGTTACGCGCATCTTTGTACCTTTTCAAAAAGATATGCCTATTAGTTCTACGCCATTAGTTCTACGTTTAAGACGCAAAAGATCCAAATTGTACCAGCTGTTCGAGTTCTTTACTAAAACAAATTTATTTTCGACTAGTTTATTGGTACATATTTTTAAGACGTCTGTCAAAACAGCTGATTTCTGATCTAGAGAACCGGTATTTGTTTGAAAATCCACACTTCTTTCGACAAGTCTTAAAATAGCTTCTTTCGAATACTTTTTCCAACACTTCAATTTCACATAATCACTGTCACCACTACCACCATCTTCAACGTTAATAATAATGGTTTCGTGATCGGTTACTTTCAAGTCAGAGTTTATAACAACACTAACAGAATCAAAATTACAGTACACATGGTCAATCAAAGTTTTACTGTGTCTGGAAATACGCGTATATTCATTAACCAATTGTTTTAAATTAAAGAAATCTGCTAATCGTTTCAAATGCTTCGAATTATTATTGTCACAATTATTGATATTAAAATCACCAGCAAGCACATTTAGAGGTCGAAATCCGAACTGTCGAACAATTGGAAAACGCTTCAAAACAAATGGTGAATGACATTAAAGATTCATTGAGTGCTAGCTGTCCTATCCGGCAAAGATCCTCTACTAAACTAGCAGCATTAAGGAAAAAAGCAAGGAGGTTGTTCAATAGAGCGAAAGCTCCTAATGCATGGGATTTATATAAAAAAAAGTTTAACAGAGTATAACAAAGAAATAAAGCGGGCTAAGCGCAGAGATTGGAAACGATCATGTGAAAACATCGAAAGTACTCCAGTTGTTGCGAGATTACAGAAAGCTCTCTCTAAAGACCAAAAGAAATTTTAGGCGTGCGACTTAATGAATTATTCAGAGCCAGCTTCACCTTAGGTTATATTCCAAAATCCTGGAGGGAGATACGGGTCATTTTTATTCCGAAGGCTGGGAAAAGAGATAAAATATCCCCAAAAGCTTTTCGACCGATAAGTTTATCATCAATTATTCTGAAAACAATGGAAAAGATAATGGATACCTATATTAAATCAACATTTTTGAAGAATTTTCCTCTGAGCAAATCCCAATTTGCATACCAAAGCGGAAAATCTACTATCACGGCACTGAGTTGCTTAATAACAAAAATTGAAAATGCATTTAAAGCCAAGGAGATATCCTTATGTGCATTTTTAGACATAGAAGGGGCTTTTGACAATGCATCTCATATCTCTATGCGCACAGCCATTGAGACTAGGCGCTTTGACAAAGAAATAATAAGTTGGATAGAGACGATGCTTAAAAATCGAGTAATGTTTGCTGATTTCGGCGGATCGAGATTGGTAGTCAGACCACAGAAGGGATGCCCACAAGGTGGAGTTCTGTCACCCTTGCTTTGGTCGCTAGTAGTTGATGCTCTTTTGAAAAAGTTAACCGATCTTGGATTTGAAGTAGTCGGATATGCCGACGATGTTTGTATCATTGTGCGCGGAAAGCAAGCTGCCGAATGCAATCTGCATTGAATCTTACTTCGAAGTGGTGCAAAAAAGAAGGTCTGTGTATTCATCCCTCAAAAACGGTAATTATACCATTCACAAAGAGAAGAACGGTATCGTTGGCTAGACTGACTATAACTGGGGTTTCAGTGGACTTTTCGAATGAAGTAAAATACCTCGGTGTTACTATAGACAGAAAACTAAACTGGAACTCACACTTAGAGAGTGTTATTAATAAAGGAATAAATGCCTTTTGGGTCTGCAAAAGAACATTTGGCAAAAAATGGGGCCTACGTCCAAAAATGATTAAATGGATTTACACCAGCATAGTTAGGCCAAGAATTACTTATGCCTGTTTAGTGTGGTGGCCAAAAACAAAAGAAGTAACTGCTCAGAAAAAACTGGGTAAGCTGCAAAGCCTAGCATGTCTTTCAATAACCGGGGCAATGCATAGCACATCATCAATGGCGCTAAATGCCCTCTTGAATTTACTACCACTTCATCAATTTATAGAGTTGCAAGCTGGGAAAAGTTTTCAACTAATGATACGAGCTGACGGGATTCAAAAAGGATAATTTGTGGGCCATTTAGAGATCCCTAAAAACTTTAATTTGAATCCAGCGACAAACGCAATAGTAGACTGGATGCCGATGAAAGCAAACTATGATATTCCATTTAAAGTGGTCTCAACAAGTCGCTACTTATGGGAACAAGGTGGGCCAAAACAGGATGTGGGGTGTTTGGTCCGGGGGTAAAACAATTTACTCCTATGGGACTATATCCAACGGTATTTCAAGCGGAAATTAATGCAATTATTGAATGTGTTCACATCTGCCTTAAGAGAAAGTATAGATTCGCAAATATTTGTATTTGTTCAGATAGCTTAGCAGCTTTAAATGCAGTTAAAGCATATACATGTCAGTCAATGCTAGTGTGGGAATGCATTCTATTATTGAAGCAATTGGCCAGTGGGAACGAAGTCAATTTGTACTGGGTTCCCGGACATTGGGGAATAGAGGGAAATGAAATAGCGGATAGTCTGGCCAGGAAGGGGTCTGAAACTGCGTTCACAGGTCCGGAGCCATTCTGTGGAGTTGCAGATTGTTCTCTAAAGATGGAGTTTAAGCAATGGGAAATGTCTATGGTACAAGCAAACTGGAATACCACAGATACATCACGACAAGCAAAAAGATTCATAGTACCGAGTGAGAAAAACACTCTAAACCTACTTAAATTAAATAAAAATAATCTGAGGGTGCTAACCGGTCTATTCACTGGCCACTGCCCTAGCAGATACCACTTGGCAAAAATGGGTAAACTTGAAAACGCGCGATGCCGATTTTGCCAACTAGAAAGCGAAACCTCGGAACATTTACTCTGCGATTGCAGTGTTTTATTTAGAACTCGGCTTCGTATTTTAGGAAAAAGGCTTCTACAACCTTTTGATGTATGGCATTTAAGTCCCAGTAAGGTAATAGACTTTATTAGCCAAGTCGAACCTAACTGGGACAATATGCAGGCTCAGACACTGCCCAAGACATCGCAATTGTAATGGGTAAACTGGTCTGCTAAATCAAATGGGTCATACCACAGTATTCCTCTAAGTGGTCGCAGTGGTTTTACGGCTCTACAAAAAAAACATAAATTTATAAAAAAAAAAAAAAAAAACCAACCCAATTTTCCAAAAAATAAAAAAAAACCCCGCACAACAAAACGGAGAAAAAAACACAACACCCCATAATAACCCCCCCCCCCCCCCCCACCAACCACAACACTAAAAAACAACCACCCCCCACAACCTCCTTCCAATAAAAGATTAAATTAAACTGATTCTTTAGCATAAATAGCAACGCCGCCAGTGTGTCTAGAATGTGATAAACAAGCAGCCACATTATATCCCGGAATACTATATTGATCAAATGCTTGCATGTCAACTATATGCGTTTCTGATTAAAAGACTAAATATGGACGTTTTTCCTCTACAATCTGACGCAATTCTACGTAGTTTGTAGACAACCCGGCAATATTGAAGTACAAAATATCGAATTTACTCACATTACTACTGGAACTTGGTTGCTATTCATTGAAATGCAGGCTGTTTTTTTTTCGTTCATATAATCGCTTGAAAACTTCACATTCATAACTAAACGCGCCGTGGTTTACGTCCAAGTTCGTTTTACGTTCGTTATTCGTTTTTTTTACAATTAATACATTTCAAAACAATTGATGTGCATTCAGATGTCGTGTGACTTTCACTACACTTAGAGCATGCTACATTATTTTTACAATCCATGCTCATGTGTCCAAATTATCCACACTTGAAACATCTCAAAACTTGTATTTCCGGAACTACACGACACAAATCAAATGTAATATTAACGTTTTTCGTGGTCAATAAACAATTATAGGTGTTTTTGTCAACTTCAATTACCGTATTAAACTTGTTGTACTTGAAGCGTGGATTTTCATACATTCTTATTATTTTTACTTCATTAATGGAGATGTCTTCATTTTGATCTTTCAAAATCCAATCGAAGTCATCGGAGGAAAACTTCTCACTCATGCTCATCACTTTAAGTCTTGGCACCGATGAGGGAACAACAGCATTATAATTTTCACCCAAATCGCTTATGATGCCATCTTTCACAACATTAACGTTACATCCTGTTGCACACTCAGCAATAATAGAGCCATCTTTTCCATTTCTAAAGTTACGGATCTTGTGTGTTTTTGGATCCAGTTTACTATTTAAAAACTTGCGAGTATCATCGCTGTTCTGATTGGACTCGTTCGGTTTGATCACAATGACCGGACGAGCCTTACGAGTAACTTCCTTGAATTCAGTTGCATTGCTTTTTTTCCTAAATGTTTTTTTGTTATTCTTATCATAAGTCCCAGAATTACTCTTTACTACATCCGCGAAACTAATACCTTCAATAAAAACATCATTCGACGTATCGCTAACGTCTTCCTGGACTTTACGTTTTTTGCCTCTGGGATTCAGGCTAGGCTCCGATGCCGTACTTGATGTCCCTTGCTTTACATTCATTGCAGCTACTTTATTAATCGAATTCAATTCAAAAAACGAACATTTCATACTTTCCATTTGTTTGCCCACTGATTTATTCAATTCCAAAATTGCCTTCTCTAAGGTACTATTCAAATTTTTTGTCGCTACCGCTTTTGTCAGTGGAGTACACCTATAGTGGTATACTCGAGAACAACATGAGCAAGTAGTAGGGATATCACTCGGCAGTATAGAATCCTCACACTGTTTGCACTCTGCCATTTCGCTTACAACCTATACACATCAAACGGACGGCATGCAAACAACACACAACACAAAGAAATGAAAAGCAATGTGCAAAAAATATTCACCAGCCGACAGCCGTCACTGGGGTAAAAATTATCAAAATTGAACGAAAACCAGCCCGGGAGATCAATCGTCTCCAACTGATCTGGTTTGAACAACACTTTATGTGCGCGAGGAAAATTAAATTGCGGCACAAAATTCGCTATTTCACACTAAATACTTAATCACTGCACTGCAGAAACAAACTACACTGTTCACCATCACCGTCGGTATTCTGATTGGGACTAATATACATTCTCAATGAGTAAAAACTGGTGACCCATTATGAAGCAATACCGGCGCCGGCCTGGGGGTGCGACACATCTAAACTCAGATTCAAGATGATCGAAAAATCTCACGCTAGCGAATCAATCTTTGAAAAATCTTGTTTCAGCTTGTGAATCTTAATCCATCAATTTGCATCGTGCGGCATCTTCTTGCAGTAAATCTTGAAAATCTTCATCAAACTCTTTAAAATCTTCTTTCTATCTACTAAGCGTGTGCACATCGCACAAAAGCAAAACAAAAAAATCCTGCATCTGAGATAGAGTCGCGCCCCCTGGCGCCGGCCGTGCCCGAATGCTGGTCAAGTAGGGAATGGGAAGGAACGTGTTGACGAGATACTCGCTTTGAAGGAAGCCGAGAAATCCTCTGCACTTCCACGAGAAATCACTGGGATGTTGGATAGTTGGGGAAAGGTCAGCAGCAAGGTTCGTTTTGGTTAACGATACACTGAAAGTATGAAACTAGCACTATCCGCCAAAAGCATGGGACCGGTCCTTCAAGCAACAGAACATCGAACGCCAGTTGCACCGCACCCAAATAGTCCGGCATGACCTAATCACCGTAAACTCGTAAATAATGGTGATCGCTTTTTCTGCCTGTGTAGGTAATAGTTACCGCCCAAACACAATGATAACGGAAACGGAACGGAAAAACGCAAGTTTGACAGTTGTTGCAACTGACTTCAATATGTCCAATTAGAATCAGCTTGGATTTAGCCTTGTTTCTTTCCGACAAGCAGGCTTACCTTGATCGGGCTTTGCCGTTTTCCGTTGCCGCTACTATTGTGTTTAGGCCATTAGGCATGAGCAGTGGCATGCCCTATTTTCTGTGGATATCCTGCAAATAGAGATAAGACAAGTTGGGCCGCCCCTCCGATTGGTGGCTCATCATATCATTAGTAACTTATATTGATTCTATTGATTCCTACGCTCATTAATTTGGTACCAACCGGGGAAGACTTGGTCATATACCCAATGCTTTCTTTTATCTCCAATCCGTTCAACTATTCGCAATATTTTGTGATATAGTGGGCGGAATATTGCAATTTGAGATAATTCTAAGCAGTCGGTTTACCAAAATTCGGCAGATCGACAGGTAATCGGTGTGTGACTGACCACCAGGTACTTCATACCAAGATGCTAGGAAGTGGACCGGGAGTGTAAATGAGCAAACTCCTCCTGGCCACACATACTTTTCATTTGTGTTTCGCCGAGGGTTCTGTTTATGTGTGAACACATCAGCACTATGTGGAATTTTCTATGGATTTTTGTCAATAAATATGTGTGGATTATTTCCCATGTGGGCTCCCAAGTAACCACGAGGCTATAATAGCTAGCACCCTTGCATCATGCACATTTCCTGGCCAATTAGCACTGACATAATATAATATATGATAGAACATAATAATATATGAGAGAACTCCATATTTGGGCCACAGACGAATGGGAATGGGAACCCGTTCTGTCAAAAAACGCTTCTTCATGTACTGTATTTGCATCGATTGGAATCAAGGTTCCATCTATAAAACCTATTACGCTGGGGAAATTCACCATTCTGTAAAATTGATCCACTACACCCTTGACTACACTCGAAATGTTCGACGGCTAACAAACTGCGCTGCAATAAACTTCTGTTAACCACGGGATGTATTATCCTTCCTACATAGTTGATTTGTGTATCCCGTGAGTTAGGCCGGTGACCCAGCCAGTGTAACGTAATGCACAGTTGTTGAAAAGGCTGGAGTGCTCCTCCACGATTGAAAAGCTGAAAGTCAGGGCCGATCTTCTTTCATTCTTAGCGTTTCAAGCTTATTGCTTTCGCAATTAGCTTATTTCTTGCTCTCAACTCAGTGTTCTAAATGCACTTCCACAGTTATTAATTAAGAGCTTTCGATGCCAGTTACCATTTTTGCATTAGTATGATTGTGTTGCAAGTACAACTACGAGAAAACGTGACGATCCATACAAAAAAATTTGAAGGTCCATACAAAAAACATGACATTGCTTATAAAAAGTCAATTTTTGCGTGACGTAATTAATGGACGTTCCCTAATTCCGAGAGTCAAAGTGACCTTTGTTGAGCTAAGCGAGGTTTTTTTTTAAGAATAATATATTCTCTCCTTGTTAATTAATAGTCATGATATAAATTTTCTTCAACATCATATTAAAGCATTTAAAAAAAGATGTGGTGTCTTTTATAGAACTTTTGTTCAACTTTCAATTATCCATACGACATTTTATACTATGCACATTTTATAAAGACATTTTATATTATGCATATTTAATTTGATATTATTATACATGTACACTAACAGAAACATTATATAACATTTATTTATTAACATTTAATAGCGAGATTTGAACCTTCAACATTCGTATCCTCAACTACGTGACAAACCAACTGCGCTATCCTAGAATTGAATGAAGTATAAACGAATCGTCTATATAAGTTCAATATTATATATTGAATAGTAGCAGAAGTGATGCTTTAATTATTGATATTCTATTTATAGCGTTTTCCGTAAATAAGCAACATCAGCAATTAAACCTTCTAAATGTTGTTATTAAACATCTGAATTAGCAAGCTGTACACAAGCTTTGATATTGGATGTTCGGTTTTACCGTTTTACTACGTGCATTACTGACAAGGGCATGTTGAACAAGAGACGATTAAAAGATATGACAATATTTTCTGACGTTATTTGTTAACACTGCGCTGTTTTCTATTCGGATGGGCAATGTAAAGAGTAGCCTATGAGCTATTTGCTCCAAGCAGTTGACTATAATTTCAACTCTTAAGGGCTTATGCTGAAGCGTTCTTGGCGGCAGCCATTACCTCAACATTTAGAATTGATACAACTCAGAATCTGTACTAGATATTGAAAATTTAATCACATCAGTTTGTATGCTTACTTGATGTGATCAATCTGATAGAGTTTGATTCGATGTTCATTCACTAACAATCGAGATTTATCAATTTGAAAAAGCAAGGAAAGTTTGCGAGAGCGAGATAGAAGATAGGAAAAATTACATGGAGCAGCGATTCACCTTAAAAACAGGTCAATACTTTTTCACCGGCACCAAAAATGAACAATCCATAAACGAAAATATAGGAATTAACTGACTTCAATGAATATCTATATCATTTATCCAGCATAACTTGAAGTTAAAGAAGAAATATTGATCAACCAAAATTACGTACACTTCGGAGTCTTTACTACGGTATTTAAAAGACCTTTATTTTAATTGTAGTTTATTTTGCTGACTATTGGTTTAAACCACAGCTATTATTCAACTATATATAAGGTTTAATTGGCAAAGCTAGTTAAAAGGCGTTGCATTAGGGGCTTAAACTGTATTTCAACTAATTGTTCGGTGGTTAAATAAAAGTCAATTAAGACACCTGTGTAAAGCTTTTGTATTGTTTTTCCTCAGCTTATATTTAGATCAGTTGAATAGTGATGTACATCACAGCTATTATTCAATTCAATATCCGGCTTTATTAGCTAGGCTATGTAAACGATGTTTAAATGGATTTATAAACTGTTATTCATCTTTTTGTTGAACTGTGTAAATTTAGTTACATATAAATACTAAAATAGCTTTTACTAAGCATGTTATTTAAATAAAATGAAACACTTGAATTAATGTTATTATTTCAATTGAGAACATGGTTATTCAGCTTATATTTCAGCCAGATTTTTTATTCAGCTACGAAAGTCGTGATTCAGCTTTAATAAAGCATCTATGCTTATTTACTGCTTTCGTCTGTTTGTTGGGAGTGAAATTGATTCGGGGAGCGTTAAACTTAACCCTACGATACCTCCGAGTTTCTCTCGAACTATTTTCTTCATCGCCTGAGTCACTTAGAATATTAAAACGGTACATTTTTGCTTTGCGAAAAAAAAGATAGCGGACTTGAACTGGTAAATTATATTCACTTGTATATGAAAGTATATTTGAAAACTAATAATTTGTTATTGTATTTTGATTATTCAACGGACGCTTGTAAATTCTACTAATAATATTAGTTCATTTGGCTTGTAATATTAGACTTGTAGTTTTATACTAGTAGATTTATTATGCAACAGAAATATACAAGTTAATATTTACAAACTAATATTAAGTAAGTAGCTAGGGCCCACGTCGCTCAAAAACTTCGAGTGCTCGCAAGCCCACCTGAAGCATTGTCCACGTCTCATACCGAAGAGAACAACCGGTCTTATTAGAGTTTCATACAGAACGCCTCCGGATTTCACGGCTGTTATCATTGCCCGCAGTAATCAGTGAGCCGAGATAGACAAATTCTTCAAATACCTCAAACTCATAGCCGTCGATCGTTACACTGCTGCCTAGTCAAGCTCTGTCATACTCGGTTCCGCATGCCAGCATGTACATCGTTTTGGACGTATTTATCTTCAACCCAATCTTCACTGCTTTGCGCTTTAGTCTGGTGTACTGCTCTGCCACCGCCTCAAATGTTCTACCGACAATGTACACGTAGTCTGCAAGGCAGATAAATTGATTGGATCTGTTGAGAATCGTGCCCCGCATGTTGAATGCCGCTCGTCTCATGACACCTTCAAGAGCAATTTTGAACAGCAGGCATGAGATTCCATCACCTTGACGAAGCCCCATTTTCTTTCTTCTTTCATTATCATTCAAGCTTATTGCTTTCACAACCCTTGCGCTGAACTGGTCGGCTTGACGTGCCGCAAGGGCTCAGTAGGGATTCTTTGTCAAGACCCGAAGCTTAGAGCTAGTTCCATTGTGGTTATATCACATTAATTAGCATAGCGGCACCTTAGGTTCACTTTTCTTTATATGCTATACAATTTCGGATCATCCATGGATATCCCAAGTTTGCTAAAATAACTTTAAATTATTTATTTTTCTCGTGGCTATGATACATTTTCTAAGCTTTCGGGTTATTGGTGGATGCGCGGGTCCGTATACAATTGCAGCAGGACCACAATCTGCAGACATGTAAATACAAATAAAATTGTTATTATCATTTTATATTATAACATTCATTCACTATATTTTGTATGCTATTTAATATGTCATTTTCAGCTTCGCATATACATATCCTTGTAAGTTATAGCCCGCCTAACCCACGTTATGTATTTGAAAAGGTTTTTAACGTTTTTGTTTGAGAAAGGATCATATACGACAAATTCTACTCGAAAATGCTCTTTCTTTCGTCATCAAAAATACATAATAATTCAAAAACAACAGTTTAAAATCATTCATTTCCTATTTCACAGACATAAAGAATCATTTATGGGTCCAGACAAACAGGAGTTATCGGAAAATTAATTTTTTTTGTAGTTTTATTAAGATTCAGTTTTTGGCATTGTTCATAATTATATGAAATTTATTTCCCCTCATTGTTAGCTATTTTTCAGTTTTTCCAAGACTATTAGGATATTAATACATATCTAATTTTTATTTTCACTAACAAATCAGTAGATGTCAGATATATCTCGTACCTACGCTTATTATGTGCTCTGATTATTATTGTGAAAACCAATTCTAATCTTAATCCTATAAGAAGCTGCAACAGCGGAAGGCTTTCAATGAGTGGATTCAGCTTAGTTACTAAATGATGTGATTAGATATTAAATGATGTTATATTATTGCATTTAAATTCATGTCATTATAATCACTATAGTACCTACGAGAACCACTACAAAAAACTATTGCTATGCAAGGAAACGGAACAGCACATCGAAATTTTAGGTTTACTTTTTTATATAGGGTAAGGAACGGCTTAATCAGAGGTCACTATTTTAATCAGTTGTTAGAAAATAGGTTTATAACTCCTACATTTTCCAAATTATTTCATTTTTAATATACGATATAAGCTTTATCTATTGGGCCATATTCGTTGTTTGAATCATGATTGATTACCATTTAACTGCCATTTTGAAGATTTAAAATACATCATCTAGAAACCATCATTTCTGACCTCTAGAAGTTCGCTCAAATGTTGCTTTTTTTTTTTTATCCGTTACCGACTGTCTCATCAGCTCTCTCCCACACTACTTGTTGCCAGAATGTAGTTAACATAGTTAAATAACAATTAATAATTGAAATCGCTATTTATTATTTTCTTCCAGTATGAGTACTATGCTTAGATTATATTGTCCATCATCTGGCACTATCATTTGCCAAAAATATTTTGACTGTCCATATACCCAACGATAAATAATGCTTCGCTGTTACTGCTATGGCATCACTGTTTCGTTTAGAAGCCCATGTTTCCTCTCTTCTTTGTTAGCCATGGACATAGCACACCGGTAACGTAACGTGAAGCCTGCTGTCTCTTGCATTTGTTTGTTTTTAAACGAAGCATCCCGTTTGTCGTCACAGTCGCTTTGGCTAACATTTGCGTGAGAGTAAATGAAATAAGAAATACACATTGCCAATCTAAAGATCAATGACAAACTAAAAGTTTGGTCGTGTACGTCTGTCTCATAACCTGCTAGGAGACGAGTTTGTGGTCGTAGTAATCGACATGTTTTGGTTGATTGTTTTCGAGAGCGGAAGGGTAAAACGCAGGAGCGGGTTGAGGAAATTGACGTTTGCAGCAAATCGTCAACTGGCCTATTTAATTTCGCCTTCGCACACATGCACAGAATCGCACTCATACAATATTGTTAGTTTATGTACAGATTGAGGAGCTGAAGAAAACATTTTTTTAATCGGAAAGCAATCCGCATTCGTTTAAGAAGTCCCTGCAATTGGGAACTTTATTCCATGGCTATGAAATTTTCTGAGCCTAATGCTCGTTGCTGAAGGTATGTTCCGATAGACCAGACGTAAGCAGAGGGATTAATGTCTAAATATTGGCAGTTCTAATTATAGATTACATACAGCTTCATCGAATGTCTCAGGGGCTGACTAAACTGCTTAAAACCCGTCTCGTACCCTATGCTACATAACTTCAGATCATCCATGGGCATCCCAAGTTTTGTAAAATAATTTTGAAACAATTTTTTTTTCTCGTAGCTTCATTGTCTAAACCGAGGTCTAAACATTCAGGTTCACAAATGGAATTGTTATTGTCATTTTTATATTCATTCACTATATTATTTATCATTATAATATTCATTCTCTGTATTATTATTTAAAATTATAATATTCATTCACTATATTTTATATATTACTATATGACAATGAACATATCGACATGGAATTTTCATAAGGGCCAATGTCGCAAACGTAAACAATGGCTTCTTCCGGAAATTTCTCGAGAACGCCAGCTTAATGTTAGTGAATTACCACGATGATTGTACAGAAGAGGGGTTCCCCTTTACAATAGAATTGGTAGTTTACTTCAGCGAGTTTACATTTTCAAGAAATTTGCGTAAGAAGTCATTGTTTACGTGGGTATATTGGGAAGTGAGGCAGCATCAGGGTATCACTCCAGCTGCAATTGGACAATGGAGTGGTATGACACCTGGCATCTAGGAGGGAACAAACAGTATCATTTTCTTTATCCTACCGATTCGATTGTGATGCTGTGAATTCTACTCCAACAGTTTCAGCGAGAGTCACGCGCCATTTTAATAAGCCACCCTGCAGAAAGCTTAAGGTCGGATTCGTGTTCGAAAGAAATTTATTTTTCTATCCCAAACCCATGTTAAATTCCGAAACGGAAAGTAAAGAACTGAAACGGAAAAGTAAAGAATTAAAAAGAAATTTCTGCAGCAGTATCCACCTGAAAAGAACGAAAAATAAAATTGGAATTTGTAAGGTTTTCACGCAAACTAATGGGAGCTGTCACTTTTACTTTCGGAAAAATATTCTGCTCGATTATTCCGTAAAGGCCAGTATCGACCTAAACAGCAAAGAGGCTACGGAATTTTGTTCAATATTACCAAGCGGAATTTTGACAATTGAACTGCATGGAACGAAATGTCACCTTCACTTACGGAATAATCGAGCGGAATATTTTTCCGAAAGTAAAAGTGACAGCTCCTATTAGTTTGCGTGGAAACCTTACAAATTCCAATTTTATTTTTCGTTCTTTTCAGGTCGGTACTGCTGCAGAAATTTCTTTTCGATTCTTTACTTTTCCGTTTCAGTAAACGGAATTTAACATGGGTTTGGGATAGAAAAATAAATTTCTTTTGAACACGATACCGACCTTAAGTGAAGGTGACATTTCGTTCCATGCAGATCAATTGTCAACATTCCGCCTGGTAATATTGAACAAAATTCCGTAACCTCTATACTTTTTAAGTCTATACTGGCCTTTAATAAGTATTGCGGATCATTGTAGGGTATTGCCAGCGGGTGGATAGTCATGAAGAAAAGATTTTTTTTTTTTGGCTCAGGAAGTACTAGCACACCGGTCCCAAGCTTAATGATTCGCCCCTAAGACCGTAACTGACACCAAGACACTCTCAAATATTCTGTCAAAATAACATAGCGAATTAAAACAAAAACAACAATAGGCATGAAATATTCGATATTTCGATGAAAATCTAATTCAAAATTTCGAATATTTACACATAATTCAACCGAAATCTCGGTTAACCTCATTTCTGTTTGTTTCGAATTTTAACCGATATATCAGTTTACTCATGCCGAGATTCTCAGTTAACTTTATGAGTTTTCAGTTTGACCCCAATCGAGATTATCGGTTAACATAAAAAAGCCGAGATCGAAACCGAGAGGTCGGGTGTGCGGATCTTGGTTTCAGAAAGCCGAGACTCGGCATTTAATTCTAAGTGTATGCATGACAAGGTCTTAGAAGGGATGGCGGCTTCCTTACATACATACATCTCAAGCTGATTGTTTTCACAATTCGCTTATTGCTTAGTGTTCTAAATGCACTTCCACAGTTTTTAATTGAGAGCTTTCGATGACGGGTACACATTTCTACATTAGTATGATTGTGTGGCAAGTCGAGAAATTTTCCTTAACGAAAAATTCCTAGCCTAGACCGGGAATCGATCCCATCCACCTGTAGCACGGTGTTGCCTTGTAGCTGCGCCTTTACCGAGCTAACGTTTGCATTAAAAAATGGACTTTTTTCGGATGGTGATAAAAAAAAGCTAAGACAGATAATTGCTTTTGATAAATTTCCCATGGAAGGTAATTATATAAGCTTACTTGTATGCCTTTGCGAGCGGCCTTCCGACAGTAAACCGGAACATTCGCCATGGCGGACGAAAACATGCGTGTAGGCATGTTTTTGAGTTCTTTCTTCGTTTTATTTATCAATTCCTCCTCAGTTTTTGCGACAAAATTGTTGGAGTAGATTTTACGCTTCAGGTTGGCCCAGAAATTCTCGATGGGACGCAGCAGGGGGACATTGGGTGGGTTCGCCGACTTGGGTACCACATCGATATTCAGCCGCTCCATCTCCTCCAACGATCGCTTCGAGAAGTGGGCCGACGCCAGATCCGGCCAGAACACCGCGTCTTCGCCCTTATGGTATTTCTTGATGAACGACGCAACTTCCGGCAGGCATTTCGTACTATAAATATCTCCGTTCACGGCCAGCGAAACAAGAGCGGCTTTGACATGGGGAACTTGGTATGGGAAATGAACTTCACCCCGCAGTTCACTTCCTTCGTGGGGGAAGTAAAATACGAAGTGCCCTGCCAGTCGCTGCCATCCAGGGTGAGATAGGTCTCGTCGTCCATCACCACCGCCACGTCGCGATTCGTCGAAAAATCGAGTTGACCATCTCATTCAGGCGCAGCCGCTGCGTCATTGCCTGCAGCTCCGAAACCAGTGGACGCGACTTCCGCTTCCTGATATGTATGTTCATGTTTGCCAGGTACTTTTTCACTGTTTGGTCGGTTGAACCGACCTCCCGGCCAAGCGCACGCAGCGCTGTAGCCACTTTTTCCTCGGTCTTCCTCTTCAGCATCCTTTGGAGCGTCTTGTCGCTCAGGGTCGTCGGCCGTCCAGAACCGGGCTTTCTTTCGATGCTCTGATTGTTGTCTAACAGTGCCAAGATGTTGTAGATGCTGGAACGGGCGTATCCGGCGTCCACAAAGTCCCGCACGATGTCCGTTTTCGACGCGGCGGGGTGCCGTTCTTTGAACGCGCACACTTCTGAACGGAGTTGCTTCATTGTTTTTGCCATCATGGTTAGAGTTCGACTGATAGAGCTGTCAAATTTTGTCTGCTGACTCATACTATGATTGATGCTGCATGGGTAGTTTTGTCAGTGCGGGTGAAGGTAAACCCATGAAAAATCGGCCATTTTTGTCCATTTTTTTTTTAATTCAAACGTTAACCCCCCCCCCCCCCCCCCGGACCGAACCCGACCCACACCCCACCCCCCCCCCCCACACACCCCCCCCCCCCCCCCTACTTTGCCCCCCCCCCCCCCCCCCGAGCCAGCCACCCCGACCAAACCAACCAAACCTACGATTATAAAATAAAAAAAAAAATTAATTTATTTTATCACACACAACAACAACACCTACTAATTTTTCTCCCCTCAAAAAGGACCGCCCCCACACACCCCACACCCACTTTTTAAACACCCCCCCCCCCCCCCCCCCCCCCCCCACCTTTTCCCAACAAAATTTTTTAAAATTTTGAAGGGGGGGAAAACTTGGGCCACCCCCCCCCCCCCCCCCACAAAACTCCGCGGGTTTTGAATAGCCCCAAAGAAGAATTGTCGTCGTGCTTGAAACTCGGAATGAGCTACACCTCCATTGGATTTCTCTTCCCTTCTACACTTCAAACCTTAAGTTGGACATAGAGGGTTATTCCGAGAGTCGAAGTGACGTTTGTCACCTGGTGAAGTGAGAAAAGTCACCTGCAGTGACGTGACTTTTCTGGGTTAATCAAGCGTCACTTCGACTCTCGGAATAACCCTGATAGTAGATAGTACGCTGTACAGCGCATCTGATGTGCAATACAGCGCACTATCTCGGACGTTTTAGGTTTAACGTATTTAACAGAATAAAACCACATTGTCTGGTGTGACTTATTCCGGCTTGCATCTGGAATGAGACTTAAAAGATTTGTGCTAAGTAACATAATCTTCGAGGTGGAACCAGTTTAGAGAAAACAGCTCAAGCCACAAAAGGTTTAATAACTGTGTAATAGTTGAAGATAGAAGGATTTTTTTTTCAAATTTGATCATCTGGTTAATACTGTTAATAAGGGTTGGGTTCCTTGTTCGGATAACAAAGAGAAACGCTATCTTTTCGGCCTGGGTGGTGAGGCTAATTTTTTTTTATTGAACTGGCATTTCTCTTCTTTGTTGCATTGGAATAACTGAAAGAGGGAACAACAACAATGCCATTTGTATTATCGCAGAACAGTGCAGTAGAAATGGCATCATTCGAACCACACTAATTTTTTGCTGCTTGCCAACGGAATCTATAAATTTGCTTTCCAACACTGAGTCTAGTATTCGTCTGATAAAATAAATAATTGATTTTCCCAATGTTTTATGATAGTAGTGTGTTAATCATACTGATAAGAGTGATATAACGAGTCTTCACAGATGCTAGAGAACGCCAATAGAGATCCTCATCCTACACGTTTCATTTGAGCTAAGTAGAGGAGGTGTTTAGCAGGCTTTAATTTGGTTGCAATTTGGGTGGATCAATGTTATAGTTTGATTATCACTATTGTTCTCTGATTTGGCTAAATACTTTTAGTGCAGACTTCTGTGTCTATAGCGTATAAGTTAGAATATTGTATGTTGTTTAATTGTATTACTTTATATTCGGTTATTTCGATAGTTTGATCACGTTATGCGCCTTACTTGCTTGCCTCTTTAATTATATTTTTCTTTAGATGCTCTTTATAATCGAGGATGTTGCCCTTCCACTTAGTCACGGTTCCATGTTCGCAAATCCAAATTTCGTTAGCAACCTAGGGGAGAAAATAAAAGAAATTTGAATAAAACTCAAGACAACTATGTTGGTATTTTGTAATTACGGGGTTGCGATTCATCTATTGATTATGGATGACTGGAGAATACCTATTCTATAATTTTTAATTGCGTCGCTCCTCAACATTTAGTATGAAATCTTAAAAACTATCATGTATCTTCTTTCTACATACAAGGATGTGGCTACTCATTTAGTGTAAGTATGATACGTTTGCCGCTTGTTTTGACAGAATGTGATGTTCAAACTCTATTATCTACGGCGTGAAAGCACTAGTCACGATAACCCATACTAAATGAGTGGAGCATAAAACCACTTAGTATGTCCCGGTGTAACTTACTAGCCGCCATACATATATGAGTATGTACGATAATACTGTTAGACAAAGATGTCCAAAGAAAAAGACCAACCGCTACAAGTTCAGCATTCAGCTTCTCAAAGGTATCATCGTTTTTTTTTCTATCTACTAAGCGTACGCGCATTGTTCACTAGCATTTCAACCTTGTGCACAATAAATTTAAATTTTTTTAGTAAATATTCAATAGACCGTTACGTTACTACGTTACTAGACGGACTACTAGTTTTTGGTACATTTTATGTCTTGATAAATTGACAATACTCGGAGGATGAGTTTCATCCTCATTTATATGAATACTCTACTTTTCATTTATATGAATACTCATTCTCTAGCTGATGTTCTATAGTTGTCAAACTTGTGATTAGCGCTAGGTTTCCTTATGCATGGTCAGTATTGCAATCATTGTTAGTTTCCTTTGCAATTAATTCGGGTTTGACTGACAAAGATCCCGGCTCTGAGAGAATTCTCGGATAAGCAGCAAAAGCTTTAAATAAAACGTGATTTATTGCCAAAAAACAAACAATTGCAACTGTAACAATACCGAATACTTCATATGTAACTCGACATGCACTAAACAAAGAACACGGTATATGCTACAATAGATCATATTACTGATAGCAGTGCAGTGGTGTACGTCTCGAACAGAAATAAAAAAAACATCCAATAAGATAAATAGGGAAATGATGGGCACCTTAGGAGAACATTTTGGAATACATAGAAAAACTAGCAAAAATTTGAATGAAAACCGCTGGCCTTGAGAATTTAAGTGTTTTCTGACATATAACGTCCGCCGTTTTTGACATGAATCGTTTTAAAGTTTCTGAAACTCCTAATAGTATCATAAATATGCAACACTAACCTGATTAATCAGTCGGAAATCGTGACTAACGAGTACCAGACCTCCCTCGAAGTCGTTGATAGCATCGGCTAGTGCATCGATCGTTTCCATATCCAAGTGATTGGTAGGTTCATCAAGCAGCAGAAGGTGTGGTTTTTTCCAGGCCAGATATGCGAAAACCACCCGACAGCGTTGTCCGTCGGAAAGTTGCCGAATTGGGCAAACCTGTTGTCTCCCGGTTAGCCCATAACGACCGATGATCTTACGCATCTCTTCCCGCTCCACAACCTCCGGGAAGGACTTCAACATGTAGTCCAACGGACTCATGTCCATGTCAAGCAATTCGTGCAAGTGTTGGTGATACCTGGCTATGCGCAGATGGGAATTCTTACGAATCATTCCCGCTGTAGGCACTAAGTCTCCGAATAAAAGTTTCAACAGCGTACTCTTGCCCGCTCCATTAGGACCTACCAGCGCTAATCTAGTGTCCAGGTCGATACCGAATTCTAGGTTTTTGTAGATGTAAGGCGTGTTATCGTTATATCGGAAGCTAACGTTCTGTACCATAATGACCGGTGGTGGAATGGTTCCGCAAGATGGGAAACAGAAGTTCAATTGCTTATCATCGACCGCCTTTTCGGTCAAACCTTGTGCCACCATCTTTGCAAGAGTTTTTTCCTTGGACTGTGCCTGACGGGCCAACTTGGCCGAACCGTGACCAAACCGAGCAATGTAGTTCTTCATATGAGCGATCTGATCCTGTTCCCAGTTGTATTGTTTCATTTGATTTTCCAGCAATTCCATACGAGTCTTGACAAACTGCTCGTAGTTACCCGTGTAATATTTGAGCTGTTTTTGAATCAAATGAATGATGTTGGTGCACACTCCGTTGAGAAAATCTTGCGAGTGCGAAATGATAACAAGAATTCGTTTGTAGGTTTTAAGTTCTTCTTCCAACCATACGCAAGCGTCCAGATCGAGGTGGTTTGTAGGTTCGTCCAGTAATAGCAAATGAGGCTTGACAAATAGGGCCCTAGCCAAGGCAATTCGCATACGCCACCCTCCGGAGAAGTCTTTAGCTGCCTTTGCCTGCATTTGTTTATCAAATCCAAGACCGTGAAGTATACGGGAAGCTTTTGCTTCTGCCTGATCAGCAGACATCTCGTCCAGACGATCGTAGATATCCATCAAACGTTCCTGGGATTCATCATCGTCTTGATCAATTAACTCGTCCGCCATTTTTTCCAGCTTTATGCGTTCTTCGTCCACTTCCATAACGCACTGTAAAGCACTCTTGGAGCTGGCTGGGATTTCACGAGTCAAGTGGAAGATGTCGATGTGATCCGGAATCGGCACCTCTCGATTACCAAGCACTGCTAAAAGAGAAGATTTGCCGCATCCATTGGCACCGAGTAGACCGTAACGACGACCACAGTTCAATTCGAGCATGGTATCTTGCAACATCTCGGAACCGAAGAATGTTATTGAAAAGTTGGCAATCTTGATATCGCGTGACCGCGGATGCACGGCCAACGAGCCAGTGCACGATCTTGCTTCAGCATTTATTTTTGCCTCCTCATCAAGTTTGGCACAAAGTGCCTCTGTAAAAGAAAACCAAACATTCGTAGCCATTCGATGATCTTAACTGCACGGTCAAACTTACCTTCCTCGGTCATTTCGGCTGATCCGTTGGTAGCACCATTCGTTGGCTTTTCATCTTTTTTGTTAGCCTGAACCAATGTAATCTTCTTGTTGCGGCCTTTCTGTTTCTTGTCGGGAGCCATGGTCACTAAGTAACACTACAATGAAAAATACAGTGTTAACATAACAATATTTCACTTTTCATTGCAACGTAGGTAAAAGAGGAACTTTATACTAGGTAGGTAGGTAGGTATGTATTTGAAGCAGCTGTTCTATTTCCGCATAAAACAGCCACCAGAGAGAAGAGAGCCAAGTCGCAAATGACGTATAGTTATATTCTTCTTATTGCACTTGTTTTCTTTCTTCCCTCTTTGGAAAGCGCATTGAAATGCTGAGCTGACTGAAACACTGAATGGTGAAGGATGCATCGTGCAAACGGGTAAGCGCGTAGTGTAGGGAACAATGAAATTTCACGAGTTATTTTCCATTGCACTTCAATGCCATTTTTCCTTTTTTACCGATTCTAAAATACTTGCATCGATCAGCTTTCGATTTAATGTATATGCTGAGTGTTGTTTATGAATAATTATGGCCAAAAACAGGGATTTAATAGATTTTTTAATAAATTTCCACAAACCTGCAAATTTTCTCTCTTTGCTTGACAAGACGAAAAGACTTCAAAGAAGGACAAGTAGCACGGCTGAGAGCTGCGAATTAGATTACACATGTTTCCCGTGACAGATGGGAGTTTGCGTGGTAACTTTTGACAGTTGATTGGTTTTCACAGGGATCGAGGAGTGGGATTTTGATATCGATATAACACGCCACACACCGACAATTAAATCATGGTCAGGATGACTATCGCATATAATGGTTACAATAATCATGAAAATGGTCGAATTCATCACGTTCATGGCATTTTTTACTATGATCATGGTAACAAGGCCTATTCCGATATTATGGCAAATGTTGGATCAACTATTTTTAATGGTCGTTTTGACCATGATCATAGTCGGTTCAAAATCACTATACTGCAATAGTCATCCTAACCCCCAATAACGGTAAAATGGACTATCAAATTACTCTCTGCACAGAGAGGAATTTGATAGTCAATTTTACCATTATATAAATCGAAAACAGAACTGAAACAGCCCATCCACAACATTGACGTTGCAATAAACGAAATTGCAATAAGCGAATGGTCACTGTACAGCAATTCCATAGAAAAAAGAGAATTTCATAATAATTGGTAGTTTTGTTCTTTATCGAAACATTTTCGACCCGTATTTTTTAATTTTTTTTATTAGGGTGGCCGTTTCTGCGTTAGGCTGGTTCAAAAAATTGACTTTTGTCAAAAATGTCTTTTTTCCAAAAATCATAACTTTTGAACCATTTAAATTGCAAATGAAAGTTGATCAAACTTACTTTTAATAAACAAAAGAAAAATAGCTTCTTTACAGCAATATTGGTTATGAAAACATGGATTCTTTGAGCTTTTTAAGGTTTTCATGGTCTCGGGACTAAAGATCAGCTTGGTTTTTTAAAATATTTTTTCTTGAAAGATTGGACATTTTTACACAATGTATCATAAAATTGGCGATGTATGTATTTTAGTTTTTGAGATAAGTTTTTAAAAAAGTGCTATGTTTTTAGGTTTTGCTGACAATCCTACTACGCGTTTTCAGTACTTGAAGGAACTTGCCAACCATGCGTCTCCATCAATCCGAAGATATTTTTATAAATTTATTTAGCTCTTTGCGAGTCGAGTATTCCTAAAAATAAGCCACGTGTGCTTATTTTTAGGAATACTCGACTTTCCCCCTTGTTAGTGGTTCTCCGTCCATACATTTTTTAAATATATAGGGAAACTGCCCCCAAATTAATCTCATTGTTCCTATATTCATCCTACGATGAATCAAACAATTGGGCAGTTGAAGGATCGGTTTCGTTTTCTAATAATGTTCTAATAATGCTTACGTTAAATAACTACAACAGACATTACTAACTAATCCTGTCACGTGTATATCGTTTTATTTCAAGTAGGATGAATTGCAAAGTGATGAGATTAATATAGGTACATCTTCCCTATATATATGGTGCATGTGTTCTGGTCAACTCTTTCGAGTAACATTTTTTAAAAAGCCTTTTTCTCTGGCTTCCGGGTATATACAATCTTCTTAAACTGATATATGTTATTCAGGTTATCAGGCTGCAACTTTTTGGAAACAATAAGAAAATCAATAAAAGGAAAAAATAATATGTTATTAAGGCTTGCTTCATTTAGAATTGGAACAAACTTTTGCTCATATTGTGGCGCCCCTGGTGGACGGATTTGGAAGTTCTTGGCGCTCACGTGTTAGGAATTTTGTCAACTTCACGTATGTATTTTTGACATTCCGCAAATCGACTGTACTTTGTAAACAATCAACATGGAAGCCGAAAGAAGGGAACAAATTGTGCACAGTTATTTGGAAAATCCATTGTGGTCTGCATCTAGGCTAGCTAAACAGCTGAAATTACCCAGAAATACCGTATGGCGCGTTATCAAACGGTATAAGGAAACATTGACGACGATTCGGAAGCCTCAAGCCAATCGTCGGAGTGGAACTGTCGACCGGAAACTGCGTGGTAAGATTTTGAAGACGATTAAGAGGAATCCCAATCTGTCAGACCGTGATTTGGCCAGAAAATTCGGTGCTGCCTATGGTACCGTGAGGAGAACTCGACTCCGGGAAGGAATCAAGTCGTATCGAGCTAGCAAACAGCCAAATCGGACCATAAAATAGAATAGTGGGGCCAAAATCCGTGCTCGGAAGCTATCCGACCAGGTGCTGACCAAGTTCGACGGGTGTCTTCTGATGGACGATGAAACCTATGTCAAGGCTGACTTCGGGCAAATCCCAGGTTAAAAGTTTTACTTGGCAACGGCTCGGGGGGATGTTCCAGCCAAATTTAAATTTGTTTTTGCCGACAAATTTGCACGAAAATTCATGATTTGGCAGGACATTTGCAGCTGTGGCAAAAAAACGAAAGTTTTCGTTACAAATAAGACAATGACTAAGAACTATACCAAAAAGAGTGTCTCCAAAAACGAATTTTGCCGTTCATTCGATTCCACGACCATCTCGTAATGTTTTGGCCAGATTTGGCAAGCTGTCATTACAGCAAAGTCGTTCAAGAATGGTATGCAGAGAAAGGGGTCCAGGTTGTTCCGAAAAACCTTAACCCACCCAACTGCCCCCAGTTCCGCCCTATTGAGAAATACTGGCCAATCATGAAGAGGAGACTCAAGGCAAAGGGAAAGGTTGTCAAAGACATCAATCAGATGAAGACCTGGTGGAATAAGATAGCTAAAACGATGGACGAAGAAGGTGTGCGCCGCCTAATGAGCCGTGTTACAGGAAAAATTCGGCAATTCCTTCGAAACCGTGACGAATAATTTTATCCGTATTTTTTCTTAAAAGTATGAAGAAAACGCTACATTTATATAAAAAAAGATCTTGAATTCAATAATAAATAACTGAAATACAGGCAATTGTTTTTGTTCCAATTCTAACTGAAGCAAGCTTTAGTACTAATGAAGAAGGTAAAGTTTTCGTGCTTCGCAGATTAGTATTGTGCAATCTTCAAACGGCTTATGCCATTTTAAAGAGAAGTTTCCCGAAATTAAAATTAAGTTTTCCATGTTCGTGAGTAAAGGTCGGTATCGTGTTCGAAAGAAATTTCTTTTTCTATCACAAACCAATGTTAAATTCCGTTTACTAAAACGGAAAAGTAAAGAATCTAAAAGAAATTTCTGCTGCAGTATCCACCTGAAAAGGACGAAAAATAAAATTGGAATTTGTATGATTTCCACGCAAACTAATGGGAGCTGTCACTTTTACTTTCGGAAAAATATTCCGCTCGATTATTCCGTAAGTGAAGGTGACATTTCGTTCCATGCAGATCAATTGTCAAAATTCCGCTTGGTAATATTGAACAAAATTCCGTAACCTCTCTACTTTTTAAGTCGATACTGGCCTTAACCGGTCTAAACATTGCATCCTGGTACGGGTGCTACGCATACTGTGGGTGTATGCATCTACCACCAAAATGCAAATTGGTTTATATATATCCTTAGTGCAAATATTTTCAGCCGGTGATATTTGAAGAAACCAATTGTTCATATGATATGATCAAATCTCAAAGTTTACGGAGTTATTGACTTTTTAATGTTTTGGTATATGTTAGTCTTAAATTGGCTGTAACTCAGTTGTTGATTTGGATGAAGTAAAAACTATAACTAAAAAATTTCAAAATATGAAAGCACCAGGTGATGATGGAATTTTCTATATGGAATTTTCTAAATCCTAATCAAAAAACTCCCTGAGTGTACTTTGTCTTTCTTGGTAAAACTATTTAACAGATTTTTTTCATTTGGCATACCTTCCAGATAAATGGGAAAATGCAAAAGTCGTACCTATTTTGAAGCCAGACAAAAATCCGGCTGAAGCTTCTAGCTACCGACCAATCAGTTTGCTTTCTTCGATAAGCAAGCTTTTTGAAAAAATAATTTTGAATACACGCAGAAAAAAATACCGTCATAACAAACATATTCCAGATAAATCCAGACATAAACTTAGTTTATTCTGGCCGCAAAAATAAACTTGCTTTATTTCAAATAAATTCTATGTTTAAAGTCAAGTGACATCGACGTTTGAAATAAAAATCATGTTATGTTTACTTTAAACATATTAATAATAAGAACAAACGTTAAAATTTTGGATTTTAATGGTTGCTTTCTAAATTTATTTTATTTATTCTATTCTCTTGGTTATCTTAATTCTGTATTTTGCTTGAATGCTAACATATTCCAGGTTCAAGGAGTTTGCTCAGAGTTCCACTACTGGAATCGAGCAAATAACCTACCAATAAATGTAACGATTGGCTCATGTGACGATTGGCTCAACTTTGCCTCGGCCTCAAGTTCTGGAGAGGGAAGTACACGTTCAAATTCACCTACCCGATGAATGTATTGTTGAAATAACAATGCTTTGAATTTGATTCAAAAATTGTTATTTTCCTTCGAAACAGGCTTTCTATTTACTTTGAACAATTCTTATGTTTCAAGTTGAACTTCGATATTTTTAATTTAAATTGGCGAAATTTGTATCCGTGTTTGATTGCGAAACTGAAAAAGTTCAATTTTCCGCTTTATATCATGAAATTAGTTCAAAACTACTTAACTGATAGAACTTTGCAAGTAAATTATCAGAATTCTAAATCTGATCAATTGCCTGTTAGAGCTGGTGTTCCTCAAGGTAGCATTCTTGGGCCAATACTTTATAACATTTTCACTTCAGATCTCCCTGATTTACCTCAGGGCTGTCAAAAATCTTGCTTTGCTGATGACACAGGCGTTTCCGCTAAAGGAAAAAGTCTTCGTGTTATATCCAGGAGGCTATAAAAAAGCTTGGACATTTTTACAGATTGTAATTTTTTTCTAGCTCAGGGCTCTATCCACTCAGGGTCGGCAGTTTCTTGCTTCCGGAGGACACACAACCTTTCAACCACAAAGAACCAATAGCGGACCAGACAAGGACACCTAGACCCTCTTTCCCTAAAGAAATAGGCACGACACAAGTAATAAGCTTAATTATATATTTGCATTAAGATACATTCATAGTATATGGGGGGGTTCGTTGCGGCCGTTCAGGATCGATGGGGCCCATGGCAATGTAGCATGCGAGTGAGAGAGAGAGAGAGAGACAGTACGAGGTGGTTACCTGTATGCACCGTGAAGGATGGTTTGCTGTTGGGGATCGTCCATTTTAAATCCGGTTGCTTCTCGTCCATGACGGTGGAACTGCATGTTCACGACTCGAGCCCAACGAAAATGGCTTGCAAAGGGTATTTCGCGCTGGCTGCTCCAATTCAATCCGGTGACTCTCACCGACGTTCCTCATTCGGGCCTCCCGCCCAACGAAAATGGCTTGCAAAGGGTATTTCGCGCTGGCTGCTCCAATTAACTTCGGTGACGCTCACCGATGTTCCTCGTGCTCGTTAACGGGGCCGAAGCACATTAGATTTTGGGTTCCAGTAAGCGTGGGCGAACCCATCAGACCTTACAGGACCCTCACCGCCAAGACTTAGGCTACGGCTCACCCGCAACGTGTGGTTGGATAATAACGTGCCACGTGCCAACCACCAGCACGGGACTCGCCGGATTTCCCAATCGCTTCCACTGGTCTGGGGATCACTTTCGCCACCAAAAACTGTTGCCCCGGAACAAAACTCTCTGATGCCGGATCTATGACCAAACTGGTCCACTAAATTTGCCTTTCCGAACACTCCTTGAATCCTGTTCACCTCCGGACAGAAAAATCGCACGCCACCTTTCACTTGTCGTTTTGTGTTACGATCCGTCCTCGTTCGTGGTTTCTGACTGTCTCCACGACCGTCGTTCAGCTCTTCGTACTAATCTCTACCGTTTCTTCTTTCTCTCTCCCTCTCTCTTCTCTCTTCCTCCTTTCATCCTCTTCTCTCTCTCTCCTAGACAAACACTTTTTCCGGAAATCCACGCTGACACCATCGAAGAAACATTTTTTCCTTTTTATTTTGACAGCAGCCGTGAGATGTGAGCCGCTTCCAAGGGGTTAGTAGATTTTTGCAAGAATTTGAATTAATGCGGTCCTTGCCGTCTTTTATTTTTGTTTACAAAATATATACATTCATTTCTATATGTATATATTTATTTATCTCCATGCAAAGATTTACACATAATAATTAAATAGACTAGGTGATTATTTAAGGGGTTTTATTATTTATGTTAATTTTAGTTTATATACAAATACTTCCAGTGAAAATGAGTGCCTTACAAAAAATATGAAAATAAGTGTCTTAGAATTTTTTTTTAATAATATATACAAATCTAATCTGCAAAAAATAAAGAACTAACCCTAACCTAATTTATAAACATTGAGGAATCTTTATCGAGCCGAACTATTACTTCTTTATTGTTGGTAACAAGATTATTTTCAAAAAAAAAGAAATATTTCCCCCCTCCCCCAACCAAAAAAAATAAAACACCCCCCCCCCACCCCAAGCTCGAAATTAAAAAAAAAAAAAAAAAAAAATATCAACGAAGAACGGATTTCTTTTTTTTTCAAAAAAAAAAAAAAAAAAATATAAGAAAAAAAAAAAAAAAAAAAAAATAAAAAAAAAAAAAAAAGGGAACAACCAACCAAAAAAAAAAAAAAAAAAAAAATTTTTTTTTCTAAAAAAAAAAAAAAAAAAAAATTTTTTATAAAAAAAAAAAACAAAAAAAAAAAAAAAATTTTATAGTGGGTTTTTTTTTTCCTGTGCCAATTTGGTTTTTTTGTTGTGCTACAAGAAAAAAAACACATCAAAGGATACAGAACAAGGTTCTGAAAATGATTTTGAAGTTGCCACCCTGGTACTACTGAATTGCATAGAATTTCAAACGTTGAGACTCAAGAAGAAATGTTCACAAAATAATTCATAATTTTAGACAAAAATCAATGCAATCTTCAATTGCAATGATCAATTCTCTCTATAGATAAGAACTAGTTTTAAGAAATTAATAATTATTCTCACATGAAGGCAAAAAAACCCTGTTAAAAATACTGAATAGACAAGGTTAAAATAATATTAACATAGTAGATATAAATGATAGCATATAAGGTTGAAATGTTAATTACTTAGCAGGAGCACCTAGATTTATATATGAATGTAAAAAAAATAATGTAAAATTTAGAATAAATAAAGAGTAAAAAATAATAAAAAAAAAGTTGTTGATTTTGTTATCTGCTAAATGGAGGCACAACATGTCGCCTTAAAAACAGTATTGCAAAAAAACTAAGCGAGATAGAAAGTTTGTGCAAAACAGAGCATTGAAAAGCTCGAACGTTTGTGGACTGATTTCGCTCGAGTCCAGGACGAAATCTAAGAATTAGAACCGTGCGGGCGACGAAACTGATGACGATGAGGATCCAGTTATGTCGACTGAACGAATTCAGTTTGAGAATTTGTATTTCGACATCAAAGCATCCTTGGTTAGCAAGATTCCTGCCGAGCCCCATCCCTCCAGTTCATTCGTCAGTCGTCCTCCGGTGCAACCAATGCATTCTGTGCGGTTGTCGGAGATCAACATTCCAGACTTTCATGGCAATCCATCTAACTGGGTTGTATTTCGGGACATCTTTCGGTCCATGGTTCATGAAAGCAATCACCTCTCGTCGGTGCAGAAGATGCACTATTTGAAGGCGGCTCTCAAAGGTGAAGCCGCACGAATCATCGCCAATCTTGAAGTGCACGGCGAAAACTATTTGATCGCTTGGAAATCGGTTTGTGAGCGATATGACAACCAAAATCTTCTTCGGAAGCACCATTTTGCAGCTTTTTTTGCAATTTCTACCGTAAAAAGAGCTTCCTCGTCGTCGTTATACGAAATCGTCGACGAGTTTGATCTTCATGTGGGCATGTTGAGAAAGCTGACTTGTGGGATACTGTGCTCGTCGTAACTCTGAGCAAGCGTTTAGATCCCGCTACTCAAAGAGAATGGGAGAACAGTTGTGAGGAGAACGTGTGTCCGTCTTACCAGCAGTTAGTTGAGTTTGTGCGGAAAACGTCGCGAATTCTTCAATCCGTCAAATTATTACAGACCCCAGTCCCAATCCAACTGTCAAATCTAGCCCCTCAAAAAATAAATCGATTTCCACCCACATTGCAACTGAGGTTACTAGCAAATGTCAACTTTGTAAGGAAGCCCATCTCCTTTTCAAATGCGATCAGTTTTTAGCCATGGAAGTGAAGCAACGCTTTGAGATGGTGAAGAAAAACGGACTCTGTATCAATTGCCTAAATGGATCACATCTCGCGAAGAACTGTGAGAGCAGGAACTGCGCGAAGAAACATCACACTCTTCTGCATTTGCCACCGCTAACCGCGTTACTTTGTTTCACCGCTAAAAGTGAAGTAATTTCCGCAGAGCAACAACAAGTTTCATCGAGTTCGTCCGCATCCGTATCGCAATTGGTTGCTTCACCACCATCGATACCGCCTCCGTCGTGGTTAATCAGTCCAGTTCGGTTAACACGTACTCGTATTCGGCCGTCGTTGCTCCCTCCCCGTTGCCGGTCGATCCGTCCGTTCCGTGTTCGATCGGCAAACTTCTCGATTTGGACTCTTCGCCTGACGCCTCCTACGTTGCTCCGCAAAGCGGTTCTGGAAATGCATCCAACGTGGAAGTATTTTTGTCGACAGTGGCCATAAAGGTGAAGGACATGACCGGGAATCACCACTACGCTCGTGGAGTTCTGGATAGCTGCTCCCAAGCTAACTTCATTTCCGAAGCTTTGGTGCGTAAACTGGAGCTGAAGCGTGACCGAATCAGCATCGACGTAAGTGGTATTGTCAAAAGCTCGTCTTGCTTTCGTGGATTCGAATACCTTCTCGATTGCCTCGTCATACCACAAATCACGGTTACTCTCCCTAGCAAGCACATCGATATTTCTGGATGGAATCTTCCCAAAAATGTTCCTCTCGCAGACCCTAAGTTCATTGGTACTAAGTTCATTGGTACGAATCACGCCTGCAAGAGTGTTTGCGAGAAGTGGCATGGACTACTGTGAGCCATGCGGTGTTCATCCGTTAGTTGGGAGAGGAGCAAACGTTAAAATGTACGTCGCCGTTTTCGTCTGTATGATGGTGAACGCGGTTCCCCTAGAAGTCGTGACCAATCTAACGTCCGTCGCGTGTATCAATGCGATGAAACGGTTTATCGCCCGTCACGGTCGCGTAGTGAATTTGTATTGCTACAACGCCATGACCTTCATCGGTGCTGATCGCGAGCTGAAGCAGCTACGTCGCCAATTCCTCTAACAGTTCTCTAAAGAGACGTGGAACGGATATTGCTTGGAGAGTGCGATAATGTTCCATTTCATTCCGCCTCGATCTCCCCACCACGGTGGCCTCTGGGAAGCGGGAGTAAAGTCGTTTAAACACCACCTCCGTAAAATTCTCGGTAGTCGATCCTTAACGTTAGAGGAGTTGACCACGACGGTGGCTCAAGTTGAATGTATGCTGAACTCTCGCCCCCTGACGCCAATCTCTTGTCATCCGCAGGATCTGACCAGCCTAACTTCCGGCCACTTCCTGGTGGGGGATTCACTCTTTTCCCTTCCAGAGCCTGACCCGGTACCAAGAAATGAAGCGATGTGTCCAGAAATTCTGGAAGTGCTGGGCTTGGGACTACGTCAGCGAACTTCATCAACGCTCCAAGTGGCAACGTATACGTGACGAGGTGGAGGTGGGATCGATAGTCCTGCTGAAGCAAGAAGGTCTACCACCGTTGGAATGGAATTTTGGACGTGTTGTTGCAGTATCGCCAGGATCAGACGGTAACGTTCGCATAGTTGAAGTCGTCCGTACAGCCAAGGGCCTGTACAAGCGAGCGGTAACCGAGATCTACCAGCTGCCCGTCGAAGAACCAAACCCGAATGAAGAGAAAGAACCAACCGGTCCGTTCGTCATGAAACAACAAGGAAGAGTCAAGCATCGTAGATTGTTGAAACAACCGTTTCAACACCGTTTTAGAGATGATACGTTGTACCCTGAAATAAACTAAACATTATAATGTAAATGTAGATCAAAACTTGCTAAACTATACACAAACCTTTTATATTCTACTTACCTAAAACACAGTTCCTTGTTCTACTCACACATTGTACCACATACACGAGACTTGCTATTTGACGATACACTCACAATAGGATATATATTCCACAATGTAAATTAGAAACAATAGGCCATATGAATAAAAACGAGTAATTACTCACAAGCTAACCAGTTTGAGTAAAGTAAACTGTTTGAGCATTTGCTCAAATTCGTATGAATAAAGTTGTACTTTACTCGGAGTAGGTTCGAATTTCGATCTTAGCATTTGCTCTGTCAAAAAAAAAAAATTCTTGTTTTTCTTAGAGGAAAAAGCATTGTTGGTACACACAAAAAAATGTCTGAAATATCAATACGAGAAGATGTCTGACGATTCCTTCAACGAGGAGTATCTGGAGGATGAACTGAATCACAGTAAGTCTATTCTATTTACCAATATTACAAATGGGCTAATTATATCTTATTTTCTTTCTTTACATGTGAGGATAGTGAAAATGGAAATCAGAATCCAACAGGCAGCAAAACTACTGGCAAAAAAACTGCTGATGGTGCGGAGTTTGTGGATATTCTGGCATCCTTTGGAAAAGCTCTGCTGGGAAAATCTCAAACGCATAGTCCTTGTTACCATGATCATAGTCAAGAATGCCATGAACGTGGTAAATTCGTCCATTTTAATGGTTATTGTAACCATTATATGCAATAGTCATCTTGACGATAATTTAATTGTCGGTATAACGATAGAATTTTTCTCAGAGTATGCAATCAAAGAGCGCGGTGAAAGAAGATGAATTGCCTTTGTGTATACAATAAAAAAAGAGCCTTATATGGGTGAACTTGAAATCAATAATTGTACTTTTTCAAACAGACGTATCTGATTTTGTAAACAAAGAGGGGAAGTAAGATTCAAACGGGAATTTCTCAAAACTCTCAGCACCCTCACGAAAAATAGCATCAACATCATGTTAGGGAAATGTTATTCCATGTGTTGGTGGCCCTAGTTTGCATGAAAGTGCTAAGGGTTTAATCTTTGAATCTTACTTCCCCTCTTTGTTTACAAAATCAGATACGTCTGTTTGAAAAAGTACTCGAGAATTGCTGCAACAAAAATCTTTCAGATGGCGCTGCGGTAAAAAATAACGTGCTGACTGCTGGTGTGGAAGAAGAGAAAGATTCCACTGTTCCACTAGCGAAACCACAACAATGCACTCAAAGGGAAAAACTAGCAAAACACGACGACAATGTACGAATTATCGCAATTGAGCGCGAATACAGGTTGAAAGACGTTCAAAACGGTATGTTGAGCTAATTATCACGAGCGATTACAAAGTTAAACGGTAAATTAAAACAGTCGACGGAAACAGCGAATGCAAGCAAACACACAGTGTTTGCCAAAATTGAACTACAGTCCAATGTACGAAAAGAAGCAGAACGCGATGAATAGAGTTGCCCTCTATCGCGAATATTAAAACCCATGCCGGAAGTGAATCTAAACAAAGGATATGCGAACAACAACCAGACAAGGTGAACTCAAGAAGGATCTTACGTTTATTATACAAACTATGAACACGCACTCGGTTATTGACCAAAACAGAAAGGACGGCCGCCTAAGTGCTAAATGATAGCCGGGCTGTCATGGTACCATCCTGTTACAAACATTACATGGGTATTCGGAATATGCATCACCCACTAGAGACTAAATGCAATGTATATCGACACTGAACCACTGAACATGGTTTCAACGACTACGAAGTGCCCGTCGTCCCTAACGGCGAAGGCAGCGAGCAATTATCTCCACCACGCGACTCAATCGACCGACGTCTGGATCCCAATGCTGGAGCATACCTTTGGCTTTGCCCGGTTTCGAAAATGGATTGGCCAACGTGAAAAATCGATGCTTGTCCTTGTGTCATTCGATGAGTCCATACTGGTGAAGCTGGTGAAAAAATATCGCCCAAGTAACCACAAGCATTATATTATTGCACTCATTCAATCCAAAATCAACATCATTAATGCGGTATCGCATCAATTCAACAGTTGTCAAGTAATAAAGCGTAAGATTAGCATTAAGAATATAGTGATGCATTACCAATGCAATAATGCTACTTTAGCAATGTCTTATGGCATAAAAACGATGTGGCATTCTGGCATCCTTTGGAAAGCTCTGCTGGGAAAATCTCAAACGCCGTCAGTGAAGCAGAAAAAGACATGTCCGTTCAGCAAATGACGAAGGAAATAAACAACATGAGGCCAAAAGTCAAAGTAAAGTCGGACCGGAAGCAGACTGGAAACCGAAAAATTATTCTGAACGAATTGGAAAGAATGTTTTTCCAGTTGATGGGAGGCGTTGTGTTAGTTGAATCGCTAGGAACTTAGTAAGTTCTAGGAATATTTTTCAAATTGGATTTTCTGTTGTGATGAGAATTTAAACAATTTTGTGATTGTTGTGGTGTAAATCAAACAATGCAAATACATCGTTTCCACAAAAATATTTATTTGTTACTTGGATTTCGGGATCACCAAAAACACTTCATCCTTTGTTTATATGATAATGCTCCTCCTCGGGTTTCAGAATCATCTTCTAAAAATGTTTGTGCAATTACCTTTTCTCGAAAAAAAAACCGGTAGAGTTGCTTGAAGTTATCATCGTCTCCTTCTCGTCATGTTTTATAAACTTTCACTGAACGATCAAAGCTTTGATAAACACTGTTTACGTCAACTACCATTGGAAATGATAAATTTACAAAACCGCCCACGTACATTTTATGTTGTTCCATCCACGCAACACACGATTCTTTTAGTTCGATTTTAACTGTTTATGCTGTACACGTGACTCAAAATTTTGTGAGCATTTACTCAGATTATTCTTTTTATTCATATGGATTTGGATGTTCGAAAAGTAAATACTCAAATTCTTGCTTTTGTCATATCGACGTGAGTAAATGCTCAAGTAAATGGTTTGACGTACGCATTTGAGCAAAGTAAAAGCTTTTACACACTTTATTCATATGACCTTCTTACTATTCGGGCTAAAATCCAAATTTTAGTACGATCCTTATCCTTGTCGCTCTTTTGTTTTATCTGTTGTTGATTGGCCGTCACTTGGCCACTTGCACGAGGTTGATGGAAAACATTTTTGAATCCACATCGGCTTCAGTAATAATAGTTACTAATCAATGATTGTTAATAAAATCAGCTGACATAATAACTCACATGTCAGCTTTTACTCACTTTATTCATATGACCTTCTTACCATTCGGGCTAAAATTTAAATTCTAGTACGATCCTTATCCTTGTCGCTCTTTTGTTTTATCTGTTGTTGATTGGCCGTCACTTGGCCACTTGCACGAGGTTGATGGAAAACATTTTTGAATCCACATCGGCTTCAGTAATAATAGTTACTAATCAATGATTGTTAATAAAATCAGCTGACATAATAACTCACATGCACAATAAAACACATCTACGCAATATCGAAAATAACAGTACTAGAAACCGGGTCTTTATTACGATAGTGATCTAAATGTTTTTTATTGAATCTCCGGCACAACAGTAAAGGTACAAAGTTTAAAGTTTTTATTACCACAATTTTTGACTTATTTTGATGATGTCTTTTCGACGGAAAGCAGAATAGGTTCGGGTTTCTTGCATGCAATAAGTCACAGTCTAGGCTAGCATTTTTTTTAATATCATATGACCATCGCTTGTTACCCTCCCTCCTAGATTCTTGAAAATACCCTTGCTGGAGTTTTTCGAGCACCAGAAATTGACGATAAAAAACAAAAACAAAAAGGAGCTTAAAGTTTACCCCTAATTCTAATTACTGGTCGATCCATTTTGAAAAATTCGATTAAGATGGCTGACATTTAAAATCAAAAATGTGTTTTTTCAGAAACTAGACAATATTGTAAGGCAGAATATTCACATATGCTATCGAGCGTCATTTGTGGCCATTCCATCTCTTCTTTTGCGAACAATGTTTCAGAGAAGTTTCGAGCCTGTTCCTAATGCTTCCAACCAGCAGAAAATTCGCTCACTCTCTTTCCACTTCAGTTTTGGGGAGCGAGCAATGTTGTTGTTGTGATGATGCGGTAGGCAGACATGCGATTTTGGGGAGCATCGAGCATGTTCCAGAGCTCAGTCATTCTTCTCCACCGTAGTTGTTAGGTCGTAGTTGGCAGCGCGTAGCCGGCCTTCGCTATGCTGAGTAGTGTTTGAGATTTTTTTGTTGCCCTCGTATTTCGCGTAAACTTTAATCTCGATTATCGATTATTAATGTATGAAATGGTCATCGTAGGCGTTTGAGCGTTTTGCTATTACATGTGCTAAGTTTTTTTTGAATTATATCTAAAAGCTCAGAGAAGGTGAAGGCTAGAAAATTGTTAATGTATCTATGATAAAGTGACACATCAAGTGGTTATTGGAGCATTTGTTTTCTGTGCTACTGGAAAAAAGCACTTGGAGTGAAGTGTATACGCCCTATTTGGGTTAATGTGGTCTTTTGGGTTCGCATGCTGTTCATTTGAATATTGATGTAGTGTATATCTAGAGAGTTTAGTTAGTGTAATGCAAACCAAAGAAGCAAATTGGCAAAATAAAAAAAAGAAATCTCTGTTAGCGCTATGAGAATGTAAACGTGGAACAGCGGCTACGTGAGGTGTTGGAATGTTTTGTATGACTATTTTGATAAGGCTCAATAACATCATTCGCTGTGGAGCAACGCTATCTCAGTAGCAAGATCAGTTTACTTCGCAGGACTGTTCAGCTGGTAGTTAATTTAGGTGAGTGTATCAATGTTATTTCTAAAATTAAGATTTCATAAATCATGTTTCAGTACTAATGCATGCACTTTATGCAAAAATGTTGATATTGTTTCAACAAGGCTATATTTTATCAGGGAAACTAGAAGTCAACACCCAATAACTAACCTTATCTAATAGTTTTCAAATAGGATGTATGTTATGTTATTCACCTTACAATATTATATTACTCAAAAACCAAAGATTTGATAACGAATACATTGGCACCTTCCTGTAATAAATTTAGCATAAGAAAACCAATACAATTTTTTTTTCAATCCATTGTTCCTGTATATTAGAATGAATGGCGTGAGATGGATAATGGAACAGTTATTTTATTTTACTTCTAGGAAAGTATCAACTATTACAGCTTCTACACCACACTGCACCATACAATGTTGCTGACTAAGCAGTTGTGTGTCCATGACAAAAGATTGTCAATTTTGTTATAAATTGATAACTACTGATACTGATTGATAACTTCATTTGACATTTGGATATGAAACGATCTTTGACAAAGTTATCGAAAATGTATAATACAGCTTTCCAAAATAAAGCTATAGAAGGTTTCACAAGATGCGTTGAACAAAAACCAATTGGTATATGATTGGAAAGTACAGTCAGTTTTATGTGAACTTCAGACGTTAGTTCGGTGTAAATTAATTAGTTCAATATGAAAATGCGATTAGGATACGACTTGTGATCGGTTAAGCAGTGTAGAGCGAAAGTTTAAAATTTTGTATCCGTCTAAGACACATTAAAATTAATGAAATGAAACGAAATGTTATTTTTACGATAGTAGAACATTTCGTTGACATTATAATTTAGGTGCCACCCTTTTTAAGAAGCAACATTAAAATTACAAAATAAAACCATAATGGAAAATTTTGTTATTGGATAATAAACCAAACTGTTTATATAATGTTCCATTCAAATAACAATATTTATATTATACCCCAATACATGTTTATTGAAGTCTTTTGTAGTCAAACATTCAGAAATAGACAAACAATAAAATGATTCCGAAAAAGAAAATGATAAGATATGAAACTGTTCAAGAATTTTTCTTAAACCATTACATACAACATTTTTTTATTGTAAAATTGAATTTTACAGTACACCCCTCCCCTTGGATATATGATCTGGACACGATGGGTGGGCCTACGTCATCTCCACTGAAATGGCAACCAAAGACATATCCTGACGTGGTGGTATCACATGCTGATTATTTTGATTTAATGCCGCGTCACATATCTGGCATTGATGCACTAATTTTACACATGTGATCCAACGGACATCCTGTCCTGGACCATTGAATGCTGTTGCAGTTTGGTGGGGCTCTTTCCTCAGTAATATTTATGTGGGATTTCCTCTTGGCTGCAACACCTTTCTTATGCGTTCTCTGACATGGTGAGCCGTAGCCACGCTTGAATATAGGTATATGTTGATAGACAATGTGTTCAAGATTATTGACATTCGTAGGGAATCGACTGTTGGATTCACTAAGTAGAAGTTTTATTAAAACTAGGAACGTGTCGCCTTCTTATTTTGTTATGTCTCATTTCAAAGAACCATAATAAAAATACCACACATTGTAACAATGGTATACAAAAATCTTATAACGGCTTCATTCTCGATAATTTTATAATAATAGATAGGGAATAGGCGTGATGAAGCTTTACTTTGCCACCGAAAAGTGAATCTTATAGTTGAGCAAGGCTCAAATAATTATAGTTAGGCTACAAATGCATGACGGCTTTGAAACGATTAAACAACTTATAGATTAGGATTTGACAAATAAAAAGGAGGCAATGAACAGACAAGTAAACGTAAACTTTTCTACAATAGAACTATAGGATTTAACTAAATAACGCACAAGGCAAAAACTGACTAAGGCGGACAAAGTGATAAATGAATTAAACGTGGTAAGACGAGGTTTGCATCGATGACTTTCAGAGCACATAAGAACTAGACTAAAGAAGTTACGAAGCGTCCTCTTGAGCATACGTAACACTGACTGACTAATTAAATAACATAAAGAGACACAACGAGAAATCTTCTCTCTCATGAGTCCCATCAGCAAACTGGGACTTGTAACATCAGACATTACTAAAACTGGTAGAATTCAAATATCTCAACGATATTTTTGATTCAAGAAAACTGTTCAAAAAGACTTTCGCTGCACATAAGTCCCTCTCGCGGGTCAAATTTTCACCTTGTCGATGGTGAGAGGGCTTATCCCATGCTTTAAACATGCATGTGAGACCAAGAATTTGACCAGTAGTGAAAGTATCACATATTCTGCACATTTATTTCACTACCACGTCGTAGAACGTTTATATAAAGGCACTAACATCCGGTGTGATACTGGCGGGTTAGGCCGCAATTCACTCTTAGACTTCTTACTTTCAATCAAAGGGAAACGACTAAAAGTACACTTTTCATTTTCGTGGCAACTTATGTTGTTGTTTATCCATTTATTTTATGGAATGAATAACCAAAATACCTGGTTTGCCCATGGTATAATAAGTGAAAGTAATTGCAAAATTTTCGAAAAGGGTGAATGTTTTGATCATGGTAAATATCTAACTGTTCGAAATGAAGCACATGGCCACAGAAAAATGTTACTTTAGACTGACGATGACAAACATGTTTATTAGAGATAGGACGCGGAGGGCCCGCTTAGGAAACACCATTTGAAGCAGTAGAATAAACCTTTCGTCGTGGTTTATATCAGTATGATTGGTGAGCCATATACAATATCATAGGGTCAAGGTTTTCGTCTTACCCCCTTGTTTACAAAGTTCAAACACGGCAATTCAACCCAGTCGCGCTTTAATTCAAAGTTTGTGAATAGTGAGAGTGCGAGGCGTTGAGATTGAGTAGGCAAATGTATCCTCCAAACCAAACATTAAATAAATTGAAAGGAAAAACAAATTAAAAATAAACTCGCTGGATAAGACAGAAACTAGGTTTCAGATTAGTTCGTATTTCAAATATTTTTAAATTTGAGATGGCTACTAGATCCCAAGCTTTTTAAATTTGGGATGGGTACTAGATCACAGGCTTGAATGTAAACACAAGAGATTAAGCCAGATATCCTTTCTCTTTTCTTTTTTGTTTTATGTTACTAACTCTCTGCATTCGGTTTTGCAACCATCATGGCCGCAAGCGGTTGTGAAATTCACCTGAGCAGACATCCCAGCAAGTAAACAAAACAACTATGGAAACTCTTCGAAATCGACCTAGGACACAGGAGCACAGGAAGAGAAGTATAGCCAGGACCAAGTAAGTATATACTAAATCAAAATTATATTATTCACAAATTGCTTTAAAAAGATTTATCGTAAAACACTCACTACTAGTACCGATTAATATACAAATTAAATATTTCAGACCATTTTGTAGCAGCGCAATCATCTCAATCCAAAGACACTACAAACCCCTCCCCCCACCTAATCCTTATCCCCACCCATGGCGATCATTTAGCCTGCATGTGGCGAGTCAGCCATTACCCCTCCTTCTCTATCAGCCTTGGATTGACTTGCGCTCTTACTGCCCCACCCTGTGCTGCAAAATGAAAATGAAAATGAAAATTGAATTTTACAGTACACAATAAGTTTCGTTGTTATTTTATCGCTAAGAACAATAGCATCTTTGGTATATCCCTCTCCATGGCTGGATTTTGTACCTGGACGCTGGTGTGAGGGCCAAATCTCATGTTAATGATGCATTGAAGATAGCTGATTTATGATAGATGTCGCTAGGTCATGTCATTGTATGACCTTCTTCTCTAATGAACCATTCATGGGAGAGCCAAAGGTCCAGCCACACTCGCTCCTCTTTCTATTTAATAGCTGCGTCGTAGCACGCATGTATACAGGCACTAAAGTTGAGTGTGATATTGGCGGGTTGGGCCGCAAATCACTTAAAGTGTAATCATAGATAGATTTATTCAATTTTGAAAACGTTTAATATTCAATTTGGGGTGGAAGTTTGAACTGTGTCCTAGAATTTCCTATGCAGTGGGCTTCCACCGTGGCCATAAGTGTTGTGGTTTTATGGAATGCGGAAGGCTCGTTTAGGAACTCAGAGTATCGTATCACTGGGGTTTGTCATAGGAGGGTTTGTTTAGAATGAAAGAGGTGTGCTACCGGCGGGCTTTGCCGCAATTTAATCTTAGACGAGGCTAGAAACAGTTTGTAGACGCCTGACATCAAGTAGTTAAGGGACACGACAGGAGGTGCACTTTTCATTGGCGTGGCAATTCTTTCATTGTTGTTTATTGATTGATTGTCATTAACTAAACACCAAGTATACCTAAATTGCAATTCTAATTCTTATTCTAATATTAATTATAATTTAAATATGTGCGGTATATGACAGCCGACTTTTAAATTATTGCAAATCATAGAGAGATGTTACTTTGATATAGCAACTTGCGGCGTAAAAACAACATGAAATTTACAGTGGCATCTCAAATAGCCTGGTCACATTGATACGAACTACAGGGAATGGCTCTCTCTATCTTTTTGAGATTGGCCGTGTATCATTGTAATGCAGAATTGTAAATTAACGATTTTTTGATTTTCTTTTTGCAGAATTTTTAACCGGTCCAAAACGTCCTACCTTAACCACCTACCCTAACCTATCCTTGTTCCTTCCCATGGAGTTCATGCGGTCTGAATAGACTAGTTCGCCATTACCCCTCCTTCATCATCGGCTTTGGACTGACTTGCGCTCTTATTACCCCACCAAATGCTGCAAAATGAAAATGAAAAATGAAAAAATACCCAAACCAAAGACAAAAACACATCAAAAACCAAAACCCCAAAACCCCAACCCCCAAGGGGGTCAAAGACTACCAAGGAACCAAATAATAAAACGGGGCTACAAAAAAAAAGCCAGAATTTCCCTAAAAAGGTTACCAGAAAAACCCCCCCCGATGCTCCCACACCAGATGACATTCCAAGAATCTAGAAGTGCGGCCGACCAGATTTTGTACTCAAACGAATCCTATATGAACGATGGAGAAAAGGGTGCCTCACAATTCTGGTATTAATTGACTTAAAACAAGCTTTCGACACTATAGATGTGTCAAAACTTGGAGTCATTCTTTCCTAAATGGGAGCTTCTCCGGCATTGAGAAACAGAATAATAGAGGCCTGCTTGGCGGAAAGGACGTCTGTACAATGGTTTGGACAACGAACTCCAACAATGCCAAAAGACGTCGGTTTACACATCAACACTAACAAATCGAAAGTTCATATTCGTGATCCTTACCACATTCATAATACAGACCCAGATAGAGTACGTAGGTTTGGGAACTACGAACTTGTGATAAAAACCAAACTTCGATATTTAGGAGCGTATATCACTAGTAGCTTAACGCGAAAAGAAATAACGGCCGAAAGAATCAAGAAAGCAAAAAAGGCTTTTCATGCGCTATGTTCCTTCTTGAGGAAATATCAATTAAAATGGGAAGTGATAAAACGCCTATACCACACGTTAATAACACCGGTTGTCACGATCGGTATGGAAGTATCAACCATACTAAAAAGAAATACGGATGACTTGCGTACAATGGAGCATGAAATGCTAGTGAAACTACGATCAATCTATGAAGAAAGAACTCGTTCATCGATATCTAATGAAGGGTCTTCAGAAACAGCGAACATTAACGCACCCCTTTTGGAACAAGAGGATATCGTGAATCATTCAATTCCGGAGAGTCATGACAGAGAACTGCTACAAACCCAGGAAAAACCTCAGCAAGTCAATGAATCCGGTAGAATAGAACAACAGATTGATGAGCCATTTTCGGTTCCCAATGTTTTGGAAGGCAAAACAGTAAACAACAAAATACGAATCGCGCGAATCAAATTCTATGGACACGTTATAAAAAGTGGAAATGAAGGAATACTACGAACAGCCCTCCGATATAACATCAATCGAAATAAGAAGACAGGAAGACCAGCATTCACGTGGAGGACTTCAATTCGGCAAGATATTGACCGCAGTGGAATATCAGCCAAGACCTGGCAGGAATGGGCGACTGATAAACACAGGATGGATGCTGAAACCAAAAAGCTGGTCAATAAGTTCATTGAAACCGATGTAGATAGTAGCAGTTATGAAGAAGAGGAGGAAGAACCTACTGATGATGATCTCTTGCCATCAGACTTTGAAGGGTTCTCCAGCGACAACTCCTCAGTTCTTGAAGGATTTTTGGAAAACTGAAATCTTCATTAATTAAAATCTTTATATATGTATATATTCATATATTGTTTTAGAATATAAGAGTTTTTACTAAAAGTGTAAGTTATATTTCAATATTAACACCAATTTATCTTCTTCGTGTCTAGCACAGTGCTCATTTATAACAGCATAACTAACACTAACTTTCATTAACACTTATTTTGTTATCGTCTTTTTTCTAATTCCTTTCTCTCTCTCTGGGTTTCGTTGCCTCAATCACAATAACAATATGAGTGTTATCTGTGAGAGGTAATGATCATATAAATTTCAACACAAAACAACTATGGAAACACTTCGAAATCAACCTAGGACACAGGAGCACAGGAAGAGAAGTATAGCCAGGACCAAGTAAGTACATACTAAATCAAAATTATATTATTATTCACAAATTGCTTTAAAAAGATTTATGGTAAAACACTCACTACTAGTACCGATTAATATACAAATTAAACATTTCAGACCATTTTGTAGCAGCGCAATCATCTCGATCCAAAGACACTACAAACCCCTCCCCCAACCTGATCCTTATCCCCACCCATGGCGATCATGTAGCCTGCATGTGGCGAGTCAGCCATTACCCCTCCTTCTCTATCAGCCTTGGATTGACTTGTGCTCCTACTGCCCCACCCTGTGCTGCAAAATGAAAATGAAAAGAACAATAGCATCTTTGGTTTTTCCCTCCTGGGGCCCTCGACTCACCCCATGAGTTTTGAAGTGCTGGCCGGCATGTTGCCACTCTCGGATCGGTTTACAGAGTTATCTCTCCGGCTCCTCACCAGGTGTGAAGTAATGAACCCCCAGGTAATCGAAAATTTTGAGAAGCTTCTCGAGTTGAATCCTCAAACTCGCTTCATGACTTTGTACCATTTGTACATAACACAGGATGTCAGCCCTTCGCCGAACATTTCCAATCGGGTTTGCTTCTCCGATTTCGATAATTCGGTTCATTTTGATTTATCCATGAAGCAGGAGCTTCATGGAATCCCAGAGCATCATCGTCCTATGATTGCACCGGTGATATTTGCTGCAAAGTTTGGCCAAGTTGATTCCACTAAATCGTTCTTCACTGACGGATCTTTGATAGAGGAGTCAGCAGGCTTTGGTATATTTAATGAAATTTATAGCGCCAATCGTAAACTTCAAGCTCCTTGTTCCGTATATGTCGCTGAATTAGCGGCAATACACTTTACGCTAGAAATTGTTGCCTCACTAACACCGGATCAGTATTTCATTTTCACGGATAGTCTCAGTTCTATAGAGTCTATTCGCTCCTTGAGGCCGGTAAAGCACTCCTCGTATTTTCTCATGAAAATACAGGAGCTTCTAAGTGCTTTATCTTCGCGTTATTTTATCATCACCTTTGTATGGGTCCCATCTCATTGTTCAATTCTGGGCAATGAGAGAGCGGACTCGCTGGCAAAGGTGGGCGCTATAGAAGGCGATATTTATGATCGACAAATCGCCTTTAATGAATTATTTACTATTATTCGTCAACAGTCACTCGTCAGCTGGCAGTATAAATGGAGTAAAGGAGATTTGGGGCGATGGCAACATTCTATCATCCCAATGGTGTCGAAGAAATCTTGGTTTGGAGGGATGGATGTGGGTCGAGACTTCATTCGTGTGATGTCTCGCCTCATGTCCAATCATTATTCTTTGAACGCTCATTTATACCGTGTTGGGCTGAGCGACAGCAATCTCTGTGAATGTGGACAAGGTTACCAGGACGCAGATCACATTATTTGGTCATGTGCTGAGCATCGTGGAGTCAGATCTGAGCTTTATGATTCCCTTCGGGCTCGAGGTAGACAACCCAATGTACCGGTTCGAGATATTTTGGCTATACGTGATCTGGAGTTTATGAAACTCATTTATGTGTTTTTGACTAACATTAGCCTTAGATTGTAGTTAGTTTAACCTGTATGTTTACTTTAAGTTTTTTTTTTCTGTGTTTGTGTGTGTTTTTTTTTCTCATTCTCAAAAATGTTAATGTCAAAAGAAAACCTAAAGTTGTATAGTTATAAGTTTTTATCCAATTCCGAATTTAAAATAAACGTGCTTTGTAAACCACACTTCAAATTCCCGCCTATCTTCCCATCCATACAATTGTTATTCCTATTAACCTCGAGACGGCCGCGAGTAATCGGTTCTATCCCCTTAACATTAGTTTTAAGATAATTGATGTATATAAATATGAAAACTTGGCTCTGTAGGGTTGATTCGATTGAGCCTGTACAAATAAATGATTTAATAAAAAAAAAAATACCATCGATTGTATTGTTGTGTTACAATAGGCTCTAAAGACTAATGTTATCAATAAAAAAACTACACAAGTGCTGGGAACTAAATTTTTATTAGATATACTGTTAACATTGAAGAAGCACATCAGGTTAGTGTTATCAATATTTGCAATCTTGCGATTGTATGCTAGTTCTTCATAAGATTCAGCACAGACTCTTTAGCGACAAGTTTTGACACATTCTTCCAATTTTTTTTCAAACTGGTCAATGGTATCTACTACCGAGACATGTTTCTTAATATGTGCCTTCGTAAATGCCCACCATTCTTCAATTGGTCTTATTTTTGCGGGAAATTAGAAGGGACCATTTCCTTTGGAAAGAATGAAACATTCTAGGTCGTATACCATTCTACCGTTGATTTCGCGTGATGGCAAGACGCACGATCTGGCCAGAAGAAAACAGGATCCTGACTTCAAATCATGGGTAGAAGACGATTTTGTAAGCACTCTTTGATGTATATTTTACTGTTCATCGAAGCAGTTGGAGTTGCTGAAATCTTGCCACAGCCAAAAATAACTTGCCAGACCAAAGCTTTCTTAACAAACTTTTCGACTTAAATTGATGTCTCAGACTGGTTTAATGATTCACCTTCACGCACCGTATAATATTATTTGTAGTCGAAGTTCACGTAGGTTTCGTCATCCATGATTATACAGTTCGAATTCCCAGCAAGCATCGTATCGTACAAGATTCAAACGTGCTTGGGCACGATGAACATTGGACTTCGAAGTGCCAGCTCTTTTAGCCACATTCCGCTCTGAAACCTCTTTCGTGTGCTCGAATGCCTTCCTTATACGCTTATCCAAACAAGGGTTAGCAGGACCTTTTTTTCGACCCGTCCTCAAACGTGTTATCCTCACTGAACTTCCTGATCGCTGTTCGCACGGATTCTCACTTACTATTTCCATTTTTGCGAACTTCCTCAGTGACATTCCGGTTTCTGTACACAATTTGAGCACAATATTTCGACATTGTTCCGCTGAAAGTCCACGCATTTTGAAACAAACTGTTGAAAATGATTGAACTGCTACACAAGTGCGGAGAGATAAAGGTAAACAACATGATGCGGCCATGAAATAGAACTAATTATCAATTATTGCAAAATGGCAGCTATCTCTGACTGCGTCCAAACCTTCTGGAGCACTCCTTATTATATTTTCAACGTGGTTTTTATTACGGCAACTTGACGTCGGAGTTGCAAAATGTTGATGATTAAATTAAGATTAAAAACTAAAATTATAAAAATAGAAAGAAAATAAAACATAGTTACTTTTAATTATTTGAGATCACAGCTGAGATATAACATAAGGTTATCTATGGAACCTTTCCCCAGACAATCGACATTTCAATACTAAATAAACATGAAACAGATGACTCGTATTTTTCAACTCATCCTTATGTTTTAAAGTCCACCCTTAGCTCAGTCGGTAAAGGCGCGGCTACAAAGCAACACCATGCTGGAGGTGGCTGGGTTTGATTCCCGGTCTGGTCTAGGAATTTTCCGTTAATTGTGGAAGTGCATTAAGAACACTAAGTTGAGAGCAAGCAATAAGCTAACTGCGAAAGGAATAAGCTTTAAACGCTATGAAAGAAGAAGTTGTTTTAAAGTCGTTTGCACGTGTTCGTTTCAGGGCACCGAAATTTACATGACATTTTGGTCCACTTTCAGTTGTCTTATTTCATTGATTTGTGTTTGCAATGAGCCTGTGCATGCTGCTATAATTGTCTTTTTGAGTTTTATCAACAATCAATGTGCAAATAGGGGTTTGAAATTGGTTCACTGTTGTAAAACTCTTAGTTCCGAAGTACACCTTGCAGTCTGCACCTTACCCTGCAATCTTGCGCTTTTCAGCACCGTTTGGCATAAGTATCTTTGTTTTTGTTTTGATTATTACTTTACCTTACCAATCAGACTAAGGCCGGCGTGGCCTCTGCTGTACATAGAAGTTGTTCCCATTGTAATCGGTCCATGGCTGTACCTCGCCAGCCTCGCTGTCTGCGGAGGGTCTGCAGGTCGCCTTCTACTTGATCGATCCACCTTGCTTGTTGCGCGCCTCATCTTCTTGTACCTGTCGGTTCGTTTTCGAGAACCATTTTCACAGGGCTGTCGTCCGGCATTCTTACAACATGCCCAGCCCATCGTAGTCGACCGATTTTTGCGATGTGTACGATTGGAGGTTCTCTCAGCAACTGGTGCAATTCGTGGTTCATTCGCCTCCTCCACGTTCCGTCTTCCATCTGCACTCCACCGTAGATCGTACGCAGCACCTTTCGTTCAAATACTCCAAGGGCGCGATGGTGCTCCACTAGCAATGTCCATGTTTCGTGGCCGTGGAGAACTACCGGTCTAATCAATGTCTTGTAGATGGTCAACTCTGTGGTTCAGCGAACTTTGTTCGATCTTAGCGTCCTTCGGAGTCCAAAGTAGGCACGATTGCCAGCTATAATGCGCCTTTGTATTTCTCTGCTGATGTCGTTGTCGGCGGTCACCAATGAGCCCAGAAACACGAATTCGTCTACTACCTCGATTTCATCACCGTCGATCTGAACTCGTGCTAGGAGGCTAACATTGTCTTCTCGTGAGCCTCTTCCCTTCGTGTATTTTGTTTTCAACGCATTAATCACAAGCCCAATCCTACCAGCTTCAGCCTTAAGTCTGATGTACGTTTCCACCATCGTCTCAAAGTTACGTGCTACGATATCAACGTCGTCGGCGAAGCCAAATAGTTGGACAGACTTCCTCCAGTGCAATGCTAAACAACAAACACGACAATCCCCCTTGCCGTAACCCTCTCCGAGATTCGAAGGGACTCGAGAGCGTCCCTGATACTCGGACGACACACATCACTCAATCCATCGTTGCTTTGATCAACCGCGTCAGTTTTTCCGGTTTTTGTTTTGGTTCGCTATGTTATTTTGACAGAATATTTGAGAGTGTATTGGTGTGAGTTACGGTCTTAAGGGCGAATCATTAAGTTTGGGACCGAGCTTGGGACCGGAGTGCTAGTACTTCCTGAGCCAAAAAAATATTCGTTTTCTTCATGACTATACACCCGCTGGTTTTATTGTGAGCCGTGTTTTGGTGTTGTCTCACTCACTCTCACAGGACGCTTGAAAACATGGCTCACAGTAAAAGCCAAATTTTTATAGCGTGCGCAGGCTCATTTGTACAATTTCACTAAGAAACATGTGAAAAAGGCGTGGAACTTTTTGTAACCTAACGTTTGAAAGATTTCTCGAATGTCAATTTAAACTAACAACCTAATTGAAAAAAACGAACTTTTCTCTATTCATCGATGCTTGCATGAGCGATGTTCAGTTGATGAGAAGTAGACCTTCACCTGTAGTGTGCATACTTTTTAATTATGTTGCCCTTCAAATGATCTTTTTGAACTAATCCAAAATAAACAACAATGCTACCAATACATGATTTTTATATTATTGACTGTTCCAAAAATTATAAATACACTTTAAAAAAAAGATGATCTTTGAAATTCAAATTATTTAAATTTTAATATATAATAAACAACCGAGACTTCTCATTTTTTTTTCGATCCGATCATGACCCATAAGCTTTTGCACAGTTGCACTTCCAGCCATGTTCCTGAAATTAGGCCGAATCCTGACTTCGTCGAATTTTTTTTTCTAACTTTTCGATGTCTTCTGCAGGATTGACGTATTTTCCTAGCTTTGCTTGGTCAAAGCCAAGAAAGTTTCAAAGATTGGATTCATGTCTTTTGGCACGAACCACAATTTTTGGGTGTTGTGCCACCTTAGGAAATTATTGGCATAGTAACATGATACCAGCGGCTGGATAGCCATGAAGAAAATGGATATAGTTTTTGGCTCAGGTAGTACCAGTACATTGGTCTCAAGTTCGGTCCCATGCTTAATGATTCGCCCCTTATAACGTAACACACAAACACAACCACAAAAATTCTAAAAAAAAAAAAACAAACAAAAAAAAAAAAAAAAATTAAAAAATTTTTGTTTTTTTTTTTTCAAAAAAAAAAAATATATTTTTTTTTTTTTTTATGGTCAATGTTTTGCAAAGAGGAGACGACAAAGAGAAACTTTGACCCACGAGGCACCCACACAACACCAAACCCAACCACAATTTACCCGGACCACCCTCCTTTTTGATCGGTAATATATGCTTCTGGGGACATATCTTGATGTACTTCTTGGTGGCCATTGTTCCGTTGTGAGGAGAGGGAAACAAACAAATCGCTAGAACCAGAACAAAGCAATAGGTAGTATAAGAGCACGATCGGTCGCATATTCTTTTACCAGTCAGGGGGTATCCTCCCCCTTGCCTACCCTGCATCTGGGGTAGCTTGGTAAAAGATTATGCGCCCGATCGTATACTACCTTCATATGCCCTCCGCTCGTTTTCAACTTGTATCTTTCAATTTTCAATGCCTGCCGTTACGCTAAACGAAACTATCAATACTTTCTCTTCATTTCTCTTAGTTCTAGCAATAAATTACTGTCCACTCCTAGAGCCTCTCATGTTGATGGGAAATTATCTGCTTCTGATAAATGTAGTTTGCCCGGTTTTTTTTTTTAAAAAATATTTTTTTTAATAAAAAAAAAATAATTATTTAATTTTTTTTTTTTTTTATTTAAAAAATTATATTATTAAAAAATAAAAATGTTCCTCAACAACCAACAGACCACCACCCACCCACAAAAAATTCTTCTCCCCTTTTTTTCCCTCCTTATTTTTTTTTAAAAAAAGAAAAGAAAAAAAAGAAAAATAATAAGATTTTATCGGATATTCCGAATATTCCAGGGGAGCATGAAGTGACCATATCTCGGAAGTGTGGCTTAATTGACAATTTAGATAGCATATTTGAAATCAGCGGCCCAAAATTACTTGTAAACACATAACTTAGCTATGTTAGAAATATAGATGCCATTCCCCTGAACAAATCTTTCTAGAACTAATCAGGAATCTAATACATCTCCAGTATGACCGTTCGTGACACATTACGGAATGAGTTGATGTAACCTTTTTTTTGTTGGCACATAGCATAAATGTCTCTTTTTATCAGTCCCTTACATAAATATCGAAGGAAATTATAACTAGAAAATGAGAAGAAAGATTAGATATTTCCATTTAATTCCAACTACCATTATTGCTTATCTCTACAGATACGCGTATTTCGTCTACAATGTGCAGACTTCTTCAGTGTCGTTAACTAATACTCGACTATACACGACACTGAAGAAGTCTGCACGTTGTAGACGAAATACGCGTATCTGTCAAGATAAGCAATAAAGGTAGTTGGAATTAAATGGAAATTACTAATCTTTCTTCTCATTTTCTAGTTACAGGTATTCTACACTAAACAGCTCACCCTTTCCAGGAAGGAAATTATGTTGTGGCAAATTTTCACCAGGACGTTGTCCAACTAAAAAAAAAACTAAGGACATGGTGAAAAATTGAAAATAATATATATAGCCAATCTTTACATCTTTACATAGGCCGACAACAAAATACAGATTGCCAAAAATTAAATTCACCTTTAAAGCAAGTTCAGTATTAGATCAAATTTTTCCATATAGCCGTGCTTTAGTAAGAATGTTATGAGGTATTTTACTTCTTTTGTACTAATCCATCATATGCGATACAAAATTAGCTGCAATTTTTATTTTTGTCGGATACTAGGTCAACAATAAAATTATGTATCTTGTATGAGGCCAAATAATTATATCCACCCTAAACCTGTACTAACTTATACTAAAACATGAGTATATGAGAAAACTCTGATTAAATACTGAACTTGCCTAAGGGGTGGGTGGATAAACTTTTTTTTTTTACAGACTGTAATTGATAAAAACGCTACATAATTATAACAATATAACTAATGAGGTATATCGGAAGGGAATTAATTAGCAGATTGTTATGATTTTGGTATTATGCGTTTCCACAATCTTTCGAGATAGTTTGACACTTTCAATGCCTTTTATTGATAAACGCTGTATTACTTCATATGACACCGGTGTCTCCTACATTTGAAGAAACTAGAATATCATCTGCAATATTCAATTTTCTAATAATCGATCGAACAAAACAATTCTGCATATGTTTATCGTTGGATTGCTTCAGTTCAAATGGCATATTGACTACAACGTCGGACGCGTACATTTGCCTTTGAATAAATTAAGAAAATGAATAAGTTCCATATTGTACGGAGAATACGGAACAAAAAGAAAAGACGACCGGCAACCCACAAATGGTAATGAAAAATAAGCAACGAAGAGAAAACTATGTGTCACCAAGAAGAAAGGTCTGCCGGGCCGGAACATACACGAGAAGGAAGAAATCGTGACAGAATTTAGACTCACACGCAGCACAATAGTGCAACTCGGCGGCCCTCACCAATACTGACTGGTGAGGATGGAGTCGAAAAGGTTAAGTATTTACTGAAGTCAAGTTTTCTTATTTGCCACACATTCTGACTTTATGTGGGGTACTTTGACACCAGTCAGTACCCTGATCGCTCGAGACTGTCTGACAACAGCGTGTGTTGTTTACTAAGCACACATCTGTTCGGAACGTGCAATTTCTTCGTTTCCATATGAAAAATGCTAATTTTTTTGTTTCATTCCAACATCACATCGTACTCTACATACTGATATCATGTACTGAATAGGACTATCGTCCGTTCCATTATGCGCCTGCAAAGTATATTGCTAAAATCTCTGAGAAAAGACCTTTTCCTGTAACTTGATTAAGGAATGTGGTGCATCAATCGATGGAGTAATTAAGATCAAAATCACGTGGTTTGATCAATATCAAATTCACGTGGTTTGATCAATATCAAAATCACGTGGAACTTGAATCTGTCACTTTTGTAATGAAATTTCCTTTCTGTATCTCAAATCCTGCCAAATCTTCAGTGTACACACTCTGTTATGATTTTCCTGATTATCTATTCTGATCTCAACAGCAGGTTTAACTCGGTAAACCTAGGAAAAAAAATGGCTGAACTTTGTTAAGTTTTTTCATTGTGTTCTGCAATCGAATATCAAAACTACTGAGACATGGTACAAAATCGATCACCTTTGATAGAATTTTTAATACAATCACGTTTGAACTCTTTAGAACCAGTAAAGCGATAGGAAAAACTTCAATGTTGATTGAAAAATTGAGGAATCTCATATTGATTTTTTTTATATAACAATGCTATCGAAGCAAAAGTAAAACAATATAAAACATAGAATAATGTATTACTTGTGGTTAAAAAGTAAGCAAGTTGTTTTTATGATAAACAAACATATTTTCAAGTAAATAAATAGTATAGAAAGCAAAAATTTAGCTTATACGTTATTAAAACGTGGTATGACCATAATAATATGCGATTTTAGCTTATACTATCAGGATCTACGAAACTGTATGCATAAATTTTATAAAACTTCAGGTTGTTTGGTAAACAGTATTCATAAGGGCCTATTCATGAACCACGTAGACTCATTTTCAAAAATAGTAGACTTTTCATACATTTTTTTGAAATTTTGTATGGAGCGTAGACTTTGGTCAGAACCCCCCTCCCCCAGAAAAGTCTACGTGGTTTATGGATAGCCCCTAAGTTGTACCCTTTGCACAATGGACAAAAATGATGTGGAAATCTAACATTATTCGCATATTTATCATTAACAGCCAGCATCATTGTTTGATTGATTTAATCTAACAGATCATCCGATAAATTATTCGTGCAAACACTTACAGTATGTCCCATAAAAAAATGCGAAAATTCATACCTCAGTTTCAAATAAGTTTTTTTTCATAGAAAATGTTTTTTTTAGGGAATCGTTTATTAAGCCTTTCATGAATACATTACTTAAAATGTCCACCATTTTTCTCGATCACCTTCTCCAAACGGGGAAGGAATCGAGAGCATACCTTCTCAATGTATGAGTCAGTCATCGAGTTCCATGCCTTGGTAATGGAAGCTTTCAGGGCGCCAACACTCGGGTGAGAACGTTCACAGGCCTTAGCCTGAACATATTGAGTAATCCAAAGGATTCAAGTCCAGGCTGCTAGGAGGCCAAATGTCCTTTGGCCAAAATTCCATGTTTTTCTTCAGCCACGCTTGAGTCCTTTTTGAGGTATGACACGGTGCTCCGTCCTGTTGGAAAATGACGTTTTGGTGTGCTCCAAAGTTGAGTTTCATCCATGGCAGAACGTGGTCCTTCAAAATGTTCATGTAAACCTCGGTATTAACTTTTAATCCGGCTTTGATAAATACTGGAGGCATTTTCAAGCCATTGAACGCAACTGCCCAGAAAACAATGATTCCGGCCGGGTGTTTGGTTGTAAACTTGAATTTCACGTTCTCTGGAACATCCTCAATCTTCTTCGGCGAAATAAACCTGTCTGTACGTGTGTTAGATACGGGATCGATGGTGAACATTTTCTCATCGGAGAATACGATGATGGTATGCTTCTTTTTAAATGTTGACCCCAAACGTTTCGAGCGCTCCAGCCGTAGTTGTTTGATTCGGTCCGTTACAAGGTGGCGCTTTACTCTTGCCCTGGACTTGCCCCAACCGTTGCATGGTAGTTTTTGAAATATCGGCTTCCTTAGCCAATTTCCGGATCGATCTGATAGGATTTCGCCTCAGTTTGTCTGTCACTGATCTGCTGACCTTCGTTGTGCGAGCGGACCGTGGACGGCCACTTCCCGGCTTCCGTGGACGTGGTCCATCAAGGAGTGAACGTTGGATACGGTAAACGGTAGCAAGATGGCATCCCCCAATCGTTGCAATTTGTTTTACGGGCTTTTGGGCGAGCAGCAAACTAGTGACAACCTCCTTTGCGTACATTTTTCTCAACTTTGTTACTCGCGAACCACTGTTTTGTTTACATCGTCTCAGAGTATAAAGTCAGATGATTACACACACGCATTAAAACAGTAGAAATAATGTTTAAAGCTACCCAAAAATAAGTATTGAAAACTTTCGCATTTTTTATGGGACATACTGTAGCACCGTCACGCAATGGATAGCATGTGCATATGATACCGCTTCTTGTTTGAAGGGAGCAATAATTTTACAGCAAAATTGTAATATGTACTCAGGCACTCAATAAATTCTCGTAGAAAGTATTTCTCGGAACTGTAGTATTCAATATCCACTCGAATCAGTTTATATCGATTGAGTGCTTTCTTATTCCATGACCGTCCAGATATGATACCATATTCAGTACAACCGTCCATAAAATATCAACAAGTCGTAAATATCGAGCTCCGGCAGTGTGATAGAATAGAGCGCCGGCCACTTATGGGACGGCATACCGCTTGCTTGCCTTTGTATTTTAATTAACCCAACTCATGCAATTTTAATTGTTCTGCGCTGTGTCTTGCCTGTGTGCTAAATCAATCTGCTTGCTTCTGCCTGCGGCATTTCAGCGGTCTTGGACGCGGCAATCTGAATGGTCAATAGAAATTAATTATATAGCGTCTTTGGCTCCCAACAGTAGCAGTACATATACATAGCAACAGCTGCTATGCGCCTACTAGCACTGTGAAGGTCGCTTTGTCCGGTGGTAGGAAAAAGTATCTGGTAGCTATTTCATCAGGTCTAAATGAAGCAATAAATTCAGTTTGCTTTGGATGGCTGAACCAAGCATTCCCTATGAACGAGCATCATTCATAGAATGCTTCTTTGTGCTTAAGTTTAGCAATCTCATGGAAAGCTTCATAAAGTGCTCAAACATTTTATACCATCTTATTTAAACGATAGTTTTCAAGTTTTTTTGGAACTGAAAAAAATAACGTTCAAATAAAAGTTCCAAAGTTTCTATGTTGACGTGATATGGGATCGCCTCCGTCTTTCTTTGCATTTTGCTGAACACAAATCTTTAATACTATGAAGACTTCATGCATGATATTTTTTGCAAATGTTTGCATCTTTTTGCTCATTTTCTTTGGAGTATCCTTTGGATAGCAATTTGAACCCTGTTTGTTAGAAACGCTTTTAAACTTATAAACCTGAACTTAAATACCGCAAGGACACTTTTTGCGTCTCATAGATTGAAAGCCACTGGTATAGTCGAATGGATATGATTGCATATATTTTATTTCAAAATTGCATTGTATCCGAAAGAATACATACAAAAGCTGATTCAGGAACGTACAGATGCTTTAACTATTAGATGACCACACTTGAGTGAAGTTTTTTTTTGCAGATTAAAATATTTAACAACTAAAAATTGTTTTTTTTTTAAGATTGAGGAGTCATATTTTGTACACTGTAATAAATCGCAACTCACTATATTCCCGGAATCTTGTTATCATTCTTAGTTGTTGAAAGACCCAAAGTGTCCGGATTTAGAAACTTCCGGACTAGCATTACTTGAATTAGCGTGCTCTAATTAGATGTTTGAACTGACTACTGAACCTGGATATACTTTTGATGTTGTGACTATGCATACAAAACAATTCATTAAGGTTACAAGTATGAAGTTTGTTTCTCAAATTCACACATGCTTTTGTTTTTACAAGAAATCTTATAAAATGAGATTTGAGAATATTTTTTCGAAACCTAGTACTAGATCAAAAAAGATAAAACAAACATGGTTTTGTTCCAATGTCAACTCCACTGCTGACGGTATGTATTTTGAAAGTTCATTGACTGAGTACTACATAATATGTATTTCAATACTGGGGTACACGTTGCGAGTGCGAAAAGTTGGAGCGTCACGAAATATAGATAGATTTTGAACGTTAATTACCTCTGTCATTTTACGACCGATTTCCAATTTTTTTGCAGCAATCGATTAAGACATTCGCTACGCGTTGATTGAAAATATTTAAAATATTTGTTTTCAAATGTTACGTAATGTTTGTGAGTATTTTATTTTTTATTTTTTAAAGCTCATTCCTTCGGAAATTAGTGTTTTGTATTAAAGTGGCACAGAATTTTACAGTTAGAGGTTCTACCAGAATTATTTACTATGATTAATTATTAAACTCGCTTCTTTATTTACAAAATTACAACAAAACTAGATACATTATACAATCTCTTCGGTACCAATAATATTTTATTACTGTAACTCAATTTAAATTTAGTACCTTTCCAATTAATCTAGTCAATATACAATACTTCCACCTGGAAATCGATCGATAAAATTCAATCCACTTTCAGCATATCCTACACTTCAATCTACACAGTTAGATCGAGCGTTGATCAGAACCTCCTACAGTCTTCGACTGTGAATGGTAATTTACGTATATCTCACTGTTTATATAAACAAAAAAATAACACCAAGGTGCTTCGGTTGCTTTATTTATGGTATGTCGTTTGTCTCACTGTAATTCCGCTCACACAAACGCACGCCAACTCAGTGCTTGTTGTTCCACTGCACTGCCAAGTGGATCTATTCGGTAAACCAAGATGCGTTTCGTCTGTCTTCATGTGGCATAACCTGCGGAATAAAGCATTTTACGGTCCTTCGATCACAATAAAGAAAACATCAACGCCACTGCTCGCCAACACGGGAAGAAATTATCCAACAGCTTTCCAAATGATCATCAAAGGCGATTATACTATATAAACATGTAAATCGAGCATAAATTGTCGCCCATGCCGAAATCCAGCAGCCCTGGTCCTAGCTGAAAAAACTGGCTGCCTATTTGAAAGTAGCCGTTCCAGACAGCAGATGAAGATTTTATGCCTTTTTTACCCCAGTGTCACTCAAAACAAGAAGAGAGAAAAAAAAGTTAAGTTTACCATACAACGATGGGGAGGTATACGAGCGAATACTAAAATGATCGTACGAATATAAATTCAAATGTTTTCGTTTATGTTCGTCGTTCGACTGAAGAAACCCGAAGAAAACGTGTGGGCAGCATAAGCATGACACGGATTAATACCTTTTACATGCAGCGCAGAGCACCTTCTAAATACCAGATCTGTCTCCGTCTCCTCGCGCGTGTCTTTCAACTAACAACGTGCCAAGAGTAGGTAAATAAGCATGGGGGAAAAAGCGGCGCTACCGATTCGACTGCGACAAACGAGGCAGACACATGCACGAAACAAAAATTTGATCGCAAATTTGATCACAAATGCACACTCGGTAGAAAGTGAAATGGCTTAAGTCTTAGGATCCATGGTTAACCGGAACCAGGAATTATGTTACTTTCGTTATGAAATAGAAGGTACCTATTGGTTCAACAACTACTCAACTGTATTTTTGTATTTTGGCTTATGATAAAATAATGTTATAAATGTTCAGGAAATTTGAACGTGAAAATCAGAGCAGAAGTTATTATTGTAAGGTGCAGGGGAAAAGATATACGGAGAATAGTGTCTCACAGCAATCGTTTTAAAACTGTTAGTGAACTTCGAGGTGTTAACAACTTAAAACAATTTCAGCTTAGGTTTTTGGTAACGTCAGTATATTAAATTCAATATCATAGTAATATAAAAGTAATTAAAATGAGAAAGAAACACATTTTTAAGACAGATTCTACGTGTCCGCTTCTAATTATATTTCTCGGTCAACAATAGAATAGGCCCTTTCAAGATTTGTAAACAAACGCTTCTGAGCCTTTTCCCTCACAAAGCGTAGGCCACCCACGCAAACCAATACCATTTTGGAGGGGAAAGTTTCCCCTACACGATGATGCTGTAGGTTTGCGTTCTATTGTTGGTCGAGATTTTGACTCTCGATCTCCAAAATGATGTGGTTGATCAATGAGGTAAGTTTTCAATGTGGATAACTTTGCGGTTTGATGAAAAAAAAAAAAAAATCCTCAAACAATCCAAAATGTACTGTCAAATTTAATATGCAATGGTTGTTTAGGTTAAATCCTGAAAATTTCACTAAAATACAAACTCTTTTATTGTAAAATTCAATTGGTCGTCCTGAAAAGGGCTAGAAATTAATTTATATTTCCTGTTTATTTGGGCATCAGGACACCATAATATGCTATAATCACTCCTCGTCGCCTCAAATAGCCGACGGCAATATACTAGGGATGATTCTGGTAACCTAGTTGTAACAAACTTGAGGTTTGCAGTGGCCCGATATTTCGAATTTTTCGAATCACTGCAGTGGGTAGACAGGAACCTACCCGATTAGCCGGTCTTACAAGACTCTGTCGGATTGGCGGGGATTGTGGCGGATTGTGGCGGGGAGTCAAAGCCCTGGCCGAATTACCAGGTTTGGGAAATTTGCATCTGAGGGGTTTAGCTATTTCTGTACCAAACATGGAATAAACCCAAATGAAATAAAAAGAAGACAATTTGAACCATTTGTTACCCGTTTTGAGGACCCGGAAAAGGAAAACAAATTTTTCAACCTTTTCATATGCAGATTTGTATGGGAGCGTAGGGCATTATTAAGTAAAAAAAATGGACTACTTATACTAATAGCACTTAATTGAACTTTTTATGCAGGAAATTTGTAAGTTTTTCTGATCAACAGGTGTATGAATTAAGTCATTCTGTTTAAACCTTTCACTTTTGCGCAACGCTCTCAATTTTCAAAATTTTCAAATGACATTCGCTATAGAAAAGAGAAAAGTAGTCCCACAAGCCTCAATAAGGCCCCGATATCTTTATAAATTCGTATCAACAACAACTTGATTGTATGTACTGGACATATTTGGGTGTCATTTATTAGATAAGTGTAAAAGTTTGAATATACACATTCATTTTAGCCAAGTTTTTGTGAGAAGTACGGTATGTTCTTTTTTTAATAAGATCATTTATTTGTACAGGCTCCATCGAATTAACTTTACAGAGCCAAGATTTCATATTTATATACATCAATTATTTTAAAACTAACGTTAAGGGGGCTGAACCGATTACTCGCGGCCGTCTCTAGGTTAATAGGAATAACAATTGAAAGGATGGGAAGATGGGCGGGAATTTAAAGTATGGTTTACATAACACTTTTATTTTAAATTCTAAATTGTCAAAAAACTTAAAACTATACAATTTTCGGCTTCTTTTGACTTTGACTTGAACATTTTTGAGAAAGAAAAAAAAAAACACACACACACAAACACAGGTTAAAAAAAACTTAAAGTAAACATACAGGTTAAACTAACTACAATCTAAGGCTAATGTTAGTCAAAAACCCATAAATGAGTTTCATAAACTCCAGGTCACGCAGAGCCAAAATATCTCGAACTGGTACATTGGGTTGTCTACCTCGAGCCCGAAGGGAATCATAAAGCTCAGATCTGACTCCACGATGCTCAGAACAAGACCAAATAACGTGATGTGCGTCCTGATAACCTTGTCCACATTCACAGAGATTGCTGTCACTCAGCCCAACACGGTATAAATGAGCGTTCAAAGAATAATGATTGGACATGAGGCGAGACATCACACGAATGAAGTCTCGACCCACATCCATCCCTCCAAACCAAGATTTCTTCGACACCTTTGGGATGATAGAATGTTGCCATCGCCTCAAATCTCGTTTACTCCATTTATACTGCCAGCTGACGAGTGACTGTTGACGAGAAATAGGAAAAAATTAATTGATGGCGATTTGTCGATCATAAATATCGCCTTCTATAGCGCCCACCTTTGAAGCGAGTCCGCTTTCTCATTGCCCAGAATTGAACAATGAGAAGGGACCCATACAAAGGTGATGATAAAATAACGCGAAGATAAAGGACTTAGAAGCTCCTGTATATTCATGAGAAAATACGAGGAGTGCTTTACCGGCCTCAAGGAGCGAATAGCATCTATAGAACTGAGACTATCAGTGAAAATGAAATACTGATCCGGTGTAAGTGAGGCAACAGTTTCTTGCGTAAAGTGTATTGCCGCTCATTCAGCAACATATACGGAACAAGGACCTTGAAGTTTACGATTGGCGCTATAAATTTCATTGTATATACCAAAGCCTGCTGACTCCTCTATCAAAGATCCGTCAGTGAAGAACGATTTAGTGGAATTAACTTGGCCAAACTTTGCAGAAAATATCACAGGAGCAATCATAGGACGATGATGCTCTGGAATTCCACGAAGCTCTTGTTTCATGGATAAATCAAAATAAACCGAATTGTCGAAATCGGAGAAGCAAACACGATTAGAAATGTTCGGCGAAGGGCTGACTTCCTGTGTTATGTACAAATAGTACAAGGTCATGAAGCGGGTTTGAGTATTCAACTCAAGGAGCTTCTCAAAATGTTCGATCACCTGGGGGTTCATAACTTCACACCTGGTGAGGAGCCGGAGAGATAATTCTGAAAACCGATCCGAGAGTGGCAACATGCCAGCCAGCACTTCAAGACTCATGGTGTGAGTCGAGTGCATGCAACCTAACGCGATACGAAGACACCGATACTGAATACGTTCCAGTTTAATGAAGTGCGACCGAGCCGCTGACTGAAAACAAAAACTACCGTATTCTATAACCGACAAAATCATTGTCCGGTACAACGTTAGAAGATCTTGCGGATGTGCTCCCCACCAGGTCCCGGTAATTGTGCAGAGAAAGTTGACCCTTTGCTGGCACTTTCGCTTCAGATACTCAATATGGGATCTCCAGGTGCACTTTGAATCGAACCAGACCCCAAGATAGTTAAAGGACATAGAATGAGTTATCGGTGTACCCCAAATTTGAAGCTTCGGTTGTGCTGGATTATGCTTCCTAGAAAAAACTACCAACTCAGTTTTCTCCGTAGAGAATTCGATACCTAGCTCGAGAGCCCACGTAGACAAATTGTCTAAGGTATCCTGTAAGGGTCCTTGCAGATCGACCCTATTGGGTCCCGTGACAGACACTACGCCGTCATCTGCAAGTTGTCTCAACGTACAGTTGTCACTTAGACAACCGTCAATGTCTTTGACATAAAAATTATACAAAAGGGGGCTTAAACATGATCCCTGGGGGAGACCCATGTAGCTAAATCGGGAAGCTGTAGAGGTTCCATGAGAAAAGCTCATATGTTTCTCTGACAGCAAATTGTACAAAAAATTATTCATTAATGGAGGAAAGCCACAAGCGTGGAGTTTATCTGAAAGAACTTCAACAGATACTGAATCAAAAGCCCCATTGATATCCAAGAATACAGAAGCCATTTGCTCTTTTTTAGCAAAAGCTAACTGAATCTCTGTGGAAAGTAACGCGAGACAGTCGTTCGTTCCCTTACCCCTTCGAAAACCATATTGAGTATCTGAAAGCAGGTTGTTCGTCTCAACCCATTTGTCCAAGCGGAAAAGGATCATTTTCTCCAACAACTTTCGAATACAAGATAACATCGCGATGGGTCGATAGGAGTTGTGGACGGACGCGGCCTTACCAGGTTTTCGAATGGAAATTACTCTCACCCGTCTCCAATCATCCGGTACAATATTGAGTTCCAGAATCTGATTAAACAAGTGCAACATGCGCCTATTAGCGACGTCTGGGAGGTTTTTAAGCAAGTTGAACTTGATCCGGTCAGCTCCAGGAGCCGTATTGCCACACGAAAGGAGTGCGAGAAACAGTTCTAACATGGAAAAGGGTTGGCTGATCTCATCTTTCGAATTCGTGTTTTCGCGAGGAATCAACCGTGCCGGCACAGAATCTGGACAAACTTTACGCGCGAACTTGAGGATCCATTGGTCCGAGTACTCCTCGCTCTCGTTGTTCGTAGTTCGGTTACGCAATCTTCGCGCCGTGTTCCAAAGGGTACTGATCGACGTCTCGCGCGATAACCCGTTCACGAATCTTCGCCAGTATCCGCGTTTCTTGGCCTTGATGAGGGTCGTAAGCTCGCGTTCGAGAGCCGTGAATACTTAGAAGTGCTCAGGTGTTTCACGTCTACGGAAAACTTTAAACGCGTCGGACTTTTTACGGTAAACCTCGGTGCATTGCTGATCCCACCATGCAGAAGGAGGTTTCCTGCGAAATGACGTTCCTGGAACTGGTCGAGTTTGAGCTTGAAGCGCGCTATCTAAGATTAGGTTGGAATGGAAGTTATGTTCTTCCAGCGGTGAAAGCCCTTCTACCGTCGTTACGGCTTCATCTACTGCTGTCCTAAACTTTGTTCAATCGATGTGACGGGTAAGATCATACGCGACGTTGATGGATTCCGACGGATTGAACCCGGTGGCAATCGAAATTTTTATGGGCAAGTGATCACTACCGTGGGAATCTTGAATCACATCCCATGTGCAATCCAACGATAATGAATTCGAACAAAGTGTGAGGTCTAAGCTACTGCCAAGTGAGGATGGACCAGCCAAACGTGTTACTTCTCCATTGTTAAGAACTATCATATTGAAGTTGTCACAGAGGTCATATATCAAGGAAGACCGGTTGTCATCGTACAGTTCTCCCCAGCCTGTACCGTGAGAGTTAAAATCTCCCATGATCAACCGCGGAGCAGGAAGAACCGTACAAATATCTTAAAGTTGTTTTTGGTTTATTGAGGTTTAGGAGGAATATACACAGAAGCAGTGCAAAGGCTTTTATTTCTAATAACAGCCTGACATGCGACAACTTCAATACCTGGAGAGCCATGTTTCACAAAGAGCGAATGCATCACAACCGGCATTGTGAGCTAAAAATTTAAAAGATTCCAATTTAGGAATGAGACTTCGATAATTGCACTGCAGAACAGTGATCAAATCCCCGACCTCTTTTGGAAAATTATCCATCGAAGGAAATGATAGCTGCAAGGAGGGGCCACTTGATTGTCAATTGCTTTAAAAAAGTTTTCACTGTGGGAAGCATTGCCATAACAATGCTTTTAAGAGGGTCAGAAATTTCGAGGTACTTGAAGATACCCTCGACAATGTCATCAAATGAAAACAGCCCAGTAGAGGAAGGGGATTCTGTTCTTAAAATTGGGGCATCAGGGGTTTTAAAAGTCCCCGGAAGTGATGGAAAGTCCTGGGTTTAGTTAGTGCATCGAAAACCAGGTGGAATTGTTTTTTCTTTTTTCGCATGTTTCCTTGAAATGGGCAAGCTGTTTTGGGGCTCCTGTTCAGTAATTTTCCGTGTGCGGACGCGTCTTCGCTTCCGTGAAGCACCTTCCGGAAAGCTGAATGATGTTCCTTCTTCAGCCAAATCAAAGTCAGACTCGTCATCTGACAGAGGAGCAAAAGGATTTGTATTGACATCGGGTGAGATTTTTTTCACCATTTCGGCGAAAGATTGCCTGGAACGCTGTTTTAGCGAGCGTTCTAATTGTTTCCCGCGTTGTTTGTACGCCGGGCACGACGAGAGAGCACGAGGAGGGGTTCCCTTGCAGAAAGCGCATTTTGGTGTACTTTCTGCGCAGGCGCCATCCTCATGTTTCTCCCCGCAATTTGAGCAGCGTGCCTTATTGCCGCAATGGGAAGTCGTATGTCCCATCTGCTGGCATTTTTGGCAGATCATGACCTGAGGTACCAACAACCGCACAGGTAGTCGAAGTTTTCCCAACTCGACGTATTGAGGAAGGGCTGAACCAGCGGAGGTCACACGAAACGAGTCTGACGGTGTAAACTTCTTTACACCATTAGTGATCGATACTGTGCCAAGTTGGTGCACATCCAGTATCTTTACTGGGGAAAGCAGATGGTTCTAAAATCGACCAACAGCCTGCTTCATCAGGATCTCAGGGATCACACTCGTTTCGGTGACCACACCTTCAATTTCAATACCCCGAGCTGGGATATACACCCGATACTCGAGGTTAAGAAGCTGAGAGACAGCAATCTCATTGGCCTGCTTTAGGTTGGACACGACGACCCGAAGTTTATTGGGTCTCACTTTGGTTATCTCGGTCACGACCGAGAATCGCTTCGTCAGATCATCAGAAATCTGATACACATTTAGAGGTTTCGATTTGGGCTGAAAATAAACAAACCATGGATCAGCTCGCGATCGGGTAACCTTGTGAGATACCTCATTATTCGGCCGCAAAGATAAATCATCTTCCGACGATTCATCCATGCTTCGCCCGTGGGAGCTTTAAGCGCTCAACCATAAACGCAATTAAACCTAAGCACACTCTCTCACACACTCACACACACACTCTCACACTCTCTCTCACACACACACCCACATCCACCCAACCACCCACCCACCCACACACAAACACACACACACACACACACACACACACACACACACACACACACACACACACACACACACACACACACACACACACACACACACACACACACACACACACACACATAGAATTAATAAATTAAATGTATTCAGGTGAGAGAAAAACAAAAACTTATCTTATATGTATTACTGATCTGCTGCAGCCGGTAAACGAATGTGCTGCTGCTGCCGAGCGACGATGTGTGGCCGCGTGTACCGGCTAGAAAGGGAGCTCAGCGATGATGATGATGATGATAATGATGATACTGGTCGATGGTGGTGGGCAGATGAACGGATGCACGCAACACAAGATGGACTGCTGGTGTGCGTGCTACGCGGAGATGCGATGCAAAATGGATGATCACTTGCTAATTGCAATCAATTATTTCCGTAATTTCACTGTTTGAACTGCGCGTTTTCTTCTTCAGAAACAAAAATTCGATCAACACAGCGGCAAAAATTATGGCGAGGAGAAAAAAACTGAATTCGAAATTGAATAACACGGTGAAAAAGCCAAAACTATGGAGCACGGAAGACACGAACTTCACCGTTTACTTGTGCACAGAGGAATGTGAGAAGTATGGTATGTGTTTACGGTATGTCAATAAAAAAGATCCATCAGGGGACAAATAATTGCTACAGTTGTGAGAAGTAAGCGGGTTATGCTAAAGTGACGAGTTTTTTTTTAAAGAATCTATCATGGGCCGAAACAAAATAAAACTTCAAGTTCAAAAAATTCAACAAATTGTCTTGAAACATCGAAAGCTTGGAAGTGTCGCAGATCTAAATGGACGAGGGCGTAATCACAAATCCGATCACCGAGAAGACACCAGAATCATCCGAGAAATTAAAAAGGATCCGTTTGTTACAATCCGTGCACTCAGGGAAAGCTAAGCCTTTCGATATACGATCATACAGTTCGACGACGTATTGCTGAGCACGGTTTGAAAAGCGTTTGAGGTTTGAGAAGCGATTTTGATTTGCAAAAAACCATATAAATAAGCCACTGGAGTTCTGGATACGGATTGTTGGGTCAGACGAATCAAAGTTTGAGGTGTTCAACAGAAAACTACGCCTGCGAGTTTGGCGGAAAAGCGATGAGGGGCTGAAAGTCATTATGAACCAATACGTCTGTGCCTGGGCTGAAGGATAAACATCTCCAAGCGACCATGGTCATCCTGGTCTGGGGCTGTTTCTCATGGTTTGCATTGTATATATATATTATGAACAAGAACATGGAAGAATCTTTGCTGAAAATGGGTCTGGAAGATAATCACATTTTCCAGCAAGACAACGACCCAAAGCATACGACTAAGAAAACGCAAGCATTCTTACGTGCCTGTAGGAATAAACCCTTTGAATTGCCTCCCCAGAGCCCTGATAAACTGAAAATATCTGGGCAATTCGTGACAATAGAATCGAAACACCCACGTAACCAACAAGCAGACATATTTTTTTTAAACAAAAACAAAGATTGTAGTACCGAATAGCGCAAGAATGTATTGCAAGGTGTACTTCGAACCAAGGGGCAAAAAATTTTATATTGTTTTACACACCCCACACCGCGAACAAAAAAAAATCATTTAAAAAAAAAAAACAAGAAACCTCCCCCCCAAAAAAAGACGGTGTTTTTATTAAAAGAGAAGAGGAAAATTATTTTTGGATAAAAAAGAAAACAAAAAAAATCCCCCCCCCCCAGCACACACACACGAGAGATTATTTTTTCCCCCCCCCCACATTGAATAAACCCCAAAAAAAATTTTTTTTTTTCAACAAAAAAATAGTTTTATCTCGATGGTTCTGACTGCTGTGCATATTATTGGCATGATCTTCGGAAGAATTCCCAGGTAAAGTTGAGCCGAAATGTTGAAGGAGACAGTCATCAGCAATCAATAGGGATCTAGCGGTTTACAATTGGCTCACTGTTGTTGAACCCTTTGATCCCAATTGCACCTTGCAATACATTCTTGCGCTTTTCGGTACTAGAATCTTTGTTTTTGTGTTGATTCGCTGTGTTAATTTGACAGAATATTTGAGGGGTTCTTCAATGTGAGTTATGTTTTACGGGCGATTTATGAAGCTTGAGACCGAGCTTGGGACCGATGTGCTGGTACTTCCTGAGCTGAAAACTATATCCATTTACTTCATGACTATCCCGCCGAAGAAAAAAAAAGAAAAAGATAATTGTTTTAGAAAAAAAAAAAAATTGTATGCTCTTTTATAAATTTTTTAACAAGAAAAAAAAAAAAATTTTAATAAAAAATTTTTTTTTTTTTTAAAAAAAACGCGGTGCCCCAAAAGGCGGTTATTTTTTTTTTTTTTTGTAAAAAAATACTTCCCCCCCCCACCAAAAAAAAAAAATTCCCCCCATATTGCGTTTTTTACACCAAAATATAGGTCAGTCAGCTTCTTTTCATAAATTTATTTCCCCCGGGGGGACCCCAGGGTCCCATTTAAAGCCTTTTTGCTGTTTGCCTCATCGTCATACTCAGGAAATATGAAGGCAACGTGACAGCTTTCTGGTATATTCGTTTCATTTTCAACTCCCACACGTAGCTTGTCCTCTTCGTTGAGATCCAGCTCGACAAGATCCAACGACACAGTGAAGCTTTTCTACGAGTGGAAAAGGATTGGTGTAATAAAAACTTCCTAGCACTCCTACCTAATGGAAAGATGAAGCTTTTGTATTTTTCATTTCACCTCCATTCCTTTGAACATGAGCATTTCTATAATAATCTGATTTATGGTTAATGATTTATATCGCAACGTGTCTTTGGATTATCAGCATTGTCCAGGGTTTATTTCGATATTGATAATCAATAAAAGTTCAGATAATTAGTCTTTGAGTACTATATGTACTTCTTTCCCAAGGGTATGATGAGACTTTTTAATCCACTATAGTGGAAGTTTGAGCATTACAAATTTGAAACTAAGCCAGGCAAAATTTATTTTATTTCTAAGACAACATTGCGAACAATATTTTAAACTACAATTTTACTACTATAGAACATCTTTGGTTTTGTATTTTTTTTCATCCCGGAAAGGAATGTTGGTTTGAATCACTCCCAACAATCACAGAGTCTTCATTGGTTATAATCAGTTTAAAGTGTGTCTCTGGTTGAATAAATATATTGAAAAACGAATGCTCGTATAATGTATATCAACGTTCATTTTACAAGCATTCATTGTATCCTAATGGCTGTCTAAGTTAACTCCTAAACTTTATTTGCATCTGAAAAAAAATGATAAAAAAAATGACATAACATTTTTAAATCTGTAGTTGCAGCAATGTTACTTTTCTTTTTTACAACGAGGTTTCCATTGTCTGACACCGTTCACCTATGTATTTGAACTAAGTGCGTATAGCTAGCTGAAACACCATGCTCAACGATACCGTTAATGCAAATATTGATCAAGCGTAAATATAGCGAGTAAACTGCATCGGCTAAGATAATTAACGGTAATCGGATGTTGCCATTGGGTGATCTGTTCTTCTTACGATGAAATATGTGGCATTTGAGAAATAACGTTTTACATTTGCAAACCAATGTAGTTGGTATTGGTAACATTTTCTATTGTTCTAAGGTTATATGCCCCTCCTTCAATAATATGGCTCAAGTGGTAAAAATCGTGCTTCTAATGAAAGGCAAACGATGATGATCCGAGTAGTATTTTCAAACCTTTTAGCCGTGGATTGAAGTGTGTTATAACATGTAAATGAAACCTGGACGAAAGTATGACATGACACTTTTACCGGTTTTTTTTTTTCCTAACGGAGAACACAATGTAGTACCGTAGGAGATGTGAGGTGCGATGCCTTGCTACCGGTCATATATAATACGTAATAATGGATTTACATACAGGCATCACATCTCAAAGTCACGTCAAGTAATATGATCCGAAGGCAAAGGCCCTAGTCCCTTTTTAGAAACCTATAACTTGACGCATGGAAGAATCAGTGGCGCAAATGGAGCAATTGTCTCAACCTCGTCTGTGTACGGGTGGGGGAATATTCGTAATTCACCTTTTGAAATGTTTTTTTTTCTTTAATATCTTATTTATACGTCACGTACGCTATTGAACATTTATTCCGATTTTACTTTTAATGGTAAAAAATAAATAGATTGAATTTCCTTTGACAAAGCCTACTTGAGTCTGGGTGGACGCAATGGTTGGTTGACTAGCAGCGAAACAGCGTGCTTGCAAGCACAGGGGTTATGGTAATAGTTAGTGTCATATCTTATTACTGATCTTTGGTACCTTGAGAGAAACGTTGAACGTTGGTGTCAAGTTTGTAAAAAACAAGAAATCAGGCCACATTGTTGTCTACATGGACATTATCTTAGATACATATTTTCGTACACGCTGTATAGATTATGTTTCAAATTCTTTTCGTCATAGTGTTTGATTTGTTTTTTTTTCTAATTTTCTTTTTCTTAAGTTTAATTCAAAATGAAAATCAATAGACTAATCAACGTCAGCGTCATCAATTGCAAGCCTTCACAGCTGCTAATTCAGGGTAGAAAAGTTGCCAAAAATAAAATAGTTTTTATTCACGTGTTATGAAAAAATAATTTAGTTTTTGTAGTTGCTTATGATTTGCACAAAAATTCTGGAAAATCAGATGGTTGAAATATAGTAAAAATAAAAATGTGGTGCCTATGCATGCATGTCGGGGGTTACCTGTACATATTTTTAGGTGGGGTGAAAAGTTTTTTTTTGAAAGTTCTATTTTATTTTATTTAAGCTCGATACATTTATTCCAGCGATTTTCCAACTTCTTTATCCCGTCCGAAAAGTAGTTTTCCGGAAGGTTTGCAAAATACGGCAAATAGTAATACTCGATTATGCTTTCACAGATACGCATATTTCATCTACTACTTGCATACTTCTTCAGTGCCTAGTACTCAGACACCACGCGGCACTGACAAAGTCTAAAATTAGTATACAAAATACGCGTATTTGACAGAAACTAGCAGTTACATCAAAATTCAAGGACATAACACAACCCACTTAAAACTCTTCGTGAGGAGATTCCGTTGAAAGGATCGACCAATATTGAACGCTCTTATTTTTTTGTACTTGCACTTGGGTATTTGAAGATCTTTATTTCATTGTATGCTCGTGTACCTCATGTAACTCATTTTATTTCTATTACAGTTCACTATTTTCAACTTCTTCGAAGGCACATGGTAAACAAGTTTATCCGGAAATATGCCTGTATTTTTTTTTAATCGTTCGTTTTAATACACGTATTTATGATACTCATTCATGAAAAGGATCGAATTAAACTTATTTCTTGACTAAAACAAAAATATCACAAATTAATCCGGAAATCATTTGTGTCCTTGAAAGAGATGAAAAAAACTGATGTAGGGGTTTTCACACGAAGGGTTCTTTGTTGTCTCTACTGCATATTCTGTTAGAATTTGTATTACGGCCGAGAATATTATCTTAAACCGTCTATTATATTTGGATGACATATTTATTATTTTAGCCATTTGTACATACAAGTTCCTTTTTTTTCCTACCACATACTTCATTATGTTCAACATAGTTTATAAGCCTCTTTCAATTATTTCAAAATAAGTTACATCTTTTTTAATTTGTCATCGGCATGTGGCAGGATGTTTTTTTTATGGTCGAACATGGTTATGGGTCAAATTCACATTTTAAAATTAACAATAAAAAGAATATTAAGGAATGATATCCTTTCTTTGTGGACTCGTTCATCTGCATACGAACTTATAGGGTGACCAGATGTGTAGCGCTTTATGTTCATTCTTTTGACACCCCTCGATTTTTTTAAATTCTGCATGCTCCATAAACAATTTAAAATGTACCATAGAAAATAAGTGATGTTCCATTATGGTCTACTGTCAACGAGGGGTCTTTAAATGCCGAAAACAATCATGTATGTACTTTCATAGATCATCTTAGTAAAATTATGGATAGATTACTAGCAATTTTATTGAACATTTTTTATTCATTATGGAGCAATTGTCAATTGTAAGTTTAATATCATTCACTTTTTAAGTATACACATTAATTTCACGCAGTTCCTTTCAGTGCTGCCAATCAATTTAAGATGCAGCGATAGCTTAGCTCTATGATTGCATGGTTCAGAAATCGGTCAACTTCATGGAGCATTTTTGATTTCATATTGTGATAGTTGATCAATATATGGAAACTGTTATGGCTGTTTTAATGTATACAAACCACTCTTTATGGTGCGGTTTCATTTTTATAAGGTTCAGCATTGTTAAAATAATGGATTACCAATTTATAGAACATGGAAAGTTTTTGTACTTTTTATGGAACATTCCTATATTTTGATGGTGTTTTCTTCGATTGTTTATTGGTGCAAGATTGCAAGATTTTTGGTATATTCACCGGCTTTATTTCACCTGCTTATGGAGTATTTTTGTTAAGTTATGGAGAATCTTATACATTTTATTGATATATGACTTTTTACTGTATGATGCGCTTTTAATTTTTTTATGGTGCATTTACTACGTTATATGGGTGCAATATATGGGCTGCCGCAAAATACTGCTACGAGGCGTTGATGATTTCCTCGCGTGAGCTGAATTTTTTATTGATGAGCCATCTTTTGAGGTTTGGGAACATATAATAGTCCGAGGGAGCCAAATCGGGTGAATACGGTGGATGCGGAAGCCTTTGGAGCCGTAAGGCCTTTATTTTAGCCGTGGTTGTGATGCTCTTGTGCGCCGGCGCATTGTGTTGCAAAAACAAAATTGTTTTTTCCTTTAATCACTCCAATAATGCACAGTTATACTCGCTGTTGATGGTTTTATTCTTTTTGAGGTAGTCCACGAAGAGCATGCCATGACAATCTCAGAAAACCGACGCCAAAATCTTTCCGACTCATTATCAGCCTCCCTAGGCCCCTTCGAAGCACTCATACCGGCTTCAGTCCATTGCCGAGCATGGTGTGTAATAGTGGATTCAGGTTTCATCAACAGTTACCGATCGACGCCAAAAGTCCTTCCGATTCCGCATCAGCAAGTCTAAACACTGTTTCGAAGTGCTCTCGCGTTCGTGTTTTTGGTCAGGAGTGAGCAAGCAGGCGTGTGCCCTCAGTACTATCCTTTGTGGCATCTGCTAGCTCACGCAACTTCACTGTCCGGTCAGCCAACACCATTTCATGATCTTTTTTGACATTGTCCTCTGTAACCGCATCGGTTACAGTTGCAGCCACCACGAAAATCTCCAAAACAATATTTAACGGTGTAGTCTGACGGAGCATTTGCCACATAATACTTTTTCAACTTTTCTTTTGTTTCCTTCGCCGTTTTGCCTCTCAAAAAATAATGTTTGATTAGAGAACGAAAACCGTTTTTATCCATATTCAACATGAAACACGTCAACAACAATCAGCTGTCAAAACCAAACTAAGGCCAGAATCGCACTGAAATTTGGTGTGTAAGCCTAAATATGAACGGACTACAAGGCACTATAACCTTTTTTTGCAGTAGTATCGCATTTTGGCGGTCAAGGAGGTTACTTTTCATCCCACCTAGTATTGGCGATGATGGCGGTCATTTTTCAATTCGTGTTGCAATAAAAACTAATTTATTAGAACCGACTTTTAGAGTAGGTATAATACAGCAATATATGATTATTGTTGGCTCTCAAATTAATGTTCTAAAATGTTCCTTTCAATTTTATAACTCAAAATTGTTATGTTTGGTGCCAGAATGTGCCTGGTACAGTAAGACTCCTTACCGAAACACTGCTTCACAGGAATCAAACATAGCCTCCTTCTGCATGTTATTCATTTGTAGCTTCAGCTTTACCGGTTAAGTTAATGAAAGATCCATTATATTTACATTAAACATTGGAGAACTCGATTGTTATAACGGGTTTATTGAATTCTCGGAATATTTTCAAGGATACATTTGGTTAAAACGGTAATAATAGTTTAATTTTGGATAGAAATATTTCTATATAATTTTGAATTATTCCTATAAAACTACATACTTCATACTACAACTACATACTATAGGAACCATAATCTTAACTATGTTTTTTTAGTTCCTTGATTATCGAGATTTTCAGCCCTGGGCTGGTTCATCTCCCGTCGTAGTCACTCGAATACCTTTTGGGTATTTTCGTATCCTGCCGGGGGTGAGACTCGTGACTTTGGCGTGTATGGATGTCAACCACTACGCCGGGGTCACCCCCTATCAAGGAGTTTTTGAAGAATAGTTTCTTCATAACTTAGAGGCACCTCATCTAATCTTTCGGTCCACCTCTAAACATTTTGCTATGAGGTAACAGCTGGTTACACCGATTGCCTGTCAATCTGCTAAATTTGCAAGATGTCTGTATTGAGTTATCTCAAATTTTAATATCCCACCCACTATATCACAAAACATTGCGATTGGTTGAGCGGATAGGAGATAATGAAAGCATTGGGTATAGGACCAAGTCTACCCCGGTTGATACTAAACAGATAAGCTTGGGTATCGGTAGAAGCATAAAATTGACAGAAGGCAAGAAATCCTTCTAAGGACTCTAATTCCACCAAATCTTTCAATCGTAATTCAAGGTAAAGAGGACGTTTAACATGCTTGTTGCAGATTTTAGTTCCAGTAGTAAAATAGTTTGTAGAATGTAGTTGTACAAATTGAAAGTTTACGAAAACCAAAGAGTCTGCGTCGGACATGGGCTGTGAACGGTTGTGTTGATGCTTTGTTGCGAAATATTTCGTTATCGGGCATATCGCGTTTTATTTTATAAATTTGGGCTGTCAGGCATGCTTATGCTCATGCTCAATAGTTTTATCATAACATAGACTATATGGTTTTAATTCTACGGTCGGTTTGTGTTAACCCGAGTTAAAATATCAATACAGCTCCACCTCATTCCAAATTTGTTCACAATTCTTTTTCAAAATTTTAACTCTTCCGGTTATGAGCTGTTTTTTTCTGAGTTTATAAGGAAATTACTATGGGAGCCTACAAGCAAAACTTTCTGATACAAATTCTTTTTCGTTCACAGCTTTAAGGGCAACACTGCTTGCATAAAGAGCGATATAGAAGAATTTAATACTTTGCCCCAGAAAAACAAATATTGCCTTTTGAGCAGCCCATGGGAGCATTTCATAAGAGCATCATCGTATTTAATACTTACTTATCTTTTTCCGATCACGCCAAGACCGAAGTGGCCCCTGCTGTATACAGAAGTTGTGTCTATTCTATTCGGTACATGGCTGCATTTCACCAGCCTCGCTGTCTGCGAAGGGTCCGCAGGTCACCTTCTACTTGATCGATCCACTTGTTCGTTGCGCGTTTTTCTTCATGTGCCCGTCGGATCGTTATTAAGAATCATTTTGACTGGGCTGCCGTCTGACATTCTTACGACAACCCTAGCCCACAACGATGCCACGACGATGCCGAGCAGTTATTAGCCAAAGTAGCTAAAGGTGGTCACACGAAGTACTAAAACTAAGTGAGCCGGAGGGGTGGATATACTTTTTTTGCGTTATTTTTTTTAACTTTTTTTTAACATCATGTCTCATATGCACGAGAATTTGTTTTATTATTTTGAACTCGTATGAATTGGCTTTGTTTTTACATAAATAATAATAAACTGAACAAAAATTAACCGTGTTTTAATTTTCTGGTGGTTTTTTTTGGAAGCAATCTAGGTTTTCACTGGGGGTGGATAAACTTTTTTTTGCATACTGTATAATCGAAAAGCGGTCTACAGCAAAGCTGTTGTTGTTGAAAAGAAAACCGCGTATGTACAGACAGCAAACTTTTCTGTACGTTAGATGCCAAACAGGTAGGAGGATCAGAATAGAAAATAAACTTTTCCCATAGTTGGCTGCTTGAACAGTAATCGAATCTTTCATTGCAAATAAATTGTGAAATAATACATGTGGTCTGGATCGTGCTGAAAAAAAACTTGTTTTTGCAACTAGTCGCATGAGTAACTCCGTGAGATGATGTCGTAACGGTTTGGGGTATTAGGCAAAGTTACTCAGCTAAGCAAGGCTTCCGAGAAATTGTCCATAAGATTGCAACAAAAAGTTTTCAGAGCAAGCTGAAGGTGCCAACCTGTCCTGGCTCACAGTGCAATGGTTAATCAATATTTTATAGTGAATATTATATAATTATTCATCAACTTTTTGATTATAATAAGTTATATTCAAGTTGTCTTAGATCCATAACAATAATACTAATAGGGAATGAAACCGTGGTTTTGGAGTGGCTCTCCAGATATTCTGAAATGGTTACAGGATATACAATAAAGTTATCACCTTTCATTTACTAGAAAAAAGCACATTCAAATCATCAAGTCTTCAATTGTCGCAAGTCATTTTTTATGTTTTTCATATTCATTATAAATAATTAAGATAAATGGAAGAATAAGATGTCAAACATGATGACTACACTGCTACACAGTTTAAAAGAAACATTTAATTTTCTACGTAATCTATTGCACATAAAGGGCATGCTGGATTTGGCATAAATTAATGGGATCTTTCATGAAAATTTAAGCCAGATATCGCTGAAATCAGGTCCGTTGTATGGAAGATTGCAAAAAATGTTGTAAGCTGTATGAAAGATGGCAAATAATTACGTAGTTTACGCTTGATTTGGCTTGCAACTAAACGAGGGTAAAAAGGCCATGTCGGAAGCGCAAGTGGCCACCCAAAAGCAGCGGCTGAAGGTGCTCGTCAAGGATGTCTTCTCTGCGAAGCGCAACGTGGTTTTGAATATGGATTACGAGACGTACCTGCCAATTACTGACAGGAGACCAGGTATTTCACGTCTTCCAGAAAGGAGGTGAACAGTGACGTGAAGTACATCTCCCACACGAAGTTCCCGAAGAAGATCCTCTTGTGGTTGACAATCAGTGAGAAGAGGATGTCAAAGCCGCTCGTCTTTTCTTCGGGACTTGCGGTCAACGTAGAGGTCTACAGCACGAAGTGTTTACCGGATGTTACGGCCTTCATTAAGAAACACCATCGGAAGGACGATGCCGTAATGGGCCCGGCACATTACGCGAAGCGTTCGCTGGAGGAGATGGACCGTTTGAAGATCCCAGTTGTCACCAAAAACGCCAACCCCGCCAACTTGCCCCAGCGGCGCCCAATTGAAAGTTTCTGAGTGATCCTGAAGCGGAGGATCTATTCGAATAATTTCGTGGTGAAAACTGAAAAGAAACTGATCAATAAGACGACCAGAGAGTTGAAGAATATGCCAATATCTTTCTTTTCGACGGTTATGGAGTTATTTTCGTAAAATCATGGAGTTAAAGTAAGTGGAGTTATTTTTGTAAAATCATGAGCTGATACAAAAATCAATGAAAATTGTTTTTTTTTAAATATATTTTTTATCGTTTTTGTTTTCTATCCATCCGAAAATTGTCTCTTTTATTTAATGCAAGCATTATTTCACTGTTCAGAGTTCCAGAAGTGATGAAGAGATTAGAGATTTTTTGGCGAATTTGGACATATTCGTTTTCCAAACACTGGAACTTGAACTTGGTGACGAAATATTTCTGTTCGGGTAGTTGACGGAAGTCGGCCTTAACATAAGTTTCGTCATCCATCACTATACGATGCAGATTGATGACCAGCTGTGTATAGAGCTTCAGGAAGCGGGTTTTAGCAGCGACAATTTGCTTCTCATTCCTATTTGGAGTCTTCTAATCTTTAAGCCAATAATGTCAACTCTTACAACAAGATTCAAGGCTTCAGAAAAAAAAAAGTTATTTTGAAGAAGGCAACTTTTGTTTACAGATAAGGTTCAGCTGAATTTTGTGTAGTTTAAAAAAAGTATGTGGCTTATGCAACATGTTATTATGTAGTGTTTAAGGGTGAGAAGAAAAAGGGGTTTAAGAGATTACACATATTTTACGTGAAAATTTTTCAAAATGTGTTTTAATTCAGAAATGATTAACAAAATCTTCTTACCAATTTAGGTATAGATTTTATGAGTTAATCCGTTGAGCCAAATTCCTGATTTTTTGTAGGTTTGATTAATTATAACTTCAACGTTGTCACATAAAAATGTTAGCTAATTCATAACGAACCATGTTCAAATTGTTACCCAAGATTGCTCAAGAGAAGCAAACATTTCTAGAAAAAAATTCCGCATGAACTCCTGTAAGTATATGAAAACTCTTGATAAGGATTCGATTCCGTATCAAATTACGATATTTTACCGTAAGTGCAGTTTACTTTCAAAAAATTCAACCAACGTGGTCCTCAAACTTCTCAATCATGTTTTTTGTGTCTGTAAGATCCATTATTGAACAAAGCATTCAATCAAATATGATTTGCTAAAGAGAACAATGTTGAAAACAACATTTTTCCAAGTTTTTTCTTGCATTCTTGCACATAAAAAAAAACATAAGTGATGAGACTCATAAAAATTTAACAAATCACTAAACTTTGTTTCACCCGACCTTTATGGCTTACTCCAGATGAGAAGGTTACAGAAAAAGATTACTAATGTTGGTGGTTGCATCGTAACGACAACTGAATCAAAAGCGTGACTTTGAGAGCCTCAAGTTAAGTTGGTTCGTTTGTGATCAAAACAGCTGGTCAGCAGTGCATGGAGTTATTGCTCTCATTCCACCAACAACGTAACAGAGACGTAAAGGTAGGCTTGTCACCTGTATTTAAAATATTGCTTTACAAATTGAATTTGCCTTCGGTCGGTGAGCGTTCAAAGGGCCATAGCGAGGCGATGTCCTAATGAAACATAACAGCATTTAAATATGGAGATACGCTTTTCAATGAGTTGGGAAACGTGCTTTCCATGTTGTCAACGGCTTATTGTCGCACCAAATTGAAATTCATTTCCGTAACATACGGCGAGGCGGCCGAGACACGCTTCATATTGGCACAACAATTATTGAATGGCAACAGGGCGGTAGCAAGGCTTTGTAATAAGGAAAGAGGTCAATATTAATAGTCAATATTAGAAAAATAAGGGGTGCCAGCAGCGTGTTTAAGGGTGGTGAGAATATATGTATTATCATTGATCTCTTGTTTCCCGCATTTTTGATAACTGTGTGATTTAAATATATCCATGACATCAAAATAATTTCTTGACTTATATGAAGTAGGCCATGCTGTGACATGACTTGTTTATGTGTTCAATGCGTTCAAACTTTCGAAAAACTTCAAAAGTATTTTTGTTTGTTTTATGTTGTTTTTAAAAATACAAATAATTTCTATTACAATGGTTTCAAAAGGGCTTTACTAGACAATTACTCAACATAAGTTTAATGAGTAGTTTGCATTCGGTTTTATTGTTTCCAACAAAAGCTATGTAACGATCAGTATACTTGTCATTTCATTATTTTGAAGATTTTAGCCACCTAAATAGTGATAATCATTTACATACTAAATTTGAAAATACTGCTTGAAAAAATGTTTTTCATTATTGCGCTTTTAGCTAGTGAGCAATGATGCTATGCATAATCATATGTCCTGAAAGACAAGGAAAATAGTCTCAACAGTAAGCAGAGAATGCAGCATCAGTTACTTAGCCTTCTTAGATTCGACCCATTGATTTCATGACACAATATCACTCTGTCCACCAATCAGTATGTATATATATATATATATATATATATATATATATATATATATATATATATATATATATATATATATATATATATATATATATATATATATATATATATATATATATATATATATATATATATATATATATATATATATATATATATATATATATATATATATATATATATATATATATATATATATATATATATATATATATATATATATATATATATATATATATATATATATATATATATATATATATATATATATATATATATATATCTTGTGGAATTATCTTTATTCTACTTTAAATTATCCTAGAACTACTTTACTGTTTGTGCAAATTTGTGACATCCGTAACATAAACGAAATATTGCTTGGCTTGGCCTTCGTGAATAATGGCAGCAGCTTGGTGGTGATTGAAGCCCCTTCAACCATTTTAAAACCTGATCGCCATCATAACCCATCCGTCTTACGGTTAGATCCCCAGCCATTGATAGCCCATGAACAGGACTACGATTTTATTCATTGTGATTACAATGCTGTTTGTGACGAATTGAGCTAAAAAAAATGAGAATATCTTTTCAACGGATCCAACGTTAATCTAGCGGTCTCTGTTTTTTACAACAAGATGTTTCATTCTATAAGCCGACACACTCCCGTTCGCAGAGCTCTTAAAGGGTGTTTCGATCAAAATTTGGTCGACTTAAACTTGAAGCATTTCCTTTCATCGTGCATTAAAAAAAAATTGCACACCATTTTGAAGATGTGTGCGTGTAGCATCATGCTTCTATTTTGAGTTTGAGATTAGCACTTCACTTATCAAAATGTCGTCAAAGAAAAAGAAGCAACGCATCAAAATTTTGCACGTGCATGGCGAAAATCCAAACAACTCTCACGCCAAGTTGGCGAAATGTTTGAATGTGGCTAAATCAACTGTTACCAACGTATTAAAAGTGTTCGGTGAACGTTTCTCGACAGCCAAGAAAGCTGGATCGGGGGGAAATCGAAAGCTGGAGGCCACAGCGACGACAAAAAGAGTTGTCCGCTGTTTCGAGTGGAACCCCGACCTCTCCGACCGAGATGTCGCAAAGAAGCTGGGAGTGGCGTCTTCAACCGTGGATAGAGCTGGTGACTCCAAATCGCGACAATAAACAAAACACGTCGGCCAAAGCACGATCGCGAAAGTTGTACACGACGATGCGACCGAAGTTTGATTGCGTGATACAGGACGATGAAACTTACGTCAAGGCAGACTTTAAACAGCTTCCTGGACAGGAATTTAATACGGCAACCGGACGGGGAAAGGTGGCAGATATTTCCAAGCACATTAAACTGTCAAAGTCGCGAAGAAATATATGGTGTGGCAGGCCATCTGTACCTGTGGCTTGAAGAGCAACGTTTTCATTGCAACCGGAACCAACCAGGAAATTTATCTGAGCGAGTGCCTACAAAAACGTCTACTGCCTTTCCTGAAGCGACACAATTGTTCCGTTCTATTTTGGCCGGATTTGGCATCTTGCCATTACGGAAAAATTGCCATGGTGTGGTATGCTGCCAACAACGTTCAAGAGGTGCCCAAGGACAAGAACCCTCCCAACACGCCAGAGCTCCGCCTAATGGAACAATATTGGGCCATCGTCAAGCGGAACCTTAAGAAGACTCAAAAAGCTGTTCGGTTAAAAGGAAGCTTAGCTGAATATTTTTCCTGTATTCTGTATTAACTGAACTTGAAAAAGAAAAAGAATTTGACTTATTAATAAAATCTTTGATCGACTCACACACATTACTGTTTGACCAAATTTTGATTGGAACACCCTTTATTCGCCGGTCTTACAGACAAGTATGGTGGAATGATGATTTACGACATCGCCGGAATATTCTTCGGAAACATCATCAAACCGCTTCCCCCCCCACACAAAACAGAAAAAACACCACGGTGATGGTTTCTTCTTTCCGTGAGAATGTGTTTTTAATAAAGTATGATGGGAGGACCCACCCCCCAATCTCCAGAAACTCCAAAAAAAAAAGGGAAACACCCAATCCCCCCCCCCAAAAACCCCCCCCACCCGGTTTTAAAAAAAAACCAAACACCACACACACCCCCCATCCCACCCCCCCCCCCCCGACAGGAGTCTTGAAAAACGATGCCAGGTTGACAGTATATACATCGATTCTTCCAAAGCCTTCGACAAGGTACCGCATGAGTTAACGCTAAAAAAACTAGAAGGATTAGAATTTTCTGAATGGCTGATAATCTGGTTACGCTCCTATCTCTATGGTAGATCTGCCTACAGTATGCAAAAATAGTTTATCCACCCCCCCTAACAATTTACAATTTTTTTGTTTTTCTGGTGAAAATCAGTTGAATTTGATGAGTGTTCTTACATGATTTATCTATTCATGTTTTTTTTTATCACATTGCCATTGAAAATGTGGCATTTATATCTCTTCTTGAGATGTTATGTGATGAATTATGAAAAAGGGTAAAAAATTACGCAAAAAAAGTTTATCCACCCCCGAACGGATACTACGATTTAAATGTGTTTTACAGAGTTTTAGTGTGTATTCTGCAACTTTCTCGAATGTAAACATTGTGTCTAGCGGTAATTTAGTGCTCTTGAAGTTTTCGTGCTCAAAATTTTAGTTTCTTGTTCAAAATTGGAAGTTATTTGTTGCAAAACGCCAGATAAAGCAGAAAATTTCGATCAGCATCCGAAATTTGAATTTTGAACATCACAAAACTGGCAAAAACTACCGCGATATTACCAACATAGTTCAGCTTCACAAAGATACGGTCGCTAGGATTGTGCAGATGTACAAAAAGCGTGGTTCTATCTCACCAGCTAAGCGACCGGGGCGTCCTTCAAAGACAACTGGCTGAATTGACAGAACTATCGTGAAGAAGGCGGGGCTGGACCGGGGACTATCAGCTACGAACATTGCGAAACAGATTGAAAATGAGTTTTCCATTCAACTGACATCACAATCCGTACGAAATCAACTTCATTAGAAAGGTCTTAAGGGCAGAGTAGCACTTAAGAAGCCATGGTTGTCCGCAAAAAATATCAAAAAAATGTTGAAGTGGGCCCAGGACCACATTTCATGGAACAGTGATGGCTGGAATAAGGTGATTTGGTCAGACGAGACGAAAGTTATGCAATTTTTATCTGATGGTATCACAAGAAAATGGCGGCGAACCGGTGAAAGTTTGAAAAAGGAGTGTTTGCGGCCTACAGTCAAGCATGGCGGTGGTGAGTTACTTTACCAACATTGATTTTTCAACCAACTGAGCATGAATTTGATTTTTATTTCTTCAGGTAGAGTCATGGTGTGGGGATCTTGGCTACATCCGGTGTTGGAGAACTTGAGTCCATTGATGGAATCATGACCAAGGTGGTTTATTTGGACATTTTGAAGCGAAAACTATCAGCCTCTGCACAAAAGCTAAAGTTGGAGCGCAGATATACGTTCCAACAAGCCGGAGATCCGAAGCACACCTCAATGCTGGTTTCGCAGTGGTACAAGGAAAAGCGTATCAAGGTAATGGAGTTGTCAGCACAGTCTCCCAACCTTAATCCGATCGAGCATCTCTGGTCAATTTTGAAAATTAAGGTCCAGGAGCCAAAACCAACAAGCATCCAGCAATTGCGGCAGGTAATCTCAACTGAATGGGACAAAATCACCCCGGAAACAACTGCTAAGCTTGTTGAGTCTTTATTCAGTTATTGAAGCCAAAGGTGGTCATACCAAGTACTTAAACTATGTGAGCCAGAGCGGTGGATATACTTTTTTGCGTTATTTTTTAACTTTTTTTTTCTATCATCATGTTTCAAATGCAAGAGATTTTGTTTTTTGTTTTGAACTCGCATGAATTTGCTTTGTTTTTGCATAAATAATAATCAACTGAACAACAATTAAACGTGTTTCAATTTTCTGGTGGATTTTTTGGAAGAAATCTAATTTTTCACTGAGGGTGGATAAACTTTTTTTGCATACTGTACATCAAGCTTGGATCTTGCAATCCCTCTGCTACGCTCAGTGGATAGGGGGATCTACAGGGTCAGGAAAAGTGACAACAACCGGTGTCTAATACTCTCTTTCTCTCTCTTTTTCTCTCTCTGTCGTTCAATGATCGCTACTAGGCAATGCGTCCATCCCCTTGCCCCATTCATGGAAAACCCTTTCGGGTGAGTGTCTTTTGACGCTCCGATTGTATGTGGTAGTAGGGGGTGTGTAGCTTTCAAACTGGCATAACAGACTTGTGATGGAGTCACAAGTGCAATTTTGGAACCACCGGTTAAAATCCGTATATTCCTGCAGCTACGGGATGCCGTCCGATGAACCACAAGGCAGCCATTTGGGTCCGTTAATTTTTAATCTCTTCGTTATCGATTTATGCCACCGCTTACAATCACACCGACTCATGTACGCCGACGATCTAAAAAAAATTCAGAAGCATCACGAGCATGGCTGATTGCGTCGCTCTACAACAAGACCTTGAAACTGTATCAAACAGGTGTCTTTTCAATGGAATGGAGATGAACGCTATAAAAATCATGAGTTTCAATAGAAGCCGTTCGCATAAAACTTTCTACTACTTGCTACATTCAGAAGTACTTGAACTAGTCAACTCTATTGAAGACTTAGAAGTAACGATGGATAGTAAGCTGAATTTCAACGAACATATTTCCATAACTTCCGCTAAATTGCCGTTCTTGGTTTTATTCGTCGAAACTGTGCCGTTTTTCGCGATATTCACGCACTGAAAGTCCTGTACTGTTCTTTGGTGCGCAGTATCCTTGAATATGGAGTTCAAGTATGGGCTCCCTCTCATGCTGTACACGCTGACCGGTTAGAGAGAGTTCAACGTTGCTTCATCAGATTTTCCCTGCGCAACCTGCCGTGGAACGACCCTCTCCGACTGCCTCCATATCAACACCGATGTCAACTTATAACCCTAGAGCCTCTTCACCAGCGGAGGATTTACTTGCAGAGATTGTTTGCATTCGATGTATTGAGTAACCGTTTGGACTGCACACAGCTTTTGCAACAAATAAACTTTTATGTTCCTGCTCGCAGTTCCCGACAACGACAGCTTCTGTGGATTCCCAGCCACCGAACAGTCTTCGGTGAAAATCATCCACTGCAAAGATGCCTCCGAAGGTTCAATGAAGTAAGCCATTATTTTGATTACAATGTGACGAAAAATAAGTATAAGACTATTGTTAGATAGGGTAGGTTATTTACTTCAGTCTGTACAGCTTAGCTGAAAATGTTGACAAAAAAAAAAAAAAAATTAAAGGTTCAAATTTTGTTCAAAAAATGCGAGACCGTGGGGTGGATATGATTTATTTTTTAATACTTTTGATTTGGGAATTGATCATGTCCTACTGGGAAGAGTTGGTACTGAATCCGTGGTTGATCTTACTAGGCCATAGTGACTTGTGAGAAGTAGTGCGTTTAATGAAGATTATGTGCGAATTCACAGCTTTCGGCTCGAAGCATGAAACACTTTTTCTCTTATGTGCAGGTAAGCAAATGATTAAGCCATCCTCAGGAATAACGCCAACATGTGCGGATACGATAGAAGAGGAGTCACGATTGGCTGGTCCGCATGAAATTTATTTTGTATATTGTATGAACAAAGGTGCAATGGTGGTGTTATTTCACAAGCAATACGAATGTTTTTTTTTTTCAATTTATGAAGCATGTGTACGAAAACCATGTTTTCAATCCCAGCGCAAGCGAATGTACGGAAACATATTTTCAGTGCAATCAATGAATTTGTATATAGTGTGGTACAATGAAACTATCGAAAAAATCTGACTGAGCCCCATATCCCCATAGCCCCACTTTATAGCTCAAATAGAAAGATATGATTTTAGCTGGATAGTTGTCCTTATTTTACATTTTTTAGTACAATGCTTTATAACTAGCGCTTTGCTTTTTGCTTTCTAGTTACACTATTATTATTTCTAATATGATTCTATGTCAACATTTTCTTTTAAATCAAGGTAATGATTTATTAAAAAAGACTTTTCTAATTCGATATGTAAAGTATTTCAACAATGTTTAGATCAAATATTTTTGAGAATACAACACATAAAAAAAAGGTTTTCTATGTTCTGGAAGGCAGTCACTACCCATGCACGCCGATGAATGGCGGCTTGGCGTTATTGTAATGCAGTATAATAAATTAATACAATTATGTTTGGTGCCACGCGTGTTATTTATTATGGGTTGTTAGCAACTGATTGTTATCAAATTGCATGGGCGCGAAGTTTATCCAATTGTAGACTTGTGACAACTCGTAATTCTAGTCAGGCTGGAATATCGCTGCAGGGCTCTCTCAAGACAGATGGATGATATGTGGTCTTATTATGGGCTGACCTTATTTTTGCCAATGGAAAGTGTCTTAATTGCTATGTAGGACACTTTGTATGCTGAGTATGTTCTTTTTCTTTCGGGAGTATAAAATATTGATAATTGTGTAGGTCATATTCATTCAACTTTTTTGAACAGAGTATATGTTAAGCTCCGCATGTTTGGAATAATCTTATTCCCTTAGAAATAGTTTCAATATTCTTTCTATTGTGTTCTGGAGCTAGAATACATAATTTTATTCTGCGTACATGGAAAATGTGCAAAAATGAACTTCCTTGTCCTGCAAGTTACAGATTTTAGCAAAAGCACTATTCAAAAGAGCCTTATCGCTTCGGGATAGTTTATGTGCGACGTCGAGCGGATGTTGGCGGGGTGCGTTGCATGTACCCTGAATATCAATCGTATTTAGCGCGTTGCACCAACCGACAAGCCTATGGAGTGTAGGATTCGACCTTATTTGCTGTCAGCTTAAACCGGATAGTTGGCCGCGTGGGGTAGGTTTCGGTTTCATTCACAACGGTTGGATCATTGGGCAGAGTGCAGGTATGATTTTTTTTTGCGTGGATGGACGAGTTTCAACATTCATTCTCCGATTAAAATACGTGTGGATGAGACTTGCACTGTCATGAGGTGATCAAAGGCAAACGTTTAGTGTTGCACATTGCAAATGCTTTTGCTATGCAGCTATCTTGGTTTATTATTATGACATGTTTATGTTTTACATATACTTAAACAGACCTCAATTTGAGTAATAATAAGTCAAAATAGCATGAGCTGAACCTATGCTTGTTATTGTTTCGGAACTCTATTTTGGTTAGGAATTATTTTATTTTGAGTAGACTCTACCCAATGATAATTTTACTAAAAAATATTACAGTACAAAAAAAAGACACTAGGAAAAAAAAGTATTTTTACTTCTCAATGCAAAATAGAAAACAAATGTGTTTAAACAAAAGAACACAGAGTTTTTTACAAACGGGATTGCATCTACATCAAGACTGTTGCAATCGCAAGCAGAGACAGAACAGTGGTACTTTGATGAAAGATAATCTAATTATTGAAATCTCAAAAACAAGTTAATCCCACACGTTATTACGGATGTTAGTTCACGATGAAAATGGCCAAATAATACTCGTAGTAAGGACGATGAAAGTGATTCCCATTTGAATTGTACTTGAATCCATTCACCGTGAGTTGGAAGTTGTTACCTTATTCCATTTGTATCTTGAAGTTATATACGTAAAAATAATAATTCTTGTAATAAATAGTATCTTTCACTTTATGCAATTACCTTTCAAACAAAAGAAAATGGAAGGAAAAGATTGTTATCTAACATTTAAAGGCATACGTAAGAAAGATAAGAATTGCGTAAAAAGTCAATGAGAGGTATAGTTTACCTGATACGTGGACGCATCCATAAAGTGGCCGTCTTACCACACCTTCCCTAATAGAAATAGCTTCTGTACTGATCCTATTAGTTTGATTTGCATTTTTTGATAACTAGACAATGCCTCAGAACTCTAGACCAAGGTGACTCTAATATCTCAGGTGGTCTATTTTCTTCAGTAGGTAGAGAAGACGGGTGGACTAGCGGGGTATCAAATGAGATTTAGCAGTGGAGCGAAAGAGTAAGAAATAATTAATATTGTATTACGCACACAATGACAGTTGTTGATTCCATTTTTGCCTAGGAGTGAAGAGTTGTACATTAATGTGAGCGGTATGGGCAAAACGTTTTGTTTACATACATTAGCACGTGCACTCCCCCCCCCCCCGAAATATTGGTAAAAAACCTTGCAGCCTGGCGCTTCATATCCCATGGCATAGAACACAGGCCTGGCAGTGTGAAACTAATCATCTCCTTTACTCGATTGTTAATTCATAACAGGCAGTGGACATTTTGTGTTCAATATGATCTGAATTGTGTCTTACTATGATGTCTTATGATAGTTGAATTTTCAAACATTAGGTTGTCCCTAGGTCTAAAATTATACCAACATGAAAGTTATTAGGCAACGGTTGAGATTTCCTGAATCTAAAAAAAGAAGTAATTAGGGTAGCGGGTTGTAATGTTAGCCTGCTTCCTTCATTCGGCCTATGTTTCAAATAGTAGGAATTTTATTGTTTGTTTTCGCTGACCCATTCAGAGCTGTTCGTATTTTAGCAGGGCAAGGGCGACCCGAAGCATACTGCCAAGAAGAACAAGTCTTTCTCCCGGTCTTGTCGGATCAAATCACTGGAATAGTCTCCACAAAGCCCGAACTTCAACCCCATCGAGAACTTGTGTTAACAGCTACACTCTACGGATCTTCAAAACTAACTGAGCTGAGCTCCCTGACTATTACCATCTAGAAACCTAGTTTCCTAACCTAGATTACTGAGGTCAGCTGGGAACCATTTCTGTTGCCACGATATCTGTTCTCTTGGTTACGTTCCAGGTGCCTCAATCGTCGCTGCAATGTCGTCTGCCGCTGCTGGGAACCACGATGAAGAATCGATGAGCTGGCTAGCTTTTTATCTGCCATACATTCCAGATAAATGGAAAAATGCAAAAGTCGTACCTATTTTGAAGCTAGACAAAAATCCAGCTGAAGCTTCTAGCTACCGACCAATCAGTTGCTTTCTTCAATAAGTAAGCTTTTTGAAAAAATAATTTTGAATAGAATGATGCTTCACATAAATACAAACTCAATTTTTGCTGATGAACAGATTTGATTTCGCCATTGGCATTCAACTACACATCAACTTTTGAGAGTTACAAATTTAATTCGTTCAAACAAAGCTGAAGGCTGCTCCACTGGAGTTGCTCTTCTGGACATAGAAAAAAGCATTCGACAGTGTTTGGCATGATGGTTTGATTGCGAATCTGGAAAAGTACAATCTTTCGCTTTACAGCATAAAATTAGTTCAGAACTACTTAACTGATAGAACTTTGCAAGTAAATTATCAGAATTCTAAATCTGATCAATTACCTGTTAGAGCTAGTGTTCCTCAGGGTAGCATTCTTGGGCCAATACTATATAACATTTTCACTTCAGATCTCCCTGATTTACCTCAGGGCTGTTACAAATCTTGCTTTGCCGGTGACACAGGCATTTCCGCTAAAAGAAAAAGTCTTCGTGATATAAAAAGCTTGGACATTTTTGGACTCCTAATGCTTCCAAAACTCAACTTATAATATTCCCACACAAGCCTAGAGCTGCATTTTTGAAACCAAAAAATAGTCATATAGTCACTAAACAAAAAATCCAAACTTAGTTTGAAGAACAAACTTCAAATATTCAAAATAAATGGCTAGCTTTGCGTGCTTGGTAGTATAAACAGAAGTAGTGTCGATACAATGGGAAAGTTGTATGTTTACAATGTTGGAATGTTCTATGTTTCAACAACGTTGCGTGTTGATAATTGATAATGAGAGGGTAACGCACATAACTATATAATATATATATATATATATATATATATATATATATATATATATATATATATATATATATATATATATATATATATATATATATATATATATATATATATATATATATATATATATATATATATATATATATATATATATATATATATATATATATATATATATATATATATATATATATATATATATATATATATATATATATATATATATATATATATATATATATATATATATATATATATATATATATATATATATATATATATATATATATATATATATATATATATATATATATATATATATATATATATATATATATATATATATATATATATATATATATATATATATATATATATATTTATTTTATTATTTAATAAAATATATTATTTATCTTCCTCTACAACACCTCACAGAGCGGGACAATCAACTTCGCCTTTGATTATTTTAGCTCCGTAAACCGCTCGGCTAATTTTGCGACGAACATTCAGTGGTTCAATTCCCAGCAATGCACAGCGTTGCTCGACGGCGGCAAGTTTAACGGGTCACGCCACGGTAGGTTCCAAGAGCGTATCTGACAAACTTCCGTTGAACAGCTTCGATTCTCGTGCTCCAAATTGCCTCAACGGTGACCACACTATCGATGCAAATTCCAGAATGGATCTGACTAGTGAACAGTAGAGAGAGCGCAAACACAATGGGTCGTTGAAATCTTTGCTAATTTTTGAAATAAATCCCAACTGACGATTAGCTTTGTCCACGATGGCAGAGTAGTGGAGTTTGAATGTCAATTTGCAATCCAACAGCACGCCGAATCTCTAACCTTTTCCACACGTTCAAGTTGCTGCCCATCTAGTTGTAGTCTACAGAATTGGGGATTTTCGCCGGCAGTAGGAAATGACACAGCACTTGGAGACGCTTATTCGGAGGTAGTTCTTGCAACACCACCGCGCAAAGCAGTTTAGAAGTCCCTGAAGTTCTCTGCAATCCACTTCGTTACGAAACGAGGAAAACCTTCAATCATCGGCATAGATAAGTAAACCTCCATTTGCAAGCAGAATAGTCACATCATTAAAAAAAACGAGAACAGCAGTGGACCTAAATTGCTTCCCTGTGGCACACCGGATGCAGGAGTGAAAGACAGAGATTCTACTGATCCTATCTTCACACAGAGGCTTCTATTGCCAAGGACGAATGTAGCCAATTGCACATCCTTTCCGAAACACCCAATCGAAGTAGTTTGGCTAGAAGAACATCATGGTTCACAGTGTCGAAGGCAGCCTTGATATCGGTATATACAGCATCTACTTGCGCACCGTTGTCCATAGCACTGATGCAGGTCGATGTGAAATCGCAAAATTACTGTCCACCGATCGCTTTGGGAAGAAACCATGCTGTTTTTCACTAATGTAAGCGCTGCACGAACCGATCATCACTTTGTATACGATGGTTTCCAAGCATTTTGAACCCGCTGAAAGGGAAGTTATTCCACGGTAGTTGGATACATCCGTCTTGTCACCCTTCTTAAAAACAGGCCGCATATGGGACCTCTTCCAAACAACTGGAAACTCCTGCTGTTGAAGCGATTGGTTGAAAACAGCTACGAGTGGTGCCATCAACGAAGCACCACATTTTTTGAAGATGCAGGCAGGGATTCCATCGGGTCCAGGACAATAGGACGCCTTAAGCTTCTGTAACGCAAACTCCACCATTTGCTCATCAACTTGGAAGACATCTAGATCAACCACATCTCGTGGTACAAAGATTGGCAGCATCAATTTCCTCGGCGGTTGGCACATGGCTCACAAACACATTGGAAAACTGCTGGGCAAAAAGATCACATTTTCCACTGGCACTGCTTGCGTTGACGTCACCAAGGTGCATCGACGAGGGAAGTCCGGTCTCCTTTCGCTTCGAATTGACAAAACTCCAGAATCGCTTTGGGTTACGACGAAGATCCTCTTGCTTTCTTCTCACGTAGCGTTTGTATGAAAACGGTTGTATCCACGGTAGAACGACTTGCCTCATCAAATTGTTGTTTTGAGAACGGACACCTTCGGCGACATACTGCTGCAGCAACCTGAAACGTCGACGACGCAGAAACCGAGATGTGGGTTGGACCATGCCGGTTTCATTGGCGGTCTGTTCAACGGGACTGTTTGGATGATACAGTTAAGAAGGATACTGTTGAATGAACTAATTGCAGCATCCACATTCACGCTCTCATAAACTGTGGACCAATCACTCTGCGAAAGTAGAGCGTTCATCGTTTCAAAATCGCCACGACGGAAGTCACGGCCCGAGAGATATATATATATATATATATATATATATATATATATATATATATATATATATATATATATATATATATATATATATATATATATATATATATATATATATATATATATATATATATATATATATATATATATATATATATATATATATATATATATATATACAGCGATTCCACGGGAAAAGAATAGAGTTGAAAAAAAAAGTTGTCCGATTTTGCTCAAAATCGCTTGGTATGTTCTTCATCGAAAATAATAAGACCCGTATTTTTTTATTTTTTTATTAGGATGACCATGTTCGATATAGGGTTACCAGAAAAATCGACATTTTTCAAAAAAAAATTTATTTAAAAAAAATCATAACTTCTGAACCACTGGGTCGATTTGCAATGTCTTTCTATGAATAGAAAGCTCATTATTTCTAGTTTTTTATTAAAAATATTGATTAAAATAATTAATGTACTTAAATTTGCTAAAATGGTCAAAGTATTTGTTTTTTATGATTTTCGAAATGTTGGACCACAACGACTATTTATTTTTATATTTTTTTTATCAAAATTCAAACATTTTTACATAACATATCAAAAAATCTAAAATGTTCATAGAGCCGTTTTTGAGTTATATTTTTTTGAAAATTTCAAGTTTTTTTTCCCATACACACATGGAATGAGCATCATTTTCCATCAATTCAAAATAACTGCGGGAATTATTTCATTGTAGTTATTTTATTTTAAATCAAAAGTAGCTGAACATATATTCAACGAAACTAAATGTAGCGGAAAGCATAGCAATCCACAAACAAAATCCCAAAAACTTGCTTAGCAAGGGTCAAGGAAACGGATATTCGTGGCTGTTTAAATTTATACCTTCATCACAAAAACAACTAACTAAACAACACAACACCAATTTGACTACCTTCAAACGAAGTAATAATGAATAACCTTGTTGGTATCAAACAACATTTTAGGTAACAAACAAACACATAAACACACTCAAGTACCTCCCCTACCTCACACACTGCGGTACCAACAAACCTACTATAAATACTAGACCTACTGTGATGTTCCCTTCAAGTCGAGCACTCGAAGTCTGTAAGTAAGCTTCCAGTAGAATTAAAAGGAATTTGCTCGCGTGTACTAGCAAAAATTTGAGAAAAGTGTTTCAATGTTTTATTTTTTATTTTTAAAAAGTGATCAAATGAAGTGTTAATTTTAAACGTTTAATACAATGAAGCACGAATGCTCAAATTGCCATGTTTGGAGTAATAGTTACAAGAAAGTTACTCCTAAACTATATGGTTATGCAGCGGAAAGGAGAATAAAATTGGATAAAAGCTGTTCCTACATTTGTAATACCTGCTATTGCAGACTTTATCGCTTTATCAAGAAAGAAAACGAGCCAGCAACTCCAAGTGCAGTTAATCTAGAATGTGGAAATCAAGAACTCACCGTTTCTGAACCATCGAAACTTGATGATCTCGCCGTTGCCGGACCATCAGCCACCACTAATTTCGCCGTGGCCGGACCATCTAGAGTGAACAATTTCGCCGCACCAGCAAACATCAATAATGGTGGTTTCGAAATAATCGATCCCAATGCCGCTAGATCATCGGAAATTGACGCTGTTCCTAGTGTTGGTAAGTAGAATAATCTCTTCTTTTTGTTTATTCAGACGTCATGATTTGCTACGTTATACAAGTTGTACTCGATTATTCAGAAAATTTAAAAAAATATCAGTTCCGTATAATCTTACCTAATCCGACCTGGTAGCTCAATTTGTAGAGCAGTTGCCTATCATACTTCAAATAATCGAATACAATCTGTATTACATTATACAAATAAAAATGTTCCTAACTAATTGTGATATTTTTCCATCTTGTTTTCAGAATCTTTGTTTTCTTTGGAATCAACGAGTGCTGAATCAATTGGTAGCGCTGCTGCCCAGAAACCCGGAGACGGACAGGAAATTCTTCAACAGATGAAGGCAAAATTTGATGAAACATCTGACAGAAACGATCGATATAGGATTCTAACTTCTCTCCCCAAATCCTGGACTGCATACAAAATTATGCAAGAATTCGGTGTTTCGCAACGAACTGCTCAACGTGCAAAGGAATTACAGATTGAAAAAGGTTTTATGAGCACACCGGAGACCAGAGTAAATATGTTATCTTTGAGCGATGATACTCTAACTGTAGTTAGGGACTTTTATAATAGTGACGAGATAAGCAGAGCATGTCCTGGGAAAAGGGATTTCGTTATTGAAAATATGGCAGAAGAAAAAGTGCATGTTCAGCGCAGGTTACTTTTATGTAACCTTCGTGAAATTTATTTGATTTTCAAAGAGCAATATCCTACTTTTAAAATTGGATTTTCAATGTTTTCCAGCAGCCGCCCAAAAAATTGTATTCTGGCTGGTTCAAGTGGAACGCATACTGTCTGCGTATGCATTTATCATCAGAATGTTAAATTAATGTTTAAAACCCTTAAGGATAAGAAACTTATTCCTAACCATTTAAAAACGTATCATGACTTGTTTTTTAAAATACTATGTGAAAATCCTACAGAGAAATGTTGGTTGAAAGCCTGTGATCATTGCCTGGGTACGCAGACACTGGAGAATGACCTGATGAATTTTCTTGAAAATATCGATTCCTTAGAATTTAAGCAATGGAAGCAAACAGATCGTTGTCATCTAAATTCAATGCGAATGGATGCAGAAGAGTTTGTGGAAACATTTTTAGAAAAATTAAGCGAATTATCTCCGCATAATTTTATTGCAGAGCAACAAGGTAACTACTTAAAACAACTAAAAATTAATTTGGAACCAACTGACTGCATTATAATTGCTGACTTCTCTGAAAATTACTCTTTTGTTATTCAGGACGCTATACAAGGTTTTCATTGGGCAAACGCTCAATGCACAATCCATCCTTTTGCCATATATTATAAGGATGAAGCACAAAATTTAAAGTTTACAAGCTTTATAGCAATCGCAGAATTTACTAAACATAACCATGTTGCCGTTCGGCTGTTTATAACAAATTGTGTGAATTTCATTAAAAAAAAGCTACCTCACCTGAAAAATATCCATTTTTTTCTGATGGATCAGGCAGTCAATACAAAAATAAGATGACTGCTTTCAATTTGTGCCACATGTACAAGGACTTCGGTCTTAATGCAGAGTGGAACTTTTTTGCCACTTGCCATGGAAAAGGGCCTTGTGACGCTTTAGGAGGTGTTCTAAAGCGAAACGCTTTCAAAAGCAAGTTTACAAGGCCATCATATTACAACTGCATACGAACTTTACTCTTGGGCTGTTTCTAAAGTAGATTCCAAAATATATTACGAGTTTTTCTCGGAAAAAGATTACAATGCAATGGAAAAGAAAATAAAGAACCGTTATACTCGTGTAAAACAAATCTCTGGGACACAATCGTTTCATTACTTTAAGCCACAAAGTGAAAATTACATTATCGTGAAACGGTTTTCGTTTTCAGATGAAGAAAAGTGCGTTAAATTGTAAGAATTTTGCTATGTAATATTTTTTTTTGATGAATTATGCAAAATCAAAATCATTAAATAATCAAATTAAATGCTGAGTTTTAATTGAAGGTAATCTGAGAAAACCCTTGCTTGTAGTCTAAAGCTTTGAGATTTGAGCTCCAATTCCTTAATATAGCGGAGCCTGGTCCAATCCCGACCCTGTGGCCAATTCCGACCTCCCAAGATTCTCTCAGACAGCGCTTGTTGCCAAATTTGGAAAATGATGCTCATTCCATGTGTGTATGGGCAAAAAACTTGAAATTTTCAAAAAAATTTAACTCAAAAACGGCTCGATGAACATTTGAGATTTTTTGATATGTTATGTAAAAATGTTTGAATTTTGATAAAAAAATATAAAAATAAATAGTCGTTGTGGTCCAACATTTCGAAAATCATAAAAAACAAATACTTTGACCATTTTAGCAAATTTAAGTACATTAATTATTTTAATCAATATTTTTAATAAAAACTAGAAATAATGAGCTTTCTATTCATAGAAAGACATTGCAAATCGACCCAGTGGTTCAGAAGTTATGATTTTTTTTAAATAAAAAATTTTTGAAAAATGTCGATTTTTCTGGTAACCCTATATCGAACATGGTCATCCTAATAAAAAAATAAAAAAATACGGGTCTTATTATTTTCGATGAAGAACATACCAAGCGATTTTGAGCAAAATCGGACAACTTTTTTTTTCAACTCTATTCTTTTCCCGTGGAATCGCTGTATATATATATATATATATATATATATATATATATATATATATATATATATATATATATATATATATATATATATATATATATATATATATATATATATATATATCAGGGAAACCCATAGAACATGGGACAATTATGCGTAGAACGGCAGTACACATGCCATACAGAATGGAAAACACCGCAGCACGCGACCATTGATGTGTATATTTCACTCAACCTCATCGTTCGGCTTGTGCTAGGCAGCACTTTTCCATCATCACTAGTGGATGGCTTCTGGTTGATTAGGAGCATGATGTTATGTAACATAGTGCAGCATCATCATCGAACATTAATTTCAAGAGAGCATGGACTACATATTAATATTTTTCATATATCGTCGGGTTCATCGAATACTGTCACAACTCAAAATAAAAATTCACAAATTTCACTTAGCTATTGATTTTTGATGAATATATATTCTGTCTACTCTTTAGTCGATATATTTTATTTTGCGGGCTTTCAAAATATAAAAAGAAGCAGTGATACATTATGGCATGTGACCGTATAGCATGAAACTGACAATATGGTTTGATGTTGCATTAAACTTAGTTTTTGATGTCACGCTGATAAGCTAGAAAGGGCTTATATGTTTGATCTATAGTTGACTGTGGGGAGAAGAGGCAAAATTGAGTTATGGCTTTGATAACTGGGCTTAAGTATACAATTACTGTTAATCAATGTAGTAAATACTAAAATCAAGGATTAGGGAAGATTTATCACTTATGCCAAATAGTCTAAAATAATGGCATATGAGTATCCTTTAGGTTATAAGACACGGTACCTGGAACATTCCGTAAGTGAATTTTGGATTGGCGACACAGACATAAATGAAATCGAATCACCTTGAGAAAATCCTGGACGTAGAAAGAATGGTTTTTTCACTGCAAAGATTAAGTATTGGTTATTTTTTTAATTAAATAATAGGAATACGTGAAAATTGAAAGTAATGCATGAAAATTGTAATTCACTTTCGTGATGTTTTTTTGTTAAAGGAAAAAATCCACCCAGTGACGTCTGTGTTTTAAGCAGGAAAGGTCATCACTAAATTGCATGAGGATATTTTTTCTAAGTAACATTTCCATACCATTTACCAAAACCATAAAACTCTATCATAATTAAACTGTGATATCATTCGAGCACCTTCCTTCATCGTCAAAACAAAACCTTTCCAATGTGGCCAGATTTCAGTGGCGTCATCAATTATTCATCCATCGTGAAACAGGTGCGTTTTGTTGAGCCCGCATCGTACCGTAAACATGCGACTTTGTTTATGAACGCAAAATACACCGTATAGATTCAAGTTTGATTCACGACGGGCGCGTGGTTTCATGAAAACTGGTCTGCTCAAAAAGAGGTGTCCAAAAATTATCACTACTCTTGGATGCACGACGTCAAGCAAAAAAAAGAGAACAAGTCGAAGCGACGGACTGTAACGTAGCACGGCATGATCTTTGGGATCTCTTCCAGCAGGTGGTACGTGCCCTTCTTTCTAATCCATCAGTTGTATATGTACATACGTGAACTGAACACGTGCTCGGTGAATGCGATTCCATTCTAAATAGGGTAGGGTGCTATTTCGTCGTAATCGCACGTTTTCGGCCTATCGGTCAGAAAACATTATCATCATTATTTATTTCGCATACATAAGTATGTTACGATGCATTGAGTTGAGCTATAAAAAAGAGCGTATTTGAATAAATAAACTTATGATTTCCAAAACATAAAAGTAGCTCTTAATACATCTTACCTGAATTTATCTGAAGTTTATATGCGTTATTAGAAATTTGGAACCAAGAAGAAGAAGCAACAGAGTTTCGATAATTTTGTTGTTATTGGTTAAGATCCATTATCTCAGATCTTTTATAATTCTTAAGACTAAGGTACGCGAAGGTAATGGTGAATACATTTAGGACACATATGCAGTAGAATAATTTCATTTTCAATCCAAGAATGGAAATATGATCAAAAACCCTACTCTTTCTTTTATCCATTTTCAGATGGTCGCTTATCTTCTTATTTGATCCTTTTTTATTCGAAATTTTTTTTTTATTATTCACGCTTGTTTTTCCCTCTCACTCGAACCACATCATTCAAAGCTCTTAAACACAGTTTTGATCGTCCTTTTTTCAACATAGCAGATGTTTTCGAGTATCCGTTGTTCGTCTTGTTTATTTCTGTCTGATTATTCCTACGCCCTTACAACAAAAAGATCTCATTTTACTTTTTTTGTACACATGCTGGCTGGTTGGCTCAGAATCTGTCGTTTTCGATCCTTGCTGTGTATACACCTTCGTCCTGATTGTAGACGCTCTCTTGAGCAATATGTTATCTGTCGCCCAGCTCAAGGTGTGTTTGATAAAGGAAACATTCGAAACTGTCTGTTTGAACAGTTATTTTACACAATGTGGCGCCTGGATCGATCATTGTTAATTCGAGAGCCCTCGAGACATCATTTGAGGTTATTTGATACCCATCATCAGCTAATGATTTTCATTCTGGTCTTAAGTTTGAATGATGTTTATTTTTCGTTTTGAATAATGTAGCAGAAATGCAAAACGCTGCGTGATGTCAACTTCATCCTTGAGAACTCTATATTGAAAACAATTCATTGACATATTTTTTTATTCGAGCTAAATAAGCCATTTAGCCATTTAATAATAATTTAATTCAATTAAAATGGACTTTAAAAAAAAATTAGAAAGAAATTGTTTTGATCAATACATGGAAGATTCCTCCTGGCGTTTTTATTGACATGAGTTTAAATATTTAAACCAAATATTTGAAAGATATCTGTCACTGAAAAAATAAAAAGTGATCTTATTATTTTTAGTAATTTTCAAACTATTAAAAGACGCAATATAAAGCTCTATCATACATAGTGAATGCTCGACAGAGTTTAGTGTTAAATATTCTCCAGTTACTAATTTCAAGCTATCGAATCCAACAGCAATGCATGAATATTTCTACAATACTGGCAAAAATAAAGTATACACTCCAAGTATACTTATCTTTTTTGTTAATATTTAGCTTATATCTACTTTTGTTTTCAATAATCATTTATTTGTACAGGTTGAATTGAATCAACTTTACAGAGCCAAATTTTCAAATTTTTATACGTCATTAGAGCCGATTACTCGCGGCCGTCTCGAGGTTAATAGGAATTACAAATTACGGATGGGAAAGAGGGTGGGAATTTAAAGTATGGTTTACATAACACATTAAATTTAAATTCTAAATTATCAGAACACTTATAACTATACAATTTATGGTTTTCTTTTGACTTGGACATTTTTTGAAAAAGAAAAAAAAACACACAAATACACAGATAAAAAAAAAACTTATAATAAACATACAGGTTAAACTAACTACAATCTACGGCTAATGTTAGTCAAAAACACATGAATGAGTTTCATGTACTCCAAATCACGTACAGCCTGATGTGTGTCCTGATAGCCTTGTCCACACTCGCAGAGATTGCTGTCGCTCAGCCCAACCCGGTATAAATGAGCGTTCAAAGAATAATGATTGGACATGAGGCGAGACATGACACAAATGAAGTCTCGACCCACATCCATCCGCCTGAACCAAGATTTCTTCGACACCTTTGGGATGATAGAATGTTGCCATCGCCCCAAATCTCCTTTACTCCATTTATACTGCCAGCTGACGAGTGACTGTTGACGAAAAATAGGAAAAAATTCGTTGAAGGCGATTTGGCGATCACAAATATCGCCTTCCATAGCGCCCACCTTTGCAAGCGAGTCCGCTTTCTCATTGCCCAGAATTGAACAATGAGAAGGGACCCATACAAAGGTTATGATAAAATAACGCGAAGATAAAGCACTTAGAAGTTCCTGTATTTTCATGAGAAAATACGAGGAGTGCTTTACCGGCCTCAATGAGCGAATAGCATCTATAGAACTGAGACTATCCGTGAAAATGAAGTACTGATCCGGTGTTAATGAGGCAACAATTTCTAGCGTAAAGTGTATTGCCGCTAATTCAGCGACATATACGGAACAAGGAGCTTGAAGTTTACGATTGGCGCTATAAATTTCATTGTATATACCAAAGCCTGCTGACTCCTCTATCAATGATCCGTCAGTGAAGAACGATTTAGTGGAATTAACTTGGCCAAACTTTGCAGCAAATATTACCGGAGCAATCATAGGACGATGATGCTCTGGGATTCCATTAAGCTCCTGCTTCATGGATAAATCAAAATGAACCGAATTGTCGGAATCGGAGAAGCAAACACGATTAGAATTGTTCGGCGAAGGGCTGACTTCCTGTGTAATGTACAAATAGTACAAGGCCATGAAGCGGGTTTGAGTATTCAACTCAAGGAGCTTCTCAAAATGTTCGATCACCTGGGGGTTCATAACTTCACACCTGGTGAGGAGCCGGAGAGATAATTCTGAAAACCGATCCGAGAGTGGCAACATGCCAGCCAGCACTTCAAGACTCATGGTGTGAGTCGAGTGCATGCAACCTAACGCGATACGAAGACACCGATACTGAATACGTTCCAGTTTAATGAAGTGCGACCGAGCCGCTGACTGAAAACAAAAACTACCGTATTCTATAACCGACAAAATCGTTGTCCGGTACAACGTTAGAAGATCTTGCGGATGTGCTCCCCACCAGGTCCCGGTAATTGTGCAGAGAAAGTTGACCCTTTGCTGGCACTTTCGCTTCAGATACTCAATATGGGATCTCCAGGTGCACTTTGAATCGAACCAGACTCCAAGATATTTAAAGGACATAGAATGAGTTATCGGTGTACCCCAAATTTGAAGCTTCGGTTGTGCTGGGTTATGCTTCCTAGAAAAAACTACCAACTCAGTTTTCTCCGTAGAGAATTCGATACCTATCTCTAGAGCCCAAGTAGACAAAGTGTCTAAGGTATCCTGTAAGGGTCCTTGCAGATCGACCCCATTGGGTCCCGTGACAGACACTACGCCGTCATCTGCAAGTTGTCTCAACGTACAGTTGTCACTTAGACAACCGTCAATGTCTTTGACATAAAAATTATACAGAAGGGGGCTTAAACATGATCCCTGGGGGAGACCCATGTAGCTAAATCGTGAAGCTGTAGAGGTTCCATGAGAGAAGCTCATATGTTTCTGTGACAGCAAATTGTACAAAAAATTATTCATTAATGGTGAAAAGCCACAAGCGTGGAGTTTATCTGAAAGAACTTCAACAGATACTGAATCAAAAGCTCCCTTTATGTCCAAGAATACAGAAGCCATTTGCTCTTTTTTAGCAAAAGCTAACTGAATATCTGTGGAAAGCAACGCGAGACAGTCGTTCGTTCCCTTACCCCTACGGAAACCATATTGAGTATCTGAAAGCAGGTTATTCGTCTCAACCCATTTGTCCGGGCGGAAGAGGATCATTTTCTTCAACAACTTTCGAATACAAGATAACATCGCGATGGGTCGATAGGAGTTGTGGTCGGACGCGGGTTTACCAGGTTTTTGAATGGCAATAACTCTCACCCGCCTCCAATCATCCGGTACAATGTTGAGTTCCAGAAACTGATTAAACAAGTTCAACATGCGCCTCTAAGCGACGTATGGGAGGTTCTTAAGCAAGTTGAACTTGATTCTATCAGCTCCTGGAGCCGTATTGCCACACAAAAGGAGCGCGAGAGAGAGTTCTACCATTGAAAAAGGTTGGCTGATCTCATCTATCGGATTCTCGGTTTCGCGAGGAATGATCCGTGCCTGCACAGAATCTGGACAAACTTTTCGCGCAAACTTGAGGATCCATTGGTCCGAGTACTCTCGTTGTTCGTAGTTCGGTTACACAAAATTCGCGCCGTGTTCCAAAGAGTACTCATCGACGTCTCGCGCGATAACCCGTCCACGAATCTTCGCCAGTATCCGCGTTTCTTGGCCTTGATGAGAATCTTATGTTCGCGTTCGAGAGCCGTGTATACTTCGAAGTGCTCAGGTGTTCCACGTCTACGGAAAACTTTAAACGCGTCGGACTTTTTACGGTAAACCTCGGTGCATTGCTGATCCCACCATGGAGAAGGAGGTTTCCAGCGAAATGACGTCCCTGGAACTGGTCGAGTTTGAACTTGAAGCGCGCTGTCTAAGATCAGGTTGGAGAGGAAGTTATATTCTTCCAGCGGTGAAAGCCCTTCTACCATCGTTACAGCTTCATATACTGCTGTCCTGAACTTTGTCCAATCGATGTGACGGGTAAGATCATACGTGACGTTGACAGATTTCGACGGATTGAACTCGGTGGCAACCGAAATTTTTATGGGCAAATGATCACTACCGTGGGGATCTTGAATCACATTCCATGTGCAATCCAACGATAATGAATTCGAACAAAGTGTGAGGTCTAATCTACTGCCAAGTGAGGATGTACCAGCCAAACGTGTTACTTCTCCATTGTTAAGAACTGTCATATTGAAGTTGTCACAGAGGTCATATATCAGGGAAGACCGGTTGTCATCGTACAGTTCTCCCCAGCCTGTACCGTGAGAGTTAAAATCTCCCATGATCAAACGTGGAGAAGGAAGGACCGAAAAAATATCTGAAAGTTGTTTTCGGTTAATCGAGGCTCTAGGAGGAATATAGACAGAAGCAATGCAAAGGCTTTTATTTTTAATAACAGCCTGACATGCGACAACTTCAACACCTGGAATTGGAGGAAAATTCACTCTATAGAAGGAGTAGCACTTTTTGATCCCCAGAAGTACTCCACCTCCACGTGAATCCTCACGATCAAGATGAATAATATTGAAATCTTGAAACGGAAGATCGATTTCAGAAGAGACCCATGTTTCACAAAGAGCGAATGCATCACAACCGGTAGTGTGAGCTAAAAATTTAAAAGATTCCAATTTAGGAACAAGACTTCGACAATTCCACTGCAGAACAGTGATCAAATCCCCGCCTTCTTTTGGAAAATTATCCATCGAAGGAAATGAATGCCGCAAGGAGGGGCCACTTGATTGTCAATTGCTTTAAAAAAGTCTTCACTGTGGGAAGCATTGCCAGAACAATGCTTTTAAGAGGGTCAGAAATTTCGAGGTACTTGAAGATACCTTCGGCAATGTCATCAAATGAGAACAACCCACTTGAGGAGGGGGCTTCTGTTCTTAAAATAGGGGCTTCGGGGGTTTTGGATGTCCCCGGGAGAGATGGAAAGTCATGGGTGTAGTTAGTACTACGGAAACCAGGAGAAATTGTTTTTTCCATTTTTCCACCTTTTTTTGAAATGGGCAGGCAGATTTGGGGCTTCTTTTCAGCAACTTTCCGTGGGGGGACGCGTCTTCGCTTCCGTGAAGCACCTTCCGGAAAACTGACTGATGTTCCCTCTTCAGCCAAATCAAAGTCAGACTCGTCATCTGACAGAGGAGCAAAGGGATTTGTATTGGCATCGGGTGATGGTGAGGCTTTTTTCACCATTTCGGCGAAAGATTGCCTGGAACGCTGTTTTAGCGAGCGTTTTAATTGTTCCCCGCGTTGTTTGTACACCGGGCACGACGAGAGAGCTTGAGGAGGAGTACCCTTACAGAAAGCGCATTTTGGTGTGCTGTCTGCGCAGGCGCCATCCTCGTGCTTCTCCCCGCAATTGGAGCAGCGTGCCTTATTGCCGCAATGGGAGGTCGTATGTCCTATCTGCTTGCATTTTTGGCAGATCATTAGGTACAAACAACCGCACAGGTAGTCGAAGTTTTCCCAACTCGACGTATTGAGGGAGGGCTGAACCAGAAAAAGTCACACGAAACGAGTCTGAGTGGGTAAATTTCTTTTCACCCTTAGTGATCGATACTGTGCCTAGTTTTCGCACATCAAGTATTTTGCCTGAAGGAAGCAGAGGGTTCTTAAAGCGACCAACCCCCTGCTTCAACAGGATCTCAGGGGTCAAGCTCGCTTCGGTGGCCACCCCTTCAATCTCAATACCTCGAGCTGGGATGTACACTAAATACTCCAGTGTAAAAAACTGAGAGACAGCAATTTCGTTAGCTTGTTTAAGGTTGGACACAACAACTTTTAGTTTATTGGGTCTCACCTTAATTATCTCGGTCACGGCCGAGAATCGTTTCGTCAGATCGTTTGAAATCTGGTTAATGTTGAGAGGTTTCGCTTTGGGCCGAAAATAGACAACCCAAGGACCAGCTGAACTATCTGGATAAGCACGCGATCGGGTAACTTTAAGAGCTACTCCATCATTTGGCGGCATGGATGAATCATCTTCCGACAAATCATCCATGTCGCACCCGTGGGAGCTTATGACGCTCAACCACGAACGCAATTATGTACAATCAATCACAGATAAACAAACTAAACCTAAGCACACTCTCTCACACGGTCTCACACACTCTCACTCACTCTCACACACAATACAAAACAATATATTCAGAAGAAAGAGAACAAAAGCTTATCTTATGTATATCACTGATCTGCTGCAGCCGGGCGACGAATGTGCTGCTGTCGAACGACGATCCGTGGCCGCGTGTGCCGGCTAGACGTTGGGCTGAACGATGATGATAATGATGACGATGATGATGTTGCTGGTCGGTGGTGGTTAGCAGATCATCGACTGCACGCTACACACGATGGACTGCTGGTGTGCGTGCCGTATAGATGCGGAGCAATATGGCTTTTAGGTCGTGGCAATATCGCTAATTGCAATTAATGACGTTGTTGCACTGTTTAACACTCAACGTTGTCTACTTCAGAAAACTAAGACTCGATTTCACTCGCGATTCAGAAAAAAAAAATTAGAGCTGAAGACTTGAAACAACTTGTGAAAAGCTTCCAAAGCAACGGAGAGCTGACTGAACGAACTGTTCCGTTCGCTTGTTCACTGGGCAAAATCTTATATCTACTTGTTAGCATCCATAATTCCTTCGATTCGAGCGAATTCCTCAACACCATCCCCACACCATAATATGGCCTCCTCCGTACTTCACTGTTTTCTTGACATTCTTCTTCAAAAGTTCCTCTCCCGTTTTCAACCATATCCTGGGCCATGTCCAAATAATTCGAACTTACTTTTATCTGCAATTTTGGTGCTGCATACTTTTTTTTATTGCCACTTCTGAAAGTGCAAATAAACAGATTTATTTGGCAATGACAAAAAAACTCTCAACTAGTTAAATACAAATGCTGTTGTCTGATAGCATAATAAAAGAGTTCAATTTCACCTATATGACCTATATAAAACAATTAAGTTATGTGCAAATTTATGAAACGCAATTGAGTGTATACTTTATTATTGCCAGTACTGTAAATCGTGTTATCAGCAAATCCAATTAACCAAGCAGGAGGACAAGGGGTCGATTTCCGGTAGAATCGAATGTCGTTTCGGGTGGGACACTCGTTCGACTGCTTCGGAGCAATAAGCGTATCATTGTGTTTTCCACATATGATTGGATGCTTTGGAATGACAAAAAATGCCTCATTTAAGCACTGTGGGTGTGCTTTAAAGAACACAAATTTGGACGACAGGCAAGGCCAAATTGAAAAGGAGCACATAGCGATTCATTATGGTTTGCTCACAATCTAAAAATTCATGCATTGATGTGGGCATCGAAACTTCTCGACTAATAACTGTAAAAGTGTAACTAGAACACTACCTTGATCGGCATAATTCACCCAGAAGAAGATGATGATTTTATCTAGAGTGCCTATAATGAGCGTTTCAAAAAATCTCAAAATTGGAATAAACTTATCCTAGTTAGAAAATTAATCCTCGTACCAAACGAGCAAGAGACTAGTCGAAACATTACCATGACACCTTAGTTACTTACCAATCTGGCCAAGGCCGGGATGGCCTCTGCTGTATACAGTATAGTTGTCTCCATTCTATTCGATTCATGAATTCGCCAGCCTCGTAGTCTGCGAAGGGTCCTCAGGTCTACTTGATCGATCCACCTTGCTCGCTGCGGGCCTCTTCTTCTTGTGCCCGTCGGATCGTTATAATTTTAGCTGCGCCTTCCCAGCCTACCGCAGTCGACAGATTTCAGCAACTGCAACTGACGCAGAACACTCCTCCACGTTCCGTCTTCCTTCTGGACTTCACCATAGATCGTACGCAACACCTTTCCAATATCCATGATGTGTGGCCATAGAGGACTACCGGTCTAATAAATGTCTTGTAGATGGTCAACTTTGTAGATCAGGGAACTTTGTTCGAGCTTAGCTTCCATCGGAGTCCAAAGCTGGCACGATTGCCAGCCCTAATACGGCTTTGTATCTCTCTGCTGTGTCCTTATCGGCGATCACCAATGAGCCCAGACACACGAATTTGTCTACCGCCTTGATTTCATCGCCGATCTGAACTTGTGGTGGGAGGCTAACATTGTCTTCTCGTGAGCCTCTTCCCTTCATGAATTTTATTTTTATCGCATTAATGACAAGTCCAACCTAACTAGCTTTAGCTTTAGGCCAGGCGCCCACTGATGTGGCGGAGGTGTGACATCTGCTAGCATGCCAAAATACCTTGTCTACGTTCGCCTCACGCCACAAGACTTTGACTCGATATTTTGACATGTTATGTGATGCCACACTTCCGCCACATCAGTAGGCGCCTCGACTAAGGTATGATATACGTTTCTGCCATCGTCTCAAAGTTGCGTGCGTCTTCGACGATGCCAAACAATTTGGATGGACTTACTGATGATCCTACCACTCGTCTCTATCCCCGCTCTTCGAATCACACCTTCCAGTTCAATGTTAAATAGCAAACACGATAATGCATCACCTTGCCGCAACCCTCTCGGAGATTCAAAGGGACTCGATCGTGTCTCTGAGACTCGGACGACACACATCAACCGATCCATCGTTGCTTCGACCAACTGCGTGTTGATTTGTGTTGATGATCAATGCAATGTGATAACAGCACCTTTATCACATTGCATTGATCATCAACACAAATTCAATTTTGACAAAACTCGTATTTTAGATCAAACTTTTAAAAAGAATACACTACCAATTTTAGAGATGATCAATATAATGAATGACAATAATAGTATAAACAAACGAACAGACTCAGATGAACTAAGTACGACATACTCTGGACTAATACATACAATAAACATGACTATAAATAGAACCACCAACACAAGGAACATCAACCCAGACACCACCTCTTAAAATCGACCACAACAACCAATTGTTAGTTAGCTAGACATACCGCAACAGTTAAGTAGTGTAAAATAGGGTAAATAGTTTTGTTCCATACAATGTTTTTATTGATGTTTGTTTAATTTTATTTGACCTTTCCTTTTATTTATATGTCCACAACAGTGATGATCAACACAACTACTACTAGACGTTTTAATGTAACAACAAAACATATAATGACAAAAACAGAAATCTAGTATGTAATATTAAATTAAAATAACAGAAATGTAGCATAACGACATATTATATTATATTTACAGTGATCCTTAGAAGAAGGCAAAATACATTGCGCCGAAACGTCGGTAAATAGAAAAAATATCTGTTTCCACTACATAAAAGACTGAAAGCCAAAGAAACAATCTCAACATTAAAAAGTAACAGTCGATAATCAGCAACAGTTTACAATATGTTTACCCGACAGTTTCAATTTTTGTTAGCTCTAGGTTAGTAATAAAATTAGGTTAGTAATAATTATAGTAGATCGAGCAATGTAACCCAAACGTATCTTAATGCGATTCTACGTGTATCTGTATATCCAACTTCCTGTCAATTCATCGATGGTAAACAATAAAAATTACTATCGCTTGATTGATTCAGCATATGAATAATATCCTGTTTTTTAAATTGTATTCTCGTTTTAGTTTTTTAAATTGTATTCTCGTAATTATGTCACGCAGTAAGTGGGAGGGGAGGTTTGGGAAAACGTGACAATCCATACAAAAAGTTTTGAAGGTCCATACAAAAACCGTGACTAGGGTGGGTTATATAAAGTCACTTTTTGCTTGACATAATTAATGGACGTTCCCTTATCTTGAAACTCCAGCTTAAACTAAGACGTTGATACTGTTATAATAGCATGATTGAAAACCATCGTTATATTTTAAGAAAATTCCACGTATTTCTTCACTGTATGATAGTTTAATGTTTTGATTTATTTTTTCATTGGATACACAAACAGCTTCTTTAAAAATTGAGCAAATAACCTTAATCGATAAAAATATATAAATCTTTTTGCAATTGAGAATTATTAATAACGCAATAAACAATAATTCATGATAGCTTCTTACTTTTCCCTCTTATCAAACAAGGTGATACTTTGGAAACAGTTTTGAGCTTCGAAATTAATTTCAATGTTTTCATTTTGAAACTCATTACAAACAATGCATGTTTCATTACTCATTATTCAACTTTGCCAGCCTCGTACAAGCGGTGGTCAAATAATATTTTGTTGCATGAATAACTATTCTGGAACTTTAAAAGAATTCTGGGGCTTCTTCTATGTAAAGTCAAGCATCATTTTCATTTCACTCTGATAAATCAAATATTGTTTTTCGCTTCCTTTTTTCTCTTCCATGCAGTGCGTTCTACCAGCATACATCAATTGATTTTTTTTTCGCAGGTGGCAGGTGTTCAATCTTGAACAATTGAAAGGAAAAATGACTTGATGGGCTTGTTTTATTAATTGATAGCCAGAACACGGCAAATTTTATCAAACATGTTCCTGAGTATTTTTTATAGCTATCAAAAGCCGATCGAGTGTATGCAGGACTGCAGGTGCAACCAAGTCAATATAATTAGATATTCTTCACTGCTTCTATGGTGCTTGGCCGATGGTGATGAATTATCGTGCAACTTTTCGAATGAACCAATTTAAAAATTCTCCTTTTTCTTTTTCTGGAATATAAAGTTGAAGTTACCTGAAATCAGAAATTAATTCAAGCGGTAAAACCATGCTGCTAAGAAATTGTAAACAATATTCTTGCAGTTGTTAACTTTTCCTTTAGGGTAGAGAACTTAATCGCTCATTGTGCCGAACAATTTGAATTTATATGTGATCTCTACGTTATCAATTGAACTTAACATTAAATGATGACATGGTAATTTAAAGTTTGAAACTCATTAATATTCACCTCCTTTATATTAAAAACAAAAGATCATTATTTCTTCTTTAAAGCATTACAATGTGTTTTCAGCCAAACAAAATCAGTAGGCCAAGTTTGCAAATAATAAATCTCTGAACTTTTAACAATATATTATCAATTTCTCACTGCATAAATAATTGTAATATCATTATAGAAAGGAAAATGAATTCGGAATCCATCTCCTGTACAAGAAAAATACATTATTCGTTAAGATCTATTTGATAAAGGGAATAGAGGGCTGGTTCTGCTCAATTCGCCAAGAAGTGGGTTCGGAAAGTCTATAAGGAGATAGGCAGAAAAATAATTGTAGACTGGAAATAATGGCTCTTGACTGAAAATATTGGCTCATAATATTGCTCAAAGAATATATTCAAATACAAAATTACCTTTTTAAAATTATGAAATTATGTTCTGTTCTGTTCGAATGTGTAATAAAGATTTTATAATTTTTATAATTCTATTTTATCTGATGTTTTGACATTAATTGATGTTTAGTATATTTATTAGTTTATTCAAACAATAAAACATAAATTGGTCCAACATGTTGCCATTCCTGTAACAGATTCTTCCTTTTGAATTTTGTGTTTGGAATATATATATGTCTCATTCTTTGTTTTAGGCCTTGTGAAAAGTTAAACGAGAATTCGTCTTTCATTTTCCAGGAGCTAAAGGTTGGTTTGTTACCATTTGCGGTCATCAGCAGCAATCCCCAGTCCTTTTATATTGGTTTCCAGCTTGTTTCCTACTATTTGTGTTTGCGTTGCACAGACCATCTGTTTCTGTTTTGAGGCCATGCAGGGTATAGAGTAGAATCCATCAGAACCACCCGGCCGCTTTGTTGTCGCTGGTTGAAGAAACATCTCAACTGAGCCCTTAGAAATTACAATGTGCATCGGATGTTTTCCTCTAGATGCTCATTGACAGAAGGTTATGAAATAAAAGAAGCTTTTGAGTAGGAACGAATGGGATGGAAAGTGAGAAATTTGATACTCACAACGAATGAAGAAGATAACTAATCATGATAGGACTGCATTTTCGTTTGAATAGAAACAGCTTTACGGTTAATTATGCACATTACATTTTTAAGAGATATTGTATGTGAGCATATGTGTTTATTTGGAAGCTTAATTGATATGTTCATTTCATATTTTATCACAACATTATTGAATTGAAATAGAAGAAGACAAAGTTAGCGTTCAAGCGGTCGATTATTTGTCACGATTGAAACAATTATTGGATGACACAGTTTAGGTAAAATGATTTCACTGGATAGGTTCTCTACGCAAAACTGGTCGGAAAATTTACGGGATGTTGTTCCTCACGGTTGCAAAACACGAAACAAGCAACCTACCATGGTTCAAATTTAGAATTTCCCTTTCACGAAATGTGCTCCATTTATAACCAGCAGCGATCTTCGTATTGTTGGTACCTATGGATGCGATGCGTTGAAGCATCTCGATTCATGCGGGCCATGTGCCAATAGTCCGAACACATGGCATCGTCGTTTCGACGCGTCTCATTTTGGTGCTATGCGTGCGCTTACATTAAAACCACATCGAGATCACCACGAGATTGCAAATCCCTTCGGCGCGGAGAGTTGTCTTTGCCGGGCCGAGTGAATGGTAGTAAAGAGCAAAACATAAATCATGAATTCACGTATCAGTATGCGAGGTACTTTTCATGCCCATAACGGGCTAATGAAGCCGAGAGGAGTTTTCGGTGCCGTTTCGTAAGTTTGCCATTCATTCCATCTTCACAATGGGTAATTTTCGGAGAAAGAAAAATTAGGAAAAATATTTCGAAATATTTGTTAAACAGTATTTAAAACATTGAAAGTTTCAAGAGCGATATTAACACGCTTCTTAGGTGTTTTAGAGGGAAGCTACTTACTTAGGTGCACACATTTAACTTTTCTTAGCAAATTGATGTGATGCATTTTTGCCCACAGCCAATGTTGCATTTTTTCTTCAAGTGACCAACATAGCGAAAAATGAAACAAAGTCATGCGAATTCGCAATACATTCTTGCTGTTTTATTTTGCGTCTATAGTCCGACACATTTCAAATGGAAACGATGGTGAATTCTTTGCCGCTTCTAAGATCGAAAGGTTGGTTCGACACACAAAGAGGTCGGATCTGCTGTCTTGCTTTTCCTGTTGCTATCATGCTTCCGCTTACTCGTCTGATGCTCCTTGAATGTTTTGATCAAGCAGGATACAGTTGAATGAGGAATTCAGAGCTATTTTCAGATCCATCTATGTGACGTGTTTGGACTCTGCCGGCAAAATTTAGTATTTTCATGCAAAATTCCAGCTTTATTTGCCCACGGGTTAAAATATGTGTGTCTCACTTTTTATAAATACAGTTTTAAGAAGACAAAAACTGCAGTTCAAGACTAGCGTGGTGGTAAATGAACATTTTTCATAAAACCATCGTAAATGATGAAAATTGCACACTAGAAATCGTGTATTATGTCAGATCAGGCGAACGCCAAAAATGGAAACGGAGAGAGAGAAGATATCGCCATTTTATTTTATCGCCAGTTCGCTTTTGTGTGTCTTCCGTATGATCTTAATGAAAAGGGTAAAATATCGCCATGTTTACTCGCAGTATACTTACCACCACTGGTAATGAATAAGCCGAAGTAATGAAACAATTGTAATATTATTCTTTACATGGTTGGTTTATGCGCGATAAAATATTTTTGTATCTTTCAGTTTTTTTAATAAATTATGAGAGAATTATCATTTGTTTATAGCAAACTATGTATTCTCTTATTATAACTGTTAAAATTTAGTGATAACTGTTTATGTGATGTATTACGGAACTTTTAGGTTAATATTTATGTAGAATAATCATATATTTATATATTTATGATCTATATATTGTTTTCATAGATAATAAGTCTGTTTGCTCTTTATATTGATAATAAGTGAGTGCTCTTTATATTGTATTCGTAGATAATAAGTCGTTCTGAAGCTATCGCCGAAAACAAACCGCGTAAAAAAACCGTGTAAAAAAAGACCTTAGTGTAATTATACTGCCATCTTAGGGGAGGATGAAAGCAATTCGGATACGATACTGACATGTTGATTCAAGTGGAAAAAAATGGTAGAAAAGTGTAGGTATGGCAAGCAATATGTTCCTGCGGTTGGAAGTCTGGCATTTTTTACACACTACCGGAAGTAAATTTTTAGAAATTTATTGAGAGTCTGCAGAAGATGTTACTGCGTTTTTATATGCAGCATAGTATTCCTCCATTGTTTTGGCGTCGGTGCACTGCGGTGCACTCAATTGGCTCACGGAAAAGGTTATATAGATTTCGTTGGGAAAGACATCCAACAAACTGTCCACAGTTTTGGTCTGAGAATGGTACTGGGCGGTTTAGAAGAGGGCCTTAAAAAAACGCTGGTAACACAGCTGGCAAAATTTACGACTTGTGTCCAAAAATGCGACGAAGACTTGTCTGGCACTTGATGAAATGTGTGCGATCAAAAATTCGAAACATTGCAAAGGAATAATATTAGTTTAATCCGGTCTTCAAAATGTCCACGTTCAATCTCGCACAATAAAAGATCAATCTTTTGTATGGATGTATGTAAGGTAGCCACCATCCCTTCTTAGAGTTTGACTTATATGCAGTTCCACTTAATAGTGAGGTCAATTTCAGTTATCGGTTTGAGTTCACAGTAGCGCTGTATGATTGTCCAAAAACGGAGGGGCAGAGCGTAAGCAGATACACTAACGCGAAACCTCTGGGAACATATGAATCTCTTTCCAGCGATACGATCGCACTAATCGAATAATCCAATTCGCAATAGTTATTAAGCTTTCCACAAGATGGTTTGTTAAGAAGGGCGCGTCACTGTCATTGAAATTGTTGGAGTAGAATACACAGCACCACAATCAAATCGGCAGGATAAAGAAAATAATACTGTTCATTCCCTCCCAGACTCTGATTGTCACTCACTCTCCCAACCCAGTTTATATTCCATGCCATATATGTTATAGAAGAATATAATTATATATTCTAATAGAAACATTATACATGTAAAAAAAGTAGCCAAAGTTTTTTGGGCGCAACTCTGCCCTTTAAATTATGCTCGTAATGTTCACATTAAAAAAGCGACTATTTTCGGATGGATGGTAAATATGAACTAAAAAATATGTTTCAACAAACCAAATTGCATTATATTCATAAAAAAAATTAAAAACTTAACAAAAATACTTCTACTCCCTGCCCCGACGCCTTGCGGGCCGGAACTTTGGGCATAGGAGAAAAAAAGAAGTTTTTAGGCATATTCTTCAGTTCCTTGGTCGCCTTTTTGATCAAATCATCCGTCGTTTAAGCCACGGAATTATTTGAATAATTGGCCCAGAATTTCTCGATTGGGTGGAGCTGGGGCACGTTGGGAGGGTTGGCATGGTTGGGTACCCCCGGAATGCCCAACTAGGAGGAAATAGTCCAGCGCCCGCTTCGTGGTGGGCCGACGCTAGATCCGGCCAAAACACCACGTCGTCATCCTGCGGTACTTCTTAATGAAGGCGGCAGCTTCTGGGAGGCACTTCGTACTGTAGATCTCGCTGTTCACTACCAACCCTGACAAAAAGAAGAGGGGACGTGACATCTCCTTTTCACTGATTGTGGGCTACAGCAACAACTTCTTTGGGAATTCTAATGTCTTTTTTCGGGGAGGTGAAGTAGCCTTTGCCTTGCCAGTCGTGTCCGTCCAACATGAGGTACGTCTCGTCGTCCATAATGACCACCACGTTCCGCTTCGCCGGGATAATCTCCAGAATCTTCACCCGTTGTTTCTGGGTTTCCGCTTGGTTCGCCGACACGGCTGGATTGGACTGACACTTCCGCATATGGATATCCATTTTGACCAAATACTTCTTGACCATTTGGCCGATCGCATTGACCTCCCGGCCCAACGCACGGAAAGAAGTGGTCACCTTGCCTTCCGTCTTCCGTTTGAGCTTTTGTTGAATCCTCCGGACGCTTAAAACGGTTAGACTTAAACGGTTGGACGCTTAAAACGGTTGATTTTCTCGAAGCACTTCTTGCTTAGAAGTCATCTCGATAACCACGTGACAGATTGTGTCGAAATTTTGCACATATAAACATTATCTTAACTAGTTTAGTTCAAAATTTCATTAGCTTTAACTTATACAAAGTTATACACAAAAGATAGTATTGCATTTTTTCAAGTACAATCCTTAATAAAAGTGCGCGATTGCCTTCTACTGGCAGAATAGAAGTTTTCAACAGTTTTACTGGCCAGCATTGACAATGCACGCCGCGGTATATCTTTTCCTCTGTTGATAATTATTTAGCAGTGACATTATTTTTATCATTATTTATAAAAATCTAATAGTTACGTTAATGCATTTTTTGCAATATTCATGCATGCCTCCAAGTTGACGATTGGAGAAATCGTTTGTTGACTGCTATAATACTTGAAAGAGCTTCTCATAAAGGTTGCATGATCTTTACGATTCTTTGGTTTATAATGCTGAACATGAGATTAAAACTCATTTATGCCAATAATAGTGTTTGTTTTATATTACCGGAATACCGGTTATTTTAATAATAAATAGTCGATAAAAAAATAATGTTGGTACTGAAATTTACTTCATAGTATGCATATTTAAGTATTAAGTTTGTGTTTCATCTAAATTTGAAAAAGGACGTAAATTAACACCATTTTATCTCCTTCGATTAGTTGGTTCTAAAAAAACCCAATTTTACATGAAATATTAAATGTGTCAATGGTATGGAACAGAATACATTACTTTTCATTAACATGAGCATGAGAAAGGTGAAGAGAAAATCCGGCGTGGATGCACCAATTTTGCTCGCGCTAAAGATGAACCTTTCATTATCGATACCTCTGCCGACGTTGAAAGTAAAATTATGTGCTACCGACTGATTTTTGTTCCTGACTTACCAGGGAAATTATGTGAATAAATTTTGTATGGTTACATATATATTCTATCAGGGTACATATATTTTGAAAATCTCATAAAATGTATACAGTGTTGGTTATTGTTTAGTTTTACGAATCAAGTGATGTGAAGAAAATATAGTAAATGGTCTTAATAGACTATGCTATGCGCGCCTTGGTCACCAGCCGCGAATTCTTATGGCGCTATGATATTATGATCCACATTGAGAAAGAAGTTCATGGGGGATCCAAATAGCGTGCGTGTGTATTTAGATTTGCAAAACACATGGTCGCCGTTCATGCACCATGAGAAATGTGAAAACTACATAACTATGGAACATGCTAACTAGAAGACTTGGCAGAATAATATCAACGAACAATATAGAATATCAATTCATTATTGGTGGTAAGTAAAGATCCATTTCATCCCAGGCAAAGTTAATTGTTATTGGCCATGGTCGAAAGTTTATTGTTATTATTAAATAATACCCACTCCTAGGTAGACACACAAAGTTCAAATAATTTCATTAAATAGTTATCAGCCTGTGCACTACATTCACAACTAAAATCACTGAATATCTTTATTCTTTTCCCCTTAATTTTCCTTCTTGTGGAAAAAGAACAGTGACTGAATGTTAATTTAATCCATCGAAAGAACACGCAATGCTGACCAGCTGCTATTTTTTCTATACATACACATATAACGTTTTCCAGTTAGATGCGCAATGGTGTTAAATTTTGTTGTTCCGTAAAAGCTAATTAAAACCGGAACCTTATAACTGAGTCATTAATTACACCTTGTTTATCAACTGCTCAATTCTGAAGCCACATTGAGAAGAGCGGGCATTTCTAATCATTCCCTCTATTTCTACTTGCTAAGGATTGTCGAGAATAGGATTTAGTTCAATGAAAATCATTGATTTGGTTTTATTCGTGTTTTATATTAAGCTGCTTCCAAAGAGCTATCAAGTATTAAAAACTGGATTTTGAAAAAATATTCACTAAGCTACAAAAAATGTTTTAAATAGGTAAGCAAGATTTGAAATGGCGATATATATCGATAAATGAATACAAAAAATGTTTTAAAAGGTAAGCATGATTTGAAATGGTGATAGATATCGATAACTGAATACATTTGTAACTCTATCCGTATATATGTATATTGTTAATTGTCTGTATGAAGTTTGTATTGATGATTAAATGTCGGTATGTTATAATGCGAGATACTCCTTTGGACACGTCTAGTTTAATATTAGAAATATTAATCTCTTCTGCATAAAATATCACAGAGCAGATTGGTTCCTCAATAGGATTACAGATTCAAGAAATGTCTGCAACTGAATGTTGATAATCAATATAGCTGCACCAATGATCGATCCATTTCAATTACTCAGTTGTTGAATAACTTCAGAGCAGTTGGGCTACGTACAAGAAACGTTCGATGGGTTCTATAAGCAATGAGAATTACTGCATATGGCGAACGTTTCCGCTCATTCACTTCATTGACAGTCAGGAACATTGGCATGAGTCGAGTGTAAAACATTACAGTAGGGCAAAGGGAAGTTTAGTTCATCGATGAGGGTGGAGATGGGTGGCATTCTCTAATTCTCGCAATTGTTTCCCTCCGTGGGGAAGAAAATGTGGAAAATACGATGAGTCATCCATGGCGCATGTTGTTATTGTTGTTTAATAAAAAAAAATCCTCAATGAAATGATTTTATGTATATATTGGTGAATTTGATGGCAAATTTTGTCATATCTAAATATCATATAGAAAATCCAGATTACAGACGGGCACATTTTTATGTGAATCACCTTGGAAGCATTTTAAACCGAGAGACAAAATGCTGTTGCAACAAGTTTTTAGCGTATATCAGCAGATATACTATAAACAACGGAAACAACAGAACTGGGCGTATAAACAAACATAATTAAAAATTCTGAACCTAAGCTAGTGAGTTTCACTTGAAAAATGTCTGCCACACAGTGTCTGTCCATGTTTATGCTAAATACGTTTATGCATTGGATTTTCGTTTTGTTTCAGAGCAGCATATGATCTTTACGCCATATGTTATCGTCGATGGAGGAATTTCTCATTACTTTGCCTCCAATCCGCGTTTGTTTAAATGTGAACCATGTCCAGAAAGAGACATTCAAGATGCAAGAAATGATAATTGACACGCGATGTCTGTTAAGGTCATTAGGCATAGTTAGACCTTATGCGATAGCAATAATTGAAGATTTTAATCAACAATTCAGAATGCATTCTTAAATTAAAATTCTGCACGTTTAACGCGATATAAATTTAAATTATTTCATGGCTACTTGAGATTTCGAAAGCTTTGACATATGGTCTGCTGGTCATATAAAAAGACAAAACAAAAATTGAGGTAGGGAAACTGCCCGCATATTAATCTCATTGTTCCTATATTCATCCTACGATGAATCAAACAATTGAGCAGTTGAAGGATCGGTTTCGTTTTCTAATAATGTTTGCTTACGTTAAATAACTACAACAAACATTACTTACTAATCCTGTCACGTGTATATCGTTTTATTTCAAGTAGGATGATTTGCAAAGTGATGAGATTAATATAGGTACATCTTCCCTATATTTTAATAAGTGCTTTGATATATAATATATAATGTGTCCCTTGACTTATATGTAGCGCTCGATTAAATTTTATTGTTACTCATTTATACTAATTGGGCTGTAAACAATATTCGACTAGTTACAGGCTTGCTTAGATAAGTTTAGACAATAAAAGATGTTTGTTGTTATATTCTGAACAAAGAAAGTTCCCACAGCTGGTTTGAAGAGACAGAATCTTTTAATATGGATGAATGGATGAAATGCAAAAAGCATCATATTGAGTACATTCGTGTATGTAACGTCGTCTCGTCCGGTAGAATTATTATTAAATGCAGTCTTTGTAAAGTTATTTTTTCTTATTTCTTTGGACCTTTCCTTTTAAGAGAATATTTTACAGAACTAAATAAAACTAACAGCTTTAAAACACTAAATTGATTTTATAAAAGAAACATGTTATTTTCTGCAATATCTAATGCACATATAAGAAATGCTTTATGAAAGATTGCAAAAAAATGTTTTTTAACACTTGATTTGGCTTGCTATTGACCAAGGGACATTTTGTGGGTCTGTTAAATCCTCAAGTCAATTGAAAAATATCACATTTCAACATTTGAATACAATAGACCATGGGATGGACCATTAAAAAAATCGTCCCTAAGATGGGAGTAAGATTTTTTTATGAAATGATTGTTCATGTTTTTGCTCGGAAAGTTAATATATTACGTGTGTCTGTGTTCCTATGTACAGGGTGGCTCATAATAGGTGAAAAATATTGGATTACAGCAAAACATATCAACCAAATCATAGCATTTATTTTTCGTTTGAAAGATACATGTTATAGAAATAAACCATTTTAATTCAAATCGAATCTCTCACCCTTTTCCTTGATGACTTTGCGCAAACGCTTTGTAAACCAATCGCAGCTGGCACGCATGATTTCCTGAGGAGTTTGGTCCCAAATATCAACCAAATGTTTCTTGAATCTATCTAAAGTAAGCCCTATCGTAGGGCCTATATGTTGAAGCATATAACCCCAAACAAAGTATTCAAGTGGGTTGAGATCCGGTGAAGATGCAGGCCATTCTTTGCTTGTGATGAAATCGGGCAAATTTCCGCTCACCACGCTTGTGTCTTCTTTGCCTTGTGAGCTGGAGCTGAGTCCTGTTGGAAACTATATGGTGTATTCCTATACAGCGTTAAAGCATGAGGAAGCAGATGGTTTTTCAAAACCTGCTCGATGTAATGTTCAGTATTGATTTTTACGTTAGGTTCTATGAAAAGAAGAGGATGTTTTCATTTGTTGATTATGACTGTCCTGAAGGAGGAAGAGCTTTTCACCCGAAAATAAAATCTCGCAGTCGCCGTGCCGAACCAAAAGATTTCTGCTTCTTTGGACCCTGGCTTGCTTTTGACGCTCCGTCAACCCGTGAACCCGTTGTTTCTTGTACGGTTTGCATTCCAGATCATGTCTGAGGAGCCTGTTCATTGAAGCAGTGGACTTTTGAAATTGTTTGCTCCATTTACGGCCAGATACGGACGGAGTACGTCTTATTCGCTCCTTCACTCGCTCCTTTTTCTTCGTTCTGGCAGTTCGTTTGGCACCTCTTTTGTGTTGAATATGGATATTTCCAGTTTCCTTGAACCGTTTCAAGGTACGAAAAACAAAACGCTTACTCACTCCGAACTGCCTAAGGCTATTGATTACCTGACACGGTCTAAGCTTTTGCAAATGTAATTTTTAAACTTGCTCCCGTATGGTAGCTGATAAATATAAACAAACGGAATCGCTTATTTATCCTCAGCGATAAGCTGTCAAAAGAATACACTCAAAACGGGTATAATCAATTCCGCTGTTAAAATTACCCAGCTGAAATAAACCAAGACTGAAAAAAGGTGACACATATTGTGAGACACATTGTATTTAGAATGCAGTACTTGGTTTATCAGTTCAGTATAACTGTATTAAGGTCATTTAAAGATCGTGAATAATCTGTAACAGCTTAACCAGTTAAATCAGCTGAACAGTCAAGGAAAATTAAAATCTCGCTCAAGTGTATAGCTATAAATAAATGAATAAAGTCGCAATTACTTCAGAATAAATGGATCAATATTAACGCTGATATAATAACAAAATAAAGAGACTAAGCTAATAAAACATTTCGAGACCCTATTTTTTTAGTTTTGTTTGTTTGTGAAACTAAGGAGAAGTTTCCCGGTGGTTACCATAGGGTCCTAATGAGTTGAGTTCCAATTCTTTTGTCTACGGTTACATGGGACAGTTATGCTAAGTAGGCGGTATTTAGGTCAAGCACTAGTTAAGTTAAGCAGGGTATTGAGTATTGACAAATTTAAGCAAATATTTGAAAATGGATATAGTTAACGTAACTCACTCAAGTATTCAGTCAAAACAACACAGCGTATCAAAACAAAAACAAACTTCTGGTACCAAAAATCGCAAGAATGTGTACTTGGGACCAAAGGGTTCTACAACAGTGAACCCATTTTTAAATCGCTAGTTTCACATTGATTGTTGCTAAAACTGCTCTAGAGATGTCTAGTAAGTATGTATGCGTAACGTGTTCTAGCTTTGCTAGTAGATAAGCGATAAGGTCGTGGAGGAGCGAGGATCATTTTCAGTACTAAATGTAAACAAACTCATTGGCTCTCCTTTGCAAAAACCCAATATGGCTGAATCATTAGTTTGCACATTAGAACACCTACATATACTCATCTTGCTCTAAAGCATTTTCAATACATATATTATTTGATATGTGTAATTTGCTTTACTATAGTGTGTAATAACTGGTGATCCCACATTGAGCAAATACTGAGGCCGGCTCCGCCTGAATGCAGTTCAAATGAGGAAAGGATAGAAATTGAAATCCCAGAAATCCTTTGTACTTCCACGTCAAATCACTGGGATATTGGATAACTAATTGGATGCATATTGGTATTTGTATTTGGACTATAGGCTGTAAGCCCGTTACCCTTCTTAAAATTAGAATACGACATACATATTTTACACATTACACACTTAGTTGGCCTCTAAAATATAGTCTTAGTCTACCACGAATTACTTCTGTTGTCATATTAATAGAAATTACATCCTGTAGTCTGTTGAACTCATTCATAAATCTGCTTGTAGGCTCGTGCTGCGTGTAGTTTCTTGACCGCAATGGAGGATCGAATACCCTTCGTCGACGTAGAGAAACCGGGCTGGTATTGAAGCTGAGTCGATCGTAAAGCAACGAACTCTGAATCCGCCCACTTAATATATTGCAGAAGAATACTGTGTCGGCGATTTTGTGTCTACTACTGATTGTGTCAATGTCAACCAGACAGCAGAGGTCTTCGTATGCTGGCAACCGTTCTCCACTCCATCCAAGATTCCTCAAAGCAAATTTCAGGAACTTTTTCTGAACTCCCTCTAGCCTTTGGATATGCACTTCGTACTGTGGTCGCCATATCACACTCGCGAAGTCGAGTTTAGTCCTAACGAGACTGATGTATATTGTAAGGATTGCATAGGGATCAGTAAATTCTCGCCCGAAACGTCTAGTGAGTGCAAAGAGCTGCAACGATTCCTTAATAACATTGTTGATGTGATCATTAAATGTTAGGGACTGGTCCATCGTTACTCCCAAGTCCCGAATACTCTCAGCTCGTTGCAGGATCGAATTCTCCAATGTGTAGTTGCAAATGATTGGTTGAACTCTCCTGATGTACGTCATAACGGAGCATTTGCTTGGGTTTATGCTAAGTTCGTTTTCACCGACAAACCTAACAAAATTGTTTAAATCCTGTTGGAGCAAAAGGCAGTCATCGGCTATTTTCACCGGTAGGAAAATTTTCACATCATCTCCATAGATGGGCACTATTGCTTTTGTCATGAATGACGGCAGCTTATTCATAACCATGACAAAAAGCAGCGGGCCTAGGTGGCTACCCTGTGGAACTCCTGAACGTACGAAAAAGGTACCAGATGCATTGTTGAGCACTCTGACGAACTGTATTCTCTCCTGAAGATATGACTTGATCCATTCAAACAACATGCCGCCGATACCGAAATCAGCTGCAGCACGCATTATGCTATCTATTCCCACCACATCGAAAGCCTTGCTCATATCCGTATATACGCAGTCAACTTGATACCCCTTTGATATATAATCAGTCACCGTGGAAGTGAATTCACCCAGGTTCGTCACAACTGACTTTCTTTTCAGGAACCCATGCTGTGCAGTTGAAACACGATCGTTGATTCGTTCATAAAGATGGGAGTAAACAAGTTGCTCGAACAGTTTTGGCATCGCGGACTGAATAGCTACGCCCCGGTAGTTTTCAGCGTCAGAACGGGATCCTTTTTTATGAATAGGCGTTATATGAGATATTTTCCATATAGGCGGGAAATAACCAGACGAAAGAGAAGCGTTAAAAAGAATGTCAAGGGTTCGACGAGCTCATCCTTGAATTCCTTCAGAACCTTAGCTGGCAACCTGTCGGGTCCTGCTGATTTGCTTGAGTCTAAATCCGACAAACCTTTTCTTACTTCTTCACTTGGTAGCTCTAAAAAGTCAACGGCCGCACCGACAGGGGTGTTGATTTCAGTGGAGTGATCGTTTCGATAAACATTTTTGAAATATTCAGCGAAGAGTTCAGCGGTATCCTGTCCATTAGCAGAAGATCTGTTTCCATACTTAATTAAACCTCCGGTATCCCGATGTTTTTTCGCCTGCTATTCACTTTGTTGACTTTTCGTTTAAAATTAGCTTAGAGTGAAATGTTTTCAAGTGCAAATTTCGTCATAATCTGTCTAGTAGTTATCGAGATGGCTTCCAAGCAAGAAGTGCTTCGACAACAAATTATGGGCGCGGTCGTTGAATATCCAGGCCAGTCCCACAAGTGAATCGTGAAACAGTTGGGAATTGATAATTCGACGGTGTTCCGTGTGGTAAAATCGTTCAAAGAGACCCAGACGAGCCAGTGGTGAGCTGGCAGCCGAAGAAAAGTAGAGACGACCGACCCCGTGAACGTAAGGAAGGTGAGGGATTACTTCAAGTGCAATACGAACCATTAGATTCGGGACGTGGCCAAGAAGGTTAATTCTTCCATCTGGTTCGTCCAGCAGACAATGAAGCGGGCCAGACTTCATGTCTTAAAGATAAGGAAGGCTCCCTGGGTCCTTCCTTAGCTCAGTCGGTAAAGGCGCGGCTACAAAGCAGTTCCATGCTGGAGGCGGCTGGGTTTGATTCCCGGTCTGATCTAAACAAAATTCGTTAAGGAAAATTTCTCGACCCCTTCGACATATGATTGTACTTGCCACACAATCATACTAATACAAAAATGGTACCTGGCATCGAAAGCTCTTAATTAATAACTGTGGAAGTGCATTTATAACAATAAGTTGAGAGGAAGCAATAAGCTAATTGTGAAAGCAATAAGCTTGAAACGCTAAGAAAGAAGGTAAGGAAGGCGCCTAACCGAACCGATGAATGGAATACGTTGGCCAACTTCCACGCCAGGAAACTGTACCGCGAGTCGTTGCTGAAGCCGAAATGCATCGTAATGGACGACGAGACGTACATTAAAGTGGACGCCAAGCAGATCCCCGGCCTACAGTTTTTCGTCGGCAAGTCCCGCCTGGACGTTTCGGAGAAGTTCTGGAAGTAGAAGGTCGACAAATTTGCCAAGAAGTACTTGGTGTGGCAGGTGATCTGCGGGTGCGAAAAATTCAGCAAGCCGTATATAACGACCCACATATATAAAAAAAACCATCAACGGCCAAATATATAAAGAAGAATGCCTCCAGAAGCGCCTACTGTCCTTCCTCCGGTCCCACGATGGTGACACTCTGTTTTGGCCGGATCTGACATCGTGCCATTAAACGAAACCGGTGATGGAGTGGTATGAAGCCAACGATGTTGTTTTTGTACCGAAGGAGGCAAATTCGCCAAACTCGCCAAAACTTCGCCCAATAGAAAAATTCTGGGCGATTATGGAGGGCAAGCTCCGAAAAACAGGCAAGGTCTTCAAAAACAACAAGGATTTGAAGAAAGATTGGATAAAAGTGTGTAAGGAAGATGGCGCAAGTGTTGCACAGGATTTGATGTGTAGCGTTAAGTCCAAGGTGTGGGCATTTTGGCTAGGCGATGAGGTTGTATAATCCAACTTTGCAATAACATAGCTAATACTACTAATATTGTGTGTTTATTTATTCCCTGATAGTTTCAAAAATATTTCTTTTATTCGGCTAATATTAGCCTACATCATTAGCTGCACCCCATGCTGGACAATTGGTATCGCTTTTTGAGAGAACTTCGCGCAGGCTAGGTTTTCCGACTCGATGCTTCCGATTCGATAATTCCCAGACAAGTTTGGCCGGTATTGATTGGTTGCTAGTAGTTGGAGCGCTATTTACATTAGTAGCACTCCCATAACCGTTATTATTATTATTTTATTTTCGTCAACAGATAAAAATGTTCATCCCAATGACCCTTTAAAAAATTAAATTACATACGAAAATTAACAAAACTTAACAAAGACATATACGGAAACAACGCTTATTAACATCACGGGATACATTAAAATCAAACACATTATAGCAGCTGTTGAAAACGCGGCACATGCTTTGCACAGGTTCGTGTTTTCCGTAGTTGGTCCTTGAGTGCCGGAACACGAAGAACTGTTGTAAACGGAGATTTCGTCGTCGAGTGTTGATGGTCAAGAGATCCAGTAGAACGGAACAATCAACATTTCCTTGAAGCAGATCACCAATGAAACACGCTTTGGCTACCATACGCCTACCTTCCAACAGTTCCAGGTTGATGAGCTTGCACCGACTTTCATAACTTGGCAATCTGCGAGGGTCTTGCCAGCGAAGATGTCGCAAAGCAAAGCGTATAAACCTTCGCTGAACAGCTTCGATCCTCTGGACTGCGTTTTGGTAGAAAGGGGACCAAACGATGGCACAGTATTCCAAGAAAGGGCGAACCAAAGAGCAGTATAATGCCTTCAGACAGTAAACGTCCTTGAAGTTTTTTGCGAAGCGGAACATAAATCCTAGCTGCGAAGAGGCCTTGGAAACAATATACGAAATGTGAACCTTGAACGACAGTTTGGAGTCCAGCATTACTCCCAGATCCTTGACCGTTGTTTCTCGTTTCAAGCGCGTACCTCGAAGGATGTAGTCGTGAAGATACATCGCACGTTTTCGGCCGAAGGAGATAGTTGAGCATTTGGATACATTTAAGGACATTCTGTTGATTCGGCACCAGTTATCGAACACTTGCAGTTCCTGCTGAAGAAAGTGGGCGTCTTCCGGACATTTTATAACGTAGTACAGCTTCAGGTCATCCGCGTAGGATAATTTCAGGCATTTGAGGACCAAGTTCACGTCGTTCATATATAGCAGGAAAAGGAATGGGCCGAGGTGGCTACCTTGAGGAACGCCGGATGCTACCGGAAAGCTAGATGAGGCGTAATCGGCAATCTTCACGGACATAGTTCTACCAGTCAGGTATGAACGGAGCCAGTTCAACAACTGATCGTGAACCCCCATATTGCCGTATTTAGAAATGGCAATCTGATGGTTCATTTTATCGAAGGCCGCAGAGAGATCTGTGTAAATGGCGTCTACTTGATGACCGCGTTCCATTTCGCGCATGATGAACGATGTAAATACGGTTAGATTGGTCGCCGTCGAGCGCTTGGGCACAAAACCGTGTTGGTCTGGAGAAATAGTCTGTGAATAGTCATTGACCAGCCTTTGGAGAACAATTAGTTCAAATAGCTTGGATACAGAGCTTAGTGCAGCAATCCCACGATAGTTGGCGACGGACCGTTTGCATCCCTTCTTGTGTATTGGGAATACAAATGACTCTTTCCAGCATTCAGGAAACTCGCCGGAAGTTACAGACAAATTGAACACCGTAGCTAGGGGCGCAGCAAGCGTGTTTAGGCAACGCTTCAGGACAATTGAAGGAATACCGTCAGGACCGCATCCAGTTGAAGTTTTCATCTGCTTCCCGGCTGAAATCACCATATCACTATGAATAGTGAAAGCAGAGCCAAATACAGACATGCGGGGAACATTGCTAGTAGCCGATTCGAGGCTCTCGGCGTCCAGAATTTCGTCGCAGAAGACACTGCTGAACTGCGTACGGAACAAGCTGGCGATATCCACGATAGTGTCAGCTTCAAGAGTGCCATCAGTCATAGTAGAGGGTAAGCCGGTTTCTTTCCGTTGTTCGTTCACAAACCGCCAGAAGCTTTTCGGGTTCGTTTTGAGACGACTCTGCAATTGAAACTGATGGGCGTTGTACAAGCTGTTATTGAGGTATTTGTAATCGTCGTTGGCGCGAGCGTAGTTTGCCCTCGTGGAATCGGTGCGATATCTGCTGTGTTTCCTCAAAGCAGCCCTTTTAACTCGTTTCAAGTGTTTGAGGTCAGAATTTGACCAGGCAGGTTTGGGAGGCTTACGGTTGATTTTCTTAGGCACGAATTGATCGACGGCGTAAAGCAAAATACAGCACATAGTCGAAGCAGCAAAATTTGCATCCCCGTTTTTTTCTATATTTTAGCTCCCCAGAAGTTTCATCCCTTCCTGTTAAGCCATAATACTTTATAGTATCACAGTGCTGGAGCTTGAATGACAGAACATCTTTGACCCAGTTCTTCAGTAATGAAGCATAGATCCAGCAAACGATTGTTGTTATTCGGAATGCCGTTAACTTGCCGAAGTCTTGCGGTAGAATAAGCATCAAGCAAGGAGAGAGATGCTGGTCTGAATGACGAACATGAAGTATCTGGATAGTGGATGCCGTTGGTATCAACATGCCATGAAATCTTTCTCCCACAACGACGATGTTGTCGCTGGGTCCCATTTGTGACACGATCCAATCCAAAGAAAGAGTGTGCTTATCGATGAGGCTGCTGTCGTTGACACGATCAGGTGGGATATACACAACGCACATAAACAATGTTCCGGTTTTGGTGGTTATTGCCACCCAGAGATGCTCAACCGTTGAGTTTTCGGGAGGCTTCAGGAGGCGAGATTTGAACGTTGAGCGCACGGCAAGAAGGACTCCACCACCAGATTTCTTGTTGCTGTTGAGCGGCGATCGATCTAGTCGGTACACATCGTACGTGTCGTCGAACAGTTGCTTCGACAATGTGTTGCTGTTTAGCCATGTTTCAGTGAAGGCGTAGATATCGTAGCATGCGTCACTGCATGCCAATTGGTACTCGGCGAGCGAACTGTTAATGCCTCCTACGTTCTGGTAGTACATAAGGGCTTTCGATAAGGAGGCAACGGAATCGGCCGGTATCGATCTAGAAATGGAAACAGCATCAGGCCGGGCGACGTCATTAGAATAAGAATACTTGCCTTGAATGGCAGCTTGGAGAGCCCTGTCCCCGTCGCTAGACCCAGGGCCGGGACGACTTTGACGGCTGGAACGGGCAAATACAGCGTCACTGATACCGGTAGTGAGCACATCTGGGCTAGGAGGGTCCAGGGCCTCCATATTGCTTTGTGACGTGCGTCCCAGACCGGTTGAAGTGGCGGTCGATGTGTGTTGATGATGAGCAAAACATGTTAGGTGATGGGTATGTAGCGGGCTGGTTGGGCATAATAGCGGCGAATTACTGCAAGCATCAGCATGCGAGGAAGCGGCAATGGAAATCGGGAAAGCATCAGGAGCAGAATACCTTGGATAACACACATACTTGCCTGGAAGTTCAGGTTGGGAGACCCTCCCCCTAACTCCGACCACAGGACTGGGATGGCTGGGATGGCAGGAACAGATGCAAGATAGATGATGAACATCGATTGGCACGACTGGGTCGGAGCGGTTGAGGGCTCCCGTAATGCCTTGCAGTGTGCATCCCGGTTTCGTGAAAGTTATGGTATCCAACGTAGGATGAAGACGGCGGTTTAATTCAAACGAGGTGTTTTTAGAAACCCCTGTCCGGATTTCTTGTCTTGGTAGTTGACAAATTCCCGAAAGAAGATCCCGTCTGGCCATGTGTCGGCACTGAGAGCCACTTCACGGTACTTTTCGTCGACCCCAATTTTAAACGAAATGAATCGCATAGCCGTTAGATCAGCGTCTTTCTTCACTAACTTTCTAACCTCGATCGGTTCGTCGCAAGGTATACATTCAGTGGCTAAAGCAAGAATATCATCCTCCGTTGCACTGACTGCAATGCGAGACAGAAATATCCAACATTTTTCTGGTTCTGGGGGAACAGTTGCAACCGATGGAATGTTCGCAGATGGCTTTTTTGTGCCGCGCGATAAACTAGGCTGATCGGGTGAAATTAATCCTGCTGCGCCAAACGATCGTTTGTTGCCTTTCCGAGCCAGACTAGGCCAACCGGATGATAAACCGGGTGCAGCGGGAGTAGTAGTGGCAGCAGCAGGAACAGCAGAAATTTTCGTTGCCAGAACTTCGACTTGCTCCCTGTTTTTTTCTAACTCTGTTCTAACTCCCTCCAGAGCTGAACGATGTGTTTCGCTCAGATTTTGTAATGCCTCCGTTAACGCCCCAAAAGCGTCCCGAACGTGCTTCGAGTTCATAATTCCGGAGCAACTGTTGCAAAACCAGAAGAGATTAGGTTGTTCGCTGATTAAATCCATGTTTGCACGGGATAAGGAGACGCAATCAAGATGAGCAACTTTTTCACAAAAAAACCCTGGCATTTAATAAATTTTAGGGTTTTCACCGGTTCAGAGCACTGTAATGACTCTTTCCAGCATTCAGGAAACTCGCCGGAAGTTACAGACAAATTGAACACCGTAGCAACGCTTCAGGACAATTGAAGGAATATCGTCAGGACCGCATCCAGTTGAAGTTTTCATCTGCTTCCCGGCTGAAATCACCATATCACTATGAATAGTGAAAGCAGAGCCAAATACAGACATGCGGGGAACATTGCTAGTAGCCGACTCGAGGCTCTCGGCGTCCAGAATTTCGTCGCAGAAGACACTGCTGAACTGCGTACTGAACAAGTTGGCGATATCCACGATAGTATCAGCTTCAAGAGTGCCATCAGTCATAGTAGAGGGTAAGCCGGTTTCTTTCCGTTGTTCGTTCACAAACCGCCAGAAGCTTTTCGGGTTCGTTTTGAGACGACTCTGCAATTGAAACTGATGGGCGTTGTACAAGCTGTTATTGAGGTATTTGTAATCGTCGTTGGCGCGAGCGTAGTTTGCCCTCGTGGAATCGGTGCGATATCTGCTGTGTTTCCTTAAAGCAGCCCTTTTAACTCGTTTCAAGTGTTTGAGGTCAGAGTTTGACCAGGCAGGTTTGGGAGGCTTACGGTTGATTTTCTTAGGCACGAATTGATCGACGGCGTAAAGCAAAATACAGCACATAGTCGAAGCAGCAAAATTTGCATCCCCGTTTGCAAGAGTCGTGTTCCAGTCCACGTCGGCGAGAAAGTTGTTCATTCCCTCGTAGTCAGCATGGTTGAAGTCATAATAAACATTTTCGAGGTTGTCATGGAAGCTGTACTCAGGATTAAATTCCAGCGTCAGTAGCAGAGGGGAATGGTTTCTGCAGCTTTTGACAAGTGGTGCTGGAGCTTGAATGACAGAACATCTTTGACCCAGTTCTTCAGTAATGAAGCATAGATCCAGCAAACGATTGTTGTTATTCGGAATGCCGTTAACTTGCCGAAGTCTTGCGGTAGAATAAGCATCAAGCAAGGAGAGAGATGCTGGTCTGAATGACGAACATGAAGTATCTGGATAGTGGATGCCGTTGGTATCAACATGCCATGAAATCTCCCACAACGACGATGTTGTCGCTGGGTCCCATTTGTGACACGATCCAATCCAAAGAAAGAGTGTGCTTATCGATGAGGCTGCTGTCGTTGACACGATCAGGTGGGATATACACAACGCACATAAACAATGTTCCGGTTTTGGTGGTTATTGCCACCCAGAGATGCTCAACCGTTGAGTTTTCGGGAGGCTTCAGGAGGCGAGATTTGAACGTTGAGCGCACGGCAAGAAGGACTCCACCACCAGATTTCTTGTTGCTGTTGAGCGGCGATCGATCTAGTCGGTACACATCGTACGTGTCGTCGAACAGTTGCTTCGACAATGTGTTGCTGTTTAGCCATGTTTCAGTGAAGGCGTAGATATCGTAGCATGCGTCACTGCATGCCAATTGGTACTCGGCGAGCGAACTGTTAATGCCTCCTACGTTCTGGTAGTACATAAGGGCTTTCGATAAGGAGGCAACGGAATCGGCCGGTATCGATCTAGAAATGGAAACAGCATCAGGCCGGGCGACGTCATTAGAATAAGAATACTTGCCTTGAATGGCAGCTTGGAGAGCCCTGTCCCCGTCGCTAGACCCAGGGCCGGGACGACTTTGACGGCTGGAACGGGCAAATACAGCGTCACTGATACCGGTAGTGAGCACATCTGGGCTAGGAGGGTCCAGGGCCTCCATATTGCTTTGTGACGTGCGTCCCAGACCGGTTGAAGTGGCGGTCGATGTGTGTTGATGATGAGCAAAACATGTTAGGTGATGGGTATGTAGCGGGCTGGTTGGGCATAATAGCGGCGAATTACTGCAAGCATCAGCATGCGAGGAAGCGGCACTGGAAATCGGGAAAGCATCAGGAGCAGAATACCTTGGATAACACACATACTTGCCTGGAAGTTCAGGTTGGGAGACCCTCCCCCTAACTCCGACCACAGGACTGGGATGGCTGGGATGGCAGGAACAGATGCAAGATAGATGATGAACATCGATTGGCACGACTGGGTCGGAGCGGTTGAGGGCTCCCGTAATGCCTTGCAGTGTGCATCCCGGTTTCGTGAAAGTTATGGTATCCAACGTAGGATGAAGACGGCGGTTTAATTCAAACGAGGTGTTTTTAGAAACCCCTGTCCGGATTTCTTGTCTTGGTAGTTGACAAATTCCCGAAAGAAGATCCCGTCTGGCCATGTGTCGGCACTGAGAGCCACTTCACGGTACTTTTCGTCGACCCCAATTTTAAACGAAATGAATCGCATAGCCGTTAGATCAGCGTCTTTCTTCACTAACTTTCTAACCTCGATCGGTTCGTCGCAAGGTATACATTCAGTGGCTAAAGCAAGAATATCATCCTCCGTTGCACTGACTGCAATGCGAGACAGAAATATCCAACATTTTTCTGGTTCTGGGGGAACAGTTGCAACCGATGGAATGTTCGCAGATGGCTTTTTTGTGCCGCGCGATAAACTAGGCTGATCGGGTGAAATTAATCCTGCTGCGCCAAACGATCGTTTGTTGCCTTTCCGAGCCAGACTAGGCCAACCGGATGATAAACCGGGTGCAGTGGGAGTAGTAGTGGCAGCAGCAGGAACAGCAGAAATTTTCGTTGCCAGAACTTCGACTTGCTCCCTGTTTTTTTCTAACTCTGTTCTAACTCCCTCCAGAGCTGAACGATGTGTTTCGCTCAGATTTTGTAATGCCTCCGTTAAAACCCCAAAAGCGTCCCAAACGTGCTTCGAGTTCATAATTCCGGAGCAACTGTTGCAAAACCAGAAGAGATTAGGTTGTTCGCTGATTAAATCCATGTTTGCACGGGATAAGGAGACGCAATCAAGATGAGCAACTTTTTCACAAAAAAACCCTGGCATTTAATAAATTTTAGGGTTTTCACCGGTTCAGAGCACTGTAGGCAGCTTAATTCCATTCTGAAGCTTTTTTCCGAGATAACAAGCACCAGCGGATATGCAACACGCAAGGCGGTTGAAGTCGTTTGTTATGGCAGGGAGTTGTGTGCAATTTACAGTGCCGTTAATGACAACCAGATGTCGCTTCGAGAAAGAAAAAAAATGCGTCGCTTCGAGAAAGAAAAAAAATGCGTGTTGCAACCGTCACACTAAACACTACACTTAGCAATCAAAATAAATGCACTTCGAGTTTGCGAAATAACAAAACGACACCAACGCGACGATACAAATCGATAGACGAAACGATTAACAAATAAACGCCGATTTTAAACACAAGGAATATTTAGAAAAAAGGTAAACAAAATGACGATGAAAAAACCGTATTCCGTATCTACAGATAGAGTTACCAGAAATGTATACATATATATATATATATATATATATATATATATATATATATATATATATATATATATATATATATATATATATATATATATATATATATATATATATATATATATATATATATATATATATATATATATATATATATATATATATATATATATATATATATATATATATATATATATATATATATATATATATATATATATTTTTATATTTATTAATCATTTTTTTGTGCAGGCTCAATCGAATCAACTTTACAGAGCCAAATTTTCATATTTGTATACATCATTTATCTTAAAACTAAAGTTAGGGGGATAAAACCAATTACTCGCGGCCGTCTCGAGGTTAATAGGAATTACAAATTACGGATGGGAAAGAAGGTGAGAATTTAAAGTAAGGTTTACGTAACACATTAAATTTAAATTCTTAATCATCTAAACACTTATAACTATACAATTTTTGGTTTTCTTTTGACTTGAACATTTTTTGAAAAAGAAAAAAAAAACACACACACATACACAGATAAAAAAAACTTAAAGTAAACATACAGGTTAAACTAACTACAATCTTAGGCTAATGTTAGTCAAAAACGCATAAATGAGTTTCATGTACTCCGAATCACGTACAGCCAAAATATCTCGAATTGGCACATTGCGTTGTCTACCTCGAGCCCTAAGGGAATCACAAAGCTCAGATCTGACTCCACGATGCTCAGCACAAGACCAAACAACGTGATCTGCGTCCTGATAGCCTTGTCCACACTCACAGAGGCCAGGAGTGCTTTACCGGCCTCAATGAGCGAATAGCGTCTATAGAACTGAGACTATCCGTGAAAATGAAGTACTGATCCGGTGATAATGAGGCAACAATTTCTAGCGTAAAGTGTATTGCCGCTAATTCAGCGACATATACGGTACAAGGAGCTTGGAGTTTACGATTGGCGCTATAAATTTCATTAAATATACCAAAGCCTGCTGACTCCTCTATCAAAGATCCGTCAGTGAAGAACGATTTAGTGGAATCAACTTGGCCAAACTTTGCAGCAAATATTACCGGAGCAATCATAGGACGATGATCCTCTGGGATTCCATGAAGCTCCTGCTTCATGGATAAATCAAAATGAACCGAATTGTCGAAATCGGCGAAGCAAACACGATTGAAAATGTTCGGCGAAGGGCTGACATCCTGTGTTATGTACAAATGGTACAAGGTCATGAATCGGGTTTGAGGATTCAACTCCAGGAGCTTCTCAAAATTTTCGATCACCTTCACACCTGGTGAGGAGCCGGAGAGATAATTCTGTAAACCGATCCGAGAGTGGCAACATTCCAGCCAGCACTTCAAGATTCATGGTATGAGTCGAGTGCATGCAACCTAACGCGATACGAAGACACCGATATTGAATACGTTCCAGTTTGATGATGTGCGACCGAGCCGCTGACTGAAAACAAAAACTACCGTACTCTATAATCGACAAAATCGTTGTCCTATACAACGTTAGAAGATCTTGCGGATGTGCTCCCCACCAGGTCCGGGTAATTGTGCAGAAAAAGTTGTACCCTTTGCTGACACTTTCGCTTCAGATACTCAATATGGGATCTCCAGGTGCACTTAGAATCGAACCAGACCCCAAGATATTTAAATGACATAGAATGAGTTATCGGCTTACCCCAAATTTGAAGCTTCGGTTGTGCTGGGTTATGCTTCCTAGAAAAAACTACCAACTCAGTTTTCTCCGTAGAGAATTCGATACCTAGCTCGAGAGCCCACGTAGACAAATTGTCTAAGGTATCCTTTAAGGGTCCTTGCAGATCGACCCCATTGGGTCCCGTGACAGACACTACGCCGTCATCTGCAAGTTATCTCAACGTACAGTTGTCACCTAGACAACCGTCGATGTCTTTGACATACACATTATACAAAAGAGCGCTTAAACATGAGCCCTGGGGGAGACTCATGTAGCTAAATCAGGAAGCTGTAGAGGTTCCATGAGAAAAGCTCATATGTTTCTCTGACAGCAAATTGTATAAAAAATTATTCATTAATGGTGAAAAGCCACAAGCGTGGAGTTTATCTGAAAGAATCTCAACAAATACTGAATCAAAAGCCGCCTTGATATCCAAGAATAAAGAAGCCATTTGCTCTGTTTTAGCAAAAGCTAGCTGAATATCTGTGGAAAGTAACGCGAGACAGTCGTTCGTTCCCTTACCCCTACGGAAACCATATTGGGTATCTGAAAGCAGGTTGTTCGTCTCAACCCATTTGCCCAGACGGAAAAGGATCATTTTCTCCAACAACTTTCGAATACAGGATAACATCGCGATGGGTCGATAGGAGTTGTGATCGGACGCGGGCTTACCAGGTTTTTGAATGGCAATAACTCTCACCCTTCTCCAATCATCCGGTACAATGTTCAGTTCCAGAAACTGATTGAACAAGTTCAACATGCGCCTCTTAGCGACGTCTGGGAGGTTCTTAAGCAAGTTGAACTTGATCCTGTCAGCCCCTGGAGCCGTATTGCCACACGAAAGGAGTGCGAGAGAGAACTCTACCATTGAAAAGGGTTGGCTGATCTCATCTATCGAATTTTCGGTTTCGCGAGGAATCATCCGTGCCGGCACCGAATCTGGACAAACTTTTCGCGCGAACTTGAGGATCCATTGGTCCGAGTACTCCTCGCTCTCATTGTACGTAGTTCGGTTACGCAATCTTCGCGCCGTATTCCAAAGAGTACTCATCGACGTCTCGCGCGATAGCCCGTCCACGAATCTTCGCCAGTAACCGCGTTTCTTGGCCTTGATGAGGCTCTTAAGTTCACGTTCAAGAGCCGTGTATACTTCGAAGTGCTCAGGTGTTCCACGTCTACGGAAAACTTTAAACGCGTCGGACTTTTTTCGGTAAACCTCGGTGCATTGCTGATCCCACCATAGAGAAGGAGGTTTCCTGCGAAATGACGTTCCTGGAACTGGTCGAGTTTGAGCTTGAAGCGCGCTGTCTATGATCAGGTTGGAGAGGAAGTTATATTCCTCCAGTGGTGGAAGCTCTTCTACCGTCGTTACGGCTTCATCTACTGCTGTCCTAAACTTTGTCCAATCGATGTAACGGGTAAGATCATACGCGACGTTGATGGATTCCGACGGATTGAACCCGGTGGCAATCGAAATTTGTATGGGCAAGTGATCACTACCGCGGGGATCTTGAATCACATTCCCTGTGCAATCCAACGATAATGAATTCAAGCAAAGTTTGAGGTCTAATCTACTGCCAACTGAGGATGTACCAGCCAAACGTGTTACTTCTTCATTGTTAAGAACTGTCATATTGAAGTTGTCACAGAGGTCATATATCAGGGAAGACCGGTTGTCATCGTACAGTTCTCCCCAGCCTGTACCGTGAGAGTTAAAATCTCCCATGATCAACCGTGGAGAAGGAAGGACCGAACAAATATCTGAAAGTTGTTTTCGGTTAATCGAGGCTCTAGGAGGAATATAGACAGAAGCAATGCAAAGGCTTTTATTTTTAATAACAGCCTGACATGCGACAACTTCAATACCTGGAGTTTGAGGAAAATTCACTCTATAGAAGGAGTAGCACTTTTTGATCCCCAAAAGTACTCCTCCTCCACGTGAATCCTCACGATCAAGACGAATAATATTGAAATAATGATAAGGAAGATTGATTTCGGAAGAGAGCAATGTTTCACAAATGCATCACAACCGGTATTGTGAGCTAAAAATTTGAATGATTCCAATTTAGGAATCAAACTTCGACAATTCCACTGTAGAACAGTGATCAAATCCCCGACCTCATTTGGAAAATTATCCATCGAAGGAGATGATTGCTGCAAGGAGGGGCCACTTAATTGTTAATTGCTTCAAAAAAGTCTTCACTGTTAGAAGCATTGCCAGAACAATGGTTTTAAGAGGGTCAGAAATCTCGAGGTACTTGAAGATACCTTCATCAAATGAGAACAGCTCACTTGAGGAGGGGGCCTCTGTTCTTAAAATAGGGACTTCAGGGGTTTTGGATGTCCCCGGGAGAGATGGAAAGTCCTGGGTGTAGTTAGTACTACGGAAACCAGGAGGCATTGTTTTTTCATTTTTTCCACCTTTTTTTTGAAATGGGCAAGCTGGTCTCGGGCTTCTTTTCAGCAACTTTCCGTGGGTGGACGTGTCTTCGCTTCCTTGAAGCACCTTCCGGAAAACTGACTGATGTTCCCTCTTCAGCCAAATCAAAGTCAGACTCGTCATCTGACAGAGGAGCAATTGGAATTGTATTGGCATCGGGTGATGGTGAGGCTTTTTTCACCATTTCGGCGAAAGATTGCCTGGAACGCTGTTTTAGCGAGCGTTCTAATTTCTCCCCGCGTTATTTGTACGCCGGGCACGACGAGAGAGCATGAGGAGGAGTTCCTTTACAGAAAGCGCATTTTGGTGTGCTGTCTGCACAGGCGCCATCCTCATGTTTCTCCCCGCAGTTGGAGCAGCGTGCCTTATTGCCGCAATGGGAGGTCGTATGTCCCATCTGCTTGCATTTTTCGCAGATCATGACCTGAGGTACAAACAACCGCACAAGTAGTCGAAGTTTTCCCAACTCGACGTATTGAGGGAGGGCTGAGCCAGAGAAGGTCACGCGAAACGAGTCTGACGGTGTGAACTTTTTTTCGCCCTTATTGGTCGATACTGAGCCTAGTTGGCGCACATCCAGTATCTGAACTGGGGGAAGCAGGGGGTTCTTAAATCGACCAACCCCCCGCTTCAGCAGGATCTCAGGGGTCAGACTCGTTTCGGTGACCACACCTTCAATTTCAATACCCCGAGCTGGGATATACACTCTATATTCTAGTGTAAAGAGCTGGGAGACAGCAATCTAATTAGCTTGCTTGAGGTTGGACACAACGACCCGAGGTTTATTGGGTCTGACTTTAATTATCTCGGTCACGGCCGAGAATCGTTTGGTCAGAACGTTTGAAATTTTATAGACATTCAGAGGTTTCGATTTGGGCTGAAAATAGACAACCCATGGACCAGTTGAACTATCTGGATAAGCACGTGATCGGGTAACTTTATGAGCTACCCCATCATTTTGCGCCATAGATGATTCATCTTCCGATAAATCATCCATGGCTCGTTCGTGGGAGCTTATTACGCTTAACCACTGACGCAATCTATATATGTAACTAAACACAGAAAAACAAACTAAAGCTAAGCACACTCTCTCACACACCCTCACACTCTCTCACACACTCTCACACACTCCCGCACACTCTCACACACTATAAAATTACGCTTCTTGTATTCAGAAGAGAAGGAAACAAAAACTTATTTTATATATATCACGGATCTGCTGCAACGGGCGACGAATATGTGCTTTGCCGAGCGACGATGAGTGGCCGCGTGTACCGGCTAGGCGTGGAGCTGAACGATGGTGATAATGATACTGGTGATACTGGTTGGTGGTGGTTAGCAGATGAACGAATGCACGCTACACACGATGGTCTGCTGGTGTGCGTGCCGTATAGATGCGGAACAATATGGCTTTTCGATCGTGGCAATATTGCTAATTGCAATTAATGACGTTGTTGCACTGCTTATCACACAACTATTTCTTCTTAAGGAAACCAGGACTCGATTTCACTCGCGATCGCGAAAAAACAAAACTGAAGAATTGAAACAACTCGTTAAAAGCTTCCAAAGCAACGGAAAGCGGACCGAACGAACTGTACCGTTCGCTTGTTCACTGGGCAATGATTTTATATATAAAAATTATGTTTTATCTTGTAGTATATTCATCCCTGCAGTATAAAAAATGGAGACAAATCATCAACTTGATTAAAAAAGGTGATAATTTGTTATTAAAAAAAAAAGAAAAAAAATAAAAAAAAAACCCTTCTGCTATATTTAAATATTTTTTTTTACACAAAAAAATATTTTCAGGAGGGGGGGGGGGGGGAAAAGGGGGTCAGATCTTGGCTAGGAGGGGGGGGGGCTTCCACCTCCACCTCTCCTATTTAATCTCATGCACAGCAACCTTATTCTTGTTTTGATTTGCATTTGAACTGACCCTATAATTAAAAACGTTCAAGTTTATTGTTCAGGAATACACAGCTCATTACTGGGTTAAATACTAGTTACACCTTCCGGATGCGATGAAAATACATAATTATAACCAATTTTATGCTAAACTTACTAGAATACTATCTAAAAGGCGGCAAAACCAAAAAATGTTTTTGACCACCATTTTGTATGGAGCCGTCCGGGCTTCAAATGGTGAGTTGACAACTTCGATGGAGGGTGCGACCAACCTCTGGTCCTCACAAGTTCCTACCTCACGCCTCCACGAGTCATATGATCACAAAGGACTGCCAGCTGAAACATGGAGACGCTGGTTGGCGTAGCCTGGGCAATGTTGTCAATCTGACAATAGCGAAGTGAGGGGATGCGACTGAAGATCGTGTACCTTTAAATCATATTGTAAATTTTCCATTCTCATTTTATAAATAATTTCAGCACGCTTTGGAATCATCGTTGCATTCCAAAACCATTTATAGCAAGAGCCTGGAGCAACATGACAAGCATCAAAGGCTCAATTTATTTTTCAGCATTTCAGCATAACATTTACTCTAAAATTTCACTTCTGAACTTCATCTACTATATTCATAAAATACTTACATGTGCTTATAAGCAGTATAGGATTATATTTAACTATTGTGTTTAGTGGTATTATGTTAAGATAAGCCATTTATTTCCGAAATCATCATATTCGATCACTCCAATTGATATCTTTGAAATGTAACTAAAACAGTATATAGAGAAGATTGTCAAAAAAAAACAACATGTCTTATAAAATAATATCTGTTTTTGAAATTTTATCATTGATATTTGAAATGATCTATTCTGTTTACAGCTTTTCCGGGACTAGTAAGATATTAATTCATATCCAATTTTTATTTTGCTGTAACTATCCAGTGGCTGCCAGTTATATTTTGTAAATACATATTTATATTATATTGCGTACATTACATACAATCATTAATAAAGGGTAAGGGGGGAATACAGGGTGCCAGACGAAGTGTAGGCTGGATGAGGGATTTGTGGTTATCTGGCCCAAGTCATGGATGACAATTAAAGGGCGAACACGAAATTATTGCGACACATTCAACAGGGCATAACTTTTTTACCATTGGGTAAAAATCAACCAAATTTTGCACACTTTCTCATTGATGTGTATTGTTTACATGCTGTCAAACTCGAAGTCGTGTTTTTCGATTCAACAAAAATGGAGGTGAACCAACGCGAGTCGAGAGAACAAATTCTTTCCAAAGACCTGGAATTTCCTGACCTGTCGCACCGGCAGTTGGGAAAAATGTTGAACATTCACCATTCAACCGTCTCCAGAGTGTCGAAGCGGTTCCAGGAGCGGTTGACGTTGGACCACGGCAAAGGAGCTAGAAGAAAACCGGGACCGGAGAACAAAAAGACGGAGGGAAAGGTGAAGCGGATGATTAAAGCAAATCCCAACGTCTCAAGCCGTGATTTGGCTAAAAAGATCGGCATGTCGCAGAGCTACGTCCAGAATGCAAAGAAGAGAGCTGGACTACATACATACAAGGTACAGAACTTCCCAAACCGCGATGAGCGACAACAATCGACGGCTAAAACTCGGGCACGGAAGCTCTACGAGAAGATGCTGACAAAATATGGCTGCTGTGTGATGGACGACGAAACGTATATAAAAGCCGATTTTAAGCAAATTCCGGGGTTGGAGTTTTTCACCGGCAAGAGCAAGTTCTATGTGGACGACAAATTTAAGAAGAAGAAAATGTCGAAGTTCGCCTACAAATATCTCATTTGGAAGGCCATCTGCTCTTGCGGACTGAGGAGTGAGTCTTTCGTGACAAAGGGCACAGTAAATGGCGAGATCTACAAATCTGAGTGCCTCGAGTAGCGCCTTTTGCTGTTCTTGCAGCAGCACGACGAAGCTCCGCTATTTTGGCCAGATTTGGCATCATGCCACTATTCTAAAAGTGTCCTGGAGTGGTATGAGGCCAATTCTGTCCATTTTGTTTCAAAGGACATGAATCCGCCAAACTGTCCGGAGCTGCGCCCGGTGGAGCAGTACTGGGCAATGATGAAGCGGGAACTTCGGAAGAGCAAGAAGACAGTCAAAGACGAGAAGGACATGTTAAGAAAATGAAAAAAAAAACTGAGAAACTGGTACCGGATGACACTGTAAAGACTTTGATGGAGGGCATCAAGCGAAAATGCGTTCAATTTTACACTCAAGGCTCCATCGATTAACTTTTCTTTTGATTTTTGAAGTAAATGTATGTAACTACCCTAAAATTTTGGTTTGATTCTAAACATTATAAGAAAATTGGCATGTCATTTTCGGTGTCGCAATAATTTCGTGTTCGCCCTTTATGCCTTCTTTGATGGAAACCATCAGATCAAGATCAGCGAAGGTCTAATTATCTTCCGACAGCCTAGAGTGAGTTTGCTAATCCTATTTTTAACAAACCACCAGACGGAAATCCTAATGTGTATTGCTTACTGTTTATTTCCTGTAATAAGAGCGTTTCGTTGGAAGGAGATTCTCTATCCTTTCCGTGGGTTTCATGTAAGTGCTTCTGCTTACGGGTCCACACCCCCATTTTTGGCCCTTTATACAACGGAATAGTGAGGATTACAGGTATGTACAGTTTGATCTTGCCATTAGGAGGAACTGTACGCCATGGCAAGTCCTGCACTGGTGGTGGCTTCCTATCACATCACATCACATCACCTTTTATATGCCCCCCCCCATAGTAAAAAAAAAAAAAAAAAAAATACAATAATAAGATAAAAAGGGTTCTGGGCCATTATGCCGTTTGAGTGTTTCCAAGGATGGAAAAATTCAATCGCGTGTATGATTTCAGCCGGTTCCGTGTTTTGCTTCGACATTCCTTTTTCGATCAATCACAGTCGCATGGCAATATTTTAAATGATCTCTGCTGATTGTTTATACCAATGAAGCCATGAATGAGCCAAGCTCAAAGCCAAGCCAAGATTGAATGAATGATTCAATCAAAGTGACCCACGCAGTATCCACATTCATTTTGAAACACGTGAATCATCTATTAGCCTTCTAGAGAATCATCCGTGAATCAAAATTTCGAATCAATATGAATGCAAGATTGGATTCATGGATTTGCTTGTTGAGTGGAATAGAAGTCAACTGAATTCTATAAGCGTTTGCCGCTTCACGGTTTGCTGAATAATAAAAATCATGACTTTTTCATTTCTCAACCGATTTTTGACGCTAAAGTTCCGCTGGTCACAGAGTTATTCCGGATTCAGATAAGGTAGTTTCCCAAGTAACACCACTTGTCATATTAATGTTAATAATACACGTTTTAGACCAAGCTAATGTTTTTTCTAACGTCAATAACTTAATTTCATACACGCATCTAACCGAAAAAGCGTAATAAATGTGGCATTTTTGAACATCGTTTAGGTCATACCAGATGTTTTGTAGAACATCCATAAGACAAATATCAACAATCAATGTGCAACTAGCGATTTGAAATTGGTTCACTGTTGTAGAACCCCTAGGTCCGAAGTATACCTTGCGGTCTGCACCTTGCAATAATTCTTGCGCTCTTGTACCTTCCGGTACTAGTATCTTGGTTGTTGTTTTGATTCACTATGTTATTGTGACACAACATTTGAGAATGTGTTGGTGTGAGCTACGTTGTTAGGGGCGATTGAGTTGGGACCGAGCTTGGGACCGATGTCTAGTACTGACTGAGCCAACCCCAACAAATATATCTATATCCCACAGCGTGCTTATAACATAATGATATATTTTGTCAAAGCAAGCACGATATGAATAAAGAAAAAATATATAAACAAGATTTTTTAATGGCGAAACGATATCGTAGCTAATGGATTTTACGCGTTAAAGATGATTGTTTATAACTTTTTCAAATAGAAAATTAAAAGCGCTTTACGCATGGAAGTTGCATCCAAATTGTATATGCGGCTCAAGGTTAGCAGTGTAACTTTCCGTTTTACCTTCCGTAATTTCATGCGCCATTCATTGGATTAAAAAACGCATTAAAAAACCCCGAATAAATTATTGAATTTTAGTGAGATTTCTTTATGGTATTCACAAAAACGAACATGGTGATTTTCCATGTCTACAGTCCTACAGTACGGGTAAAAACATTAGTAACACATTTGATTTTCAAATGTTCGTTTTTCCTTTTCTACGTTTTTTGTTGTGAAATTGAACCGAGTAATGTCAGTATGAAATGAATGAAAATACAAATACAATTTTTCTATTATGTTTTGCGTAGCTACATCTCAAAAGACTCCCCCACAAATTAAGCGTAACAGTTTATAAGAAATACTAAACAATCTCCCAAACTGTTGCTGTATGTTACATTTGAATAAACCCCTATGCCCAATTTGACTTCTATTTGAATCAGAGAGTGGCATCACAATCTTACATTTAGGTAGTGTTTTTTTTATTCCTGTATTTCAAATAAACATATTTCCAGCTGTCACTGTATTGGATTCACAATCTATTCTGAATAATTTCACTATTGCATGAGGATGTAATCTAGCCATAGTTGACAGTATCCGGATCATACGAAATCCGGTTCGGAGGACCACTTGTCATTCCAACAAAACTAGGCTTGCGACATATCATCAAACGCTCATTTTCAAAGGCGAATAAGATGGAGTACCAGAGTACCTTTTTAAACGTAATCTGTGCACAATGGCCAGTATCCGGATCATCCAAGATTCGGTAACAATGACCACTTTTCGTTCTGACAAAACTTGGGCATGTGACATATCATTTTACACTAATTAGAGATAATTAATGTAAAATGATGTGCCGCATGCCTGTGTGATGTCGGAACGAGGAGTGATCATTAGTATTGAATTTTGGATGATCCGGATACTGGTCATTGTGCTCAGATTACGTTTGATTGAGTACCAGGAAATATTCCTAAATGTATTCTAGCCGCAGTGAACAGTATCAGCACAGGCAAACAGGCGTTATTCTTTCTCTTCACTCATCTTACATGCTCAATTTGAATATAATTTTGTAACTTTTTTTTAAATAATTTTTGAATATTTATAATTTTTGAAGTTTTTTTGACTTTTTCCTTGCCGGCTTATACTTATGACAGACATACAACACTGACCGTTGTACGAACTGTCAAATACTTTAATCCAGTACCAAAAAACACGTACTAGACTAAAGGAGTACAACGCTGTACGTTGTAGGTATGTCTGTCCCAGGCATTAGATCCAGATTCGGCCTCTGTCAGCATCGGTAAATCCAATGCAGCATTGATGGTCGGATGTTTTTTCAGAACATGCCGCGTAAAATTTCCGGCCATCAACTTGTCCACATTTGTGTACAGCCTTGCAGCAAAACTTCCCATAAACCTGCAGCAGGGTGGTTTTTGAGTGCACCATCGTTTCATTCTAAAAATTAAAACAAAAACAAAAATTGTGTTTTGTTCACAATTTTGATTCCAATAATACCTACTTACTTGGTTTATTTCTGTGATTCAAAGATGACCGTGAAGCAAAACGTGAATGAGTTTTTTCGACAAGCAGCTAACAACAGCAAACAACAACAAGAACACACAACACCGTAATAATCATAGCCAACTTTTGCACTATCGAGGCGATTCAATCTTCGTGAATCAATGAATGCATTCATAGACGATTCTTTCAGCTGTCATTCATAGTACAATGAATGCATTGGAGGAATGATTCAACGCATGAACAAAATCATGCGTGGCCGATGTCATATTTTTCTTCTCTTTTTTATCTCTTCTTCATTCACTCCGGTGTGTTATGATGTCGGCAGAAGATCACTCATATTGAAATTCTTCCAAAAGCGTGTTCGCAAAAGATTTAAAATTGAACGTGATTCGGTGTGATTTTTTCCATCACTGAGTGTTTCTAATGGGTTTAATAATATTCAGTTATTATTTTGCGTGCTACGAATGGAGGATAATCAAAATTATTAGATTTTTATTGAGTCTATGAATATGTGATTTATATTCATATAATTATATATATTTTTATATCCATTTCTGCCAGAATAATAATAAAAACTGCTGGATTCACGTACTTGCACAAAACTATATAATAATATAAGGTATTTTATTGTACTACGATCAGAATATAATGAATATTCTGGAAATAATTGACTATATAAGAACAAGATTCATGTGAACACAGCAATGGGAGAATGTCGGCGGTGATTCTTACGATAAGATTGGTAAAGTACCGGAGAATAAATTGGAATCTCTGAGAGAAAATCTCTTTTGAGAATCTTTTTTCATCATCACTAGTTTTTTTGATGATAACAATACTTTTCCGTCAAAACAAATCAACGAAATTATTTATGATGTACCATATTGTAGATGTGTTGGGGATTGGTTCATTATTTAGAGCAGTTCATTCAATTTAATTCAAATTGGTCGTTGTTCTCAGATCCTCGGCTGACTTTGCCCTTAATGCATTCCAGGAACACTATACGTGAGTATGTATGAGTGTGCTATCAATTTGCATTTGTTTTGACAGCGCTGATAGTTTTGATGCTCAGCATAAACAGGTTTTAAAAGTTCTTTAACTGCTTATATTTGCTATCTACCAACCAAGTCGTAAAAATGGGTCGTAAGACCTGTTGTGTTCCGGGATGCTTTAGCTCTTCCAATGCCGAAAAAAAATTCTTTCTTCAGACAGGTTTTTACAAAGGTTTTTGGTGCCCCCCCCCCCAAAACACCACTTGCCCCCACCAAAAATGAAAACCCGGGCCACAAAGGGGTCCCGCCCCCCAACAAAAAAAAAACAGCGAGCTGTGAACCCCCCCCCGGTGAGTGACAAATGTCGGCCGCAAACACAACAACAACAACAAAACGCACACAAGCGTAAGCAGCTGATCACGCAGATCGAGCATGCATCGCAGCTGTTATTGTTCGTTCTTCACTTAGAGGAGAAATGGTGCAGTTCTTCATATTGTATATAATTTGTGTTTAGTTTACTAAGTGATGTTTAATAAAAAATGAAAATTAGTTCGATTAGTTCATATTTAGTTATTTGTGCACTTATTTGTAGATTTCCGTTTAGTACATAGAACAAAATTGTAAACAAAATATTTGTCGTCAAGTGATTGTCGTCATAGTTTTTGTTGTTGTAGCTACCGTAAGTTGTAAACAATAGTTTGATGGTTCTGAATTAATTTGTTATCGTTCCAACATAGGATCGACCGATAGATCGAGAGTTGCCAGTACGTGGGAGTTGTTGTAGAGGAAAATTTAATGTAAGTTATTTGTTTGTAAGCTTGTTTCTTATTACTTTCTTTAATTAAATTGTAGTTCGAGTATCGGCGAACCGTACTGGGGAATTGTTTTTCTTAGGCTCGATCTGAAAGACTGCGAATAACAATAACAGTATGTTGAACAGAGACACAGCTGCCTGGAAACTATTTTGCCAAAACGACGATCTCCCGGATAGTAGCGTAATATGAGAAGACCACTTCTTGGACAAGGATTTTATAAATGTATTTAACAAGAGCCAAGGGTAATTATTGGAAACACATGTAAACCTTTGCATTTATTATGTTTTTTATTCGTTTTGTAATTACATCATGTAAGTAGCGCGATATAATAAATTATCGTTTCTTTTATTCTCAATTATTTAGAACTGTCAATAGATAGAATCGTTATGTATGTTCGCAACGAAAGATAACTTAACAAATTATCAACACCATCAGTTCAACTTCATGTCGGCTAATCTTCGCCATCATTTATGACCAGTTTTAATTAACGTTCACCACGCTTTGGCAACTATATTGACTGTATCCTCTACATGAGTTTGGTTCGGTTTGTAGAAGATGTAGCTAATTTTGACCTCTGTGAACAGCAACTAGAGCACTAAACACCTAAGATACTTGATATACTTGTGGGAATAGCAGAATCGTATCTGTGAACTGATCAGACGAGGGTGGAGACTTTCCTGGCATATAAAAACAACTGGGACAAAACTCAATTCGCAATAGCATCTTACCAATATATACTCACAGATTTTCAAAAAGTTTGCTCACAGCAGAAAAAAATGTAATACAGGTCAACGTAATTGATGCTAACGTATTAAAAACTGATGTAATCAAGGAAATACGATGCACAATAACATCCAATTGATGTGATATTACATCGGTCTTCAAATTACATCAGAACAAAATTATAAGTTGCATGAATGTAATAATAACATATCAAAAACATGAATATTACACAAAAACCAATGCACATGAAGGACTCCGCAAAAAATGTTAAATATTACACGATTTTGATGCTTTATCGCATCTAGTTGTTATGTAAAATTAAATCTCGCAACACTGCCAGATTTGTTCTTAATATTTTTCATCTGCGGCAACACTGTTTTCTTGTCAAAACAAAGTCAACCGTCACGGTCATGATACCGTCGCATCCAAAAGCTAAACCAGTTGAAACGTGCGAATTTTTTCATCACCACCTTCATATGATGACGGAATGGCGGAAACTGCAAACACTCTGCCAGCCAACCCTCTGAGAAGAACAGATATTCGTCTGCAATCGGTACGTATAGGATCCGTGTATCTGGCGATTTTATTCATCAACCATTTTCATTCAAACCAGATCTCGAAGGTAGTCACATTTCGTCGAGCGGTGAATCGCCTGTCACCTGAACCGATACCCTCTATCGAAAAACCGATGTTATGCTCGGAAGTTGATGCAATCGTACCGACACTGCAGATTATATTCAAACAAGGTGCTTGTGAAACGAGAAAAACTCCGGCTGTGTATGATTCGGATGCGAATGACAAGACGGAAGACTCCAACATGTCCAACGGTGCGGAATATGGACAAAAAATGGCGATTATTTGGATAATGGCTGTGGGATAATGGCGAAGTTAAAAATTGATGATGTAAGTAAACAAGGTGAAAGCAATGCAAACCCACCAGCACCTCATCTGGGTGAAGTAGTGGTGGATGATCTTCGTTTGCTAGTGGAGCGTCTGGTGCTGGCCGGGATGACGATGGTGACGGTCGCAAGGAAGAAGGGTTTGCGCTTCCATTCAATATTAAGGCCGAAAAGGATGAGAACGAAATGAAAAAGAAGGATGAATCGACGGCTTCGGAGAATATCTAAGTATAAACTGAACAACCGAACGAAGAAGCCACTGGCTGAAACACATTTCGATTCAAATAGAAATAAAAGCAACATTTTGTTTTAATTTCCGCTGTAGCTCTTTTTTTTCATTAAACAATATCTTAAAGTCAAAATTATTTTTACATTGCTCCCTTTACTTCGCGACTACACAGTACGTCGCAACGATTCACGTTGTCTCGATGGGTTACGTTGTCTCGTTTACATCGACCAAATTGCATCGATAAGCAGTGCATCATTTTATTGTGTACGTCGAGACAACCTAACATTACACAACCGATGGAATGACCTATGTGCATCTGATTCTGTGTAATATTCAACAACTTTATTTGCTGTGGGTAGAAGAGAAGAAAGGGAAGACATCACCACCCCCCCCCCCCCCACCAACCACCCCCCCCACACTATGTCCTTCAAACAAAGAATTACTGCATCCCGCCGTCGCCTCATCCTGCAAAAAGAACCGTGTGCTTTTGGCGAGTCCGAGGAAGAACAACAAAAAAATTTTTTTGTAAAATATAAAAAATTAAAAAAACACCCCCACAATATTCCCCCCCCCCCCCCCCCCCCCCCTCCCTCTTCCTCCTCTTTAACCCACAAAAATTTTTTTTTTTGGTCTTTTGTGGAAAAAAAAAAATTTTAAAAAAAAACCCCGTTGGCCCTTTTTTTTTAAAGACGCAAAACAATTTTTTTCCCCAAAAAAATAAAATTTGATTGCGACAATTCTAAATCAATCACTTTTACGTTTCCACTGCGGAAAAGATTAATTTTTGTTTTGATTTTTTTTGACGTTTCTCTTTTGCACATATACGGGCCCGTTTACACACATACACACTCACGTTAATGTTTCTAGGAGTCATCTGGGGGCGCTACAATATGTGAAGTTAACGATGTATATGCGAACATTTGACACTTGTGCGTCTTGGTATTAGTTGTCTTTGCTGATATACTTCCGTCGAATGCGAAAAGTAAAACAGGATGAAGCAAATCAACTACTGGAAACAATGGACAAATCCAGGTTGAAAAAAAAAGAAGACACCGAGTGGTGATAAATCTGACAGCTTCCATGTTGATGTATAGGACAACACTTTTCAAATGCTTCTAGAAAATTCAAACGAAATTCTAATTGATATCGGTTTGTTGTATTGTTTAAGAAAAATCCAAAACTACTCAATAAAGACATTTTCAGAAAAATAAAAATAAAAATAAAATAATGGCCCTATTGTGCAGTTTTGGATTTTTCTTACATCATACAAGAAACCGCTTTTAATTAAAATTTCATTTGAATTTTCTAGAAGCATTTTAAAATTTTCGTCATATACATTAACATGGGAGCTGTCAGATTTATCACCACTCGGTGTCTTATTCTTTTTTTCAACCTGGATTCGTCCATAAATTAGGTAAAGTCTAATACATATATTATAAACAAGCTTCCAGTGGTTGATCCGCTTCGTATATGTATGTGATGTACGCGTGGGAATTTATACGCGCATCTTGACCCAAGTAAAACCACTTGTCACATTCATGTTAATAATACACGTTTTAGACCAAGCTCATGTTTTTTTTTAACGTCAATAACTTAATTTCATGCACGCATATAACCGGAAAAGCGCAATAAATGTGGCATTTTTGAACATCTTTTAAGTCATACCAGATGTTTTGTAGAACATCCATTAGACAAATATTTTGTTCTATGGATGCTTCCAACAGCATGCTTGTAACATAATGATATGTTTTGTCAAAGCAAGCACGGTATGAACAAAGTAAAAAAATATAAACAAGATATTTTAATGGCGAAACGATGGTATTTTACGCGTAGCTAATGGTATTTTACGCGTTAAAGATGATTGTTTATAACTTTTTCAAATAGAAAATTAAAAGCGCTTTACGCATGGAAGTTGTATCAAAATTGTATATGCGGCTCTAGGTTAGCAGTGCAACTTTCCGTTTTAACTTCCCTTATTTCATGCGCCGTCGATTGGATTAAAAAACGTAGAAGGTACCCCGAATAAATTATTGAATTTTAGTGAGATTTCTTTATGGAATTCACAAAAACCAACATGGCGATTTTCCAAGTCTACAGTACGGGTAAAAACATAAGTAACACATTTGATTTTCAAATGTTCGTTTTTTCTTTTCTGCGTTTTTTGTTGTGAAATTGAACCGAGTAATGTCAGTATGAATGAAAATACAAATACAATTTTTCTATTATGTTTTGCGTAGCTACATTTCAAAAGACTTCGCCATAAATTAAGCGTAACAATTTATAAAAAATACTAAACAATCTCCCAAACTGTTGCTTTATGTTACATTTGAATAAACCCCTATGCCCAATTTGACTTCTATTTGAATTAGTGAGTGGCATCACAATCTTACATTTAGGTAGTGTTTTTTTTATTCCAGTATTTCAAATAAACATATTTTCAGCCGTCACTGTATTGGATTCACAATCTATTCTGAATGATGTCACTATTGCATGAGGATGTTAAAAACATGTTTAAAATTCATCTTGAATGCAACCTATCAACATGTTTACAAACATCTAGCATACACGCCATTTCCAAACAATCCAAAATGAAGTACGTTTGACTCAAATCAGTCAAAAGTATGGATACTCAAAAGTGAGTAAAAATAATTCGCAGTGGTAAGATGACAAACAGTCACCGATGTTTTCAAGAAGTAAAATTTAAGTTGATCGAACAAAAATAGATCAAACATGTGTTCGCTGTTCTGGTACCACGTTTGAACCGAATATGTGTAGAAAAACATCCTCAAAACTTTTTCAAGACTAGACATGTTTGGTATTTCATCCTCATGACTTTTTTACAACAAACTTCTTATATTCTTGTCAAAGAAGATGTTTCTGGTGTTACTTGGGAAGGATCTCATCAGTGATGGCTTCATGATTGCCAAAAAGAACAAGACTGCAGAAGCTGGTGAGTATTCTATTTGTATATTAGTGAACGTGAATTCCATCATAAATAGGTTAAGTATATGAATTCCCGAACTAATCAGTATGAAATCTGATCAAATGATGGTATCGTTTTTACCAGTGGTAAGATACAACTAAGTAACTATGCTCAACACATTGCCGTTCGGAAAGATATGGGTCTAATGACACTCACCATTTTTATTGCAGATAAACGAACACATAGCAATCTGCCCGTAAGAACCGCAACAGTGTCTGGCAGTACGTGGAACTTCCGAACAATTCTACCAACTAAAGGGAAGGAAATATCAGAGAACTGTTAGTGAAGAGCTTCTTATCATGTAGCAGATCCTTTATTACTCTCCACAGTCAGAGATTACCATAACACGACAAAAAATGTATAGCAACAAAAAGAATGTATAGCAGTAGAAACCTAGCTGTAGCTATACCAATCCGCCGCTACCTAATAACAGTAACCGTAAGAGGTTACCAAAAACTACATCTTCTCGCAATTCTAAGAATATCCCATCCTAGCGAGATAAGATTAATTTTAGGGACATTGTGGATAACATTTTAAATGCTCTTGGCCTTTCGCATGCTTCACCGCTCCGAGGAATTATTGACCTGCTTATTCCTATAGTTGGAAACTACTTCAAGCAATTGACTGTATCATTGCCCCTCATTGGTGAATTCATATCTTTCGATGAATAATTCGTCGAGTGAGGATCAAGATATGATCACCGTATTACAATGGAACTGTCGTAGTCTAATACCTAAATTAGACTCGTTCAAGTATTTGATTCACAATTCTGATTGTGATATATTTGCTCTCTGTGAAACATGGCTTTCATCTGAAGATGAATTAAACTTCCGCGATTTTAACATTATTCGCCTGGACCGAGATGATTCATATAGTGGCGTACTTCTGGGGATCAAAAAGTGCTACCCCTTCTATAAAATCTCACTCCCAATAATCTCAGGCACTGAAATCATCGCTTGCCAAATAAATGTAAAGAATAGTTGCATAGCTTCCGTCTATGTCCCTCCGAGGGCATCAATAAACCGCCGTCAACTTTGGAGTTCAATTACATTACTTCCATTTCCAGTTCTTATTCTGGGCGATCTGAACTCCCACGGTACTGCTTGGGGCGAACAATACGATGACAATAGAGCGGGTATTTTCTATGACTTATGCGATGATTTCAACTTGACCATCTTGAACACTAGGGAAGCGACATGAATAACAAAACCTCCTGCCAGGGAGAGTCGAGGTAGCCAGGTAGTTTTCACAAAACAGACCAGTCAATCCATGTTCCTTATGATCTCACGAGGCATATTGATTGGCAACATTTTGCATCGGCGGTAACCCCTGGTAGTGATTCTACCGATCCTCTTCCACCATTAGAAGAGTATCGTTTCCTTTCCGAACTGATGTACAAAAGTGCATTAGAAGCTCTGAAACGACGAGTTCCAAGTGCATCCCTCAAAAGAAGACCCGCCACCCCTGGATGGGATGATGAATGCACTAAGTTGTTTCTTGAGAAATTCGATGCGTTTAAAGATTATCGTAGACATGAAACATGTGAGCTTTTTGATAAGTACCTCATGCTTGAAAAAAAAGCTTAAAAACTTACTCAAAGCAAAGAAACGCAATTACTGGCGATCGTTTGTAGAGGGACTATCTAGAGAAACCTCAATGACAACGCTTTGGAGAAAGGCTCGTTACTTGCGAAACCGCTTATCCTCCAATGAGAGTGAAGAATACTCCACGCAATGGATATTCGACTTCGCTAAAAAGGTTTGTCCAGACTCTGTCCCAACACAACCGAATTTACGGGATACATACATTTTGAATTTCTATAAAAATTCATCAACAGATTATGTACAAATCCCAATGATGTTACTTAAAGCTAAACTACAACGGTACATTAATGGTCATGACATAAAACCAACAAAAAATTACACTATCGATGCGAATTAGACAGGTCTTTAAAAAAAATGACTAAACTTACGACGAAGCATCTGGCGAGTCACGTTAAAATCAAACAAGGCGGAAACCCTATTAAAAAGTCTTTGTAAACCGCCAATTGCGCCAAACATACTGTAATTGGTTCGTTGTGGAGGTAACCGCAGCATCGAACTATTCCTCAGGGCTCGGGGCTGCACGTTGATATTGATTTGCTCCAGAAGATCAGGACAGTCGATGCGGTCTTGCAAGATGTCTGCGATGAACAAAGCCCTGGCTGTATCTCTACGGGCTAACAGGGACTCCAGGTTAATTAGACGGCAACGGCTTTCGTAGCTTGGCAAACGATAGGGATCCGTCCACGGTAGTTTACGTAGCGCAAATCTCAAAAACCGTCGTTGAACAGCCTCTACTCTAACGACACCGTTGTTGTAATGAGGAGTCCACACAACCGAGCAATACTCTAATATAGAACGACACAAGGAGCAGTACAACGATTTGAGGCAGTAGATGTCCGTGAAGTCTTTAGCAATCCGAAAGATGAACCCCAGAACGCAGGAGGCTTTGCCGACAGCGTACGAGATATGCTGCTTGAAGGTGAGTTGGGTGTCCAGAATTACTCCTAAGTCCTTGACTTGACTGACGCGCTCAATTTCGGTGCCCAACAAGACATACTTGAATAAAATAGTCTGTTTCTTGTGCGAAAACGAGATAACCGTGCATTTGGCCGGGTTGACATCCATACGATTCAAAGTGCACCAGTCGGCAAAAGCATTTAGCTGACGTTGAAGAAAGCGACAGTCGTCGAGTGAGTGCACTCGAAGATAGAGTTTTAGGTCATCTGCGTATGATAGTCGTGGTCCTTCGAAAGCCAAATTTACGTCGTTGAAGTAGATCAAAAAAATCAACGGTCCCAAGTGACTACCCTGCGGTATACCAGACGTGGCTTTGAACATGTGAGACTGACAATCTCCTATGACTACAGCCAGATGACGGTCAGTGAGGTACGATTGAAACCATTGCAGCAGGCATCCGTTGATCCCAAGCCTGTCAGTTTGGCAATAGCTATGCGGTGGTTCAATTTATCGAAGGCTGCAGACAAGTCGGTGTAAATGACATCCGTTTGGGCGCGTTTCGCCATACTGTCAGTAACGTAGGAAGTAAGGCACAGCAGGTTAGTAGCAGTGGAGCGACCAGCCATGAATCCGTGCTGGTCGGTACTGATATACGGTTTGCAGTGAGCGAGCAACGGTTCCATAATTACAAGCTCAAACAGTTTAGCAACAGCGCCAAGCGAAGTTATGCCGCGATAATTGCCAGCGTCCCGTTTGCTACCCTTTTTGTGTACTGGAAACATGTGCGCAAATTTCCAACAGCGAGGAAAAATACCGACAGTCGCAGATAGTCGAAAAACGTGCAGCAGCGGGGGCAACAAACTATCCAAGTGCAGTTTGAGAAAGGACGAAGGAATTCCATCCGGCCCGGGATTGTGAGATAATTTGAGTTTTGAGCAGGCCTTGATTATCATCTCTGCATCGATGTCGACTTGGCCCAAGGTTTGACCGGCAAGGGGAACATAGCTGGCCGCAAGTCTAATGTGGTCATCGCTCAATGTCTCCTCGGTGAAAACGCTAGAAAATTTCTCGGAAAATAGCTGGCAAATACCCTGCGGGGTGGAAGCCTTGTTGCCGTGGAGCGACATAGACGACGGAAGGCCTACTTCGTGGCGTTGTTCGTTTACAAATTTCCAGAATTGTTTAGGACGTGACTTGAGCTTTCTCTGTATTCCACGCCGATATTGAAGAAAGCAACGTTTCGCGACTCGTTTGTATTCGTGATTCATTCTTACATAGTGACGACTTAGAATTAGTGTCCGGTGCTTTGTGAATTTTCTGAGGGCAGCTCTCTTGCCAGATTTCAAGCGACGAAGTTCGCTCGTTTGCCAAAGTGGACGAGACGTATGACGATGGATTTTCTTTGGAACGTGTCTGTCTATGACATATGCCAGAACGTTGGAAAATGTTTGAGCGGCTGACTCGACATTGACTGTATCCAAAATGTTATCCCAATCGAAAAGCGAGAGTAACTCGGCGATATTACGATGATTGGCACGAACAAAATCGTAGGAAACTGTGGCAGGTGAGATTTCGAAGTCATGTTCCAGCTTTGAGCGTAACGTGACCAGTAAAGGCGGATGATGAAGAGTTAGTTTCACTAGAGGAGAGGGAGCTTCGCATAAGAGTGGAGCGGTGTCTTGGGCGCTCACGAAACAGAGGTCCAAGCTGCGTGTGTTCTGGTTGGTGACATGATTGATTTGGGAGAGAGTGGCTGAGCTGTAATTGTCCAGAAGGAACGAAGCATTGGAATGCATGACAGAATGATTGGCATCGGGAAATAGAAACCCACTGTCAGTTAATTTCCATGAAATCCCAGGCAGATTAAAGTCGCCTATCACCATAACTTCGTCGGTTGCTTTGGCATTTTCCAAAATTGCGAAAACCGATTGGCAATGTGTTGCAATTAGGTCACGCTCGCGTATGCGGTCGGGTGGAATGTACAGTCCGCAAAGGAATAATGTACGATCGCCCAATTTGATCGACGTCCAAACTTGTTCCAAACGAATCCAAGAAGGGTTTTCATGAGCCTTTGCTTTAAATTTTGTACTTATAGCCACTAGTACGCCCCCACCTTTTGCTTTATGGCTATTATCGGCATTCCTGTCACATCTAAATACCTCGTAATCTTTGCCGAATACCTGAGAAGAGAGTGTGCGTGAATCCAGCCAGGTCTCCGTGAAGACGATGATGTCGTAGCACTGGTCCGAAGTAGCTATGCGGAAATCGTCGACATCGCTGTTAATACCACCGACATTCTGGTAGTAAATGACGATCTCGTGTGTGGCAGCCGAAGTACCGATGACATAACTAGAATGCGAGGCAATATCAGGCAAAGGAGAAGCTAAATCGTGAATGTACTTGCCTGCTAAAGCAGGTTGGAAGACCCCCGGTGTGCATCTGGCCTCAGGGCCGAGACGACTATGCTGAACGGTGGCTGGAATTGGCGCGACTGGGGCAGAGGAACCGGGGGCTTCCAAAGTGCTTTCCACGATGCGTCTCGGATGTGATGTGCACTGATTCGTCTCTAAATCGGGTAACTCTTCGTACAAGCTGGAAATTGGAAGATATTCAGGAAGCGAAAAGCTGGAATAACACGCGTACTTGCCTGAGATAACAGGCTGGAAGACCCCCTCTGGAACCCCGAACTCAATACCGGGATGACTCTGGTGGCGGGAACACTGGGAACAGAGCTGACGATCGGTTTTTGAAAGTGGTACAACTGAGACGAGGGCAGAGGGGGCTTCCAAAGAGCCTTGTCGCGTGCATCCCGGTGTTGAAACATGTGACATTAGCTGAGCATCGGGCAAGGTTGATCCGTAGCTGAGACGTTCACAAGAGGAGCTGGTTGATTTTGTGGTTCCACCGTCGAGGACTTCACGATGCGGGTCACGTTTTTTGCTTTATCATCCTCGAAGGGCCGGAAGAAAACGTTTTCCGGCCAAGAATCGCAGGACAATGCTTCCTTCTCCGAATTTTTGTCTACACCCACTTTGAATGAGACAAAATTCAACGTGGACAAATCTTTCCCTTTTGGAACAAGTTTTACCACCTTCGGTTTATGGTCGATGGTCAGATGAAGGCATTCACACACCAAGTCGGAAATTTCCTGTTCGGTCGTAGTCGGATGAAAAGCAGACAGATGTATCCAGACGAAATTACAGTTGGTCTGGACCATTTTAATGGTGATACAGGTCAACTTAGTCCCGCAACTCGATTTGTTTGCTGCAATCGACATCGGACGATCACCATTTTCACTTCTACGTCGCTTCGGCGAATTAACCGACGCATTTATTAGCCACTCATGAAATCTTGAGCCACTAGAGTTGAGCCGGAACGGTGTGAGAGGCTTCGAATCAACCTTAGAAGCGAGGGTTGTGACCACTGAGCTAAGCTTTATGATGTCGTCCTGAATTGATTTAATCGATTCAGGTAAACCACTCAGATCCTTCTCACTGCGGCACATGATGTTGCGAAATTGGCAGTTAGTGAACATCGTGGAACAGTCATCGCACATCCAATAAATATTCTTTTCGTGTGATCGAAGCACGCTCAAGGGGAAGTCAACCTGTGCGCAAATTGCATGAAATGACTCCCCGCAAAATCCTCGACAAATGATACGATCATTGTCGGAAACAACCTTCTGGCAACCTTTGCATGCCATGGTATTCGCCTATGGGTATACTATACAGCAAGTGTTATACCGCAGAAAGCTTCCTGATTTTTCAACGGACGAAGGGCGATGAGAGGGTGCAAGATGGAGTTGTTGTTGAATAAAGCAGCGATCGGTTGAGTTTTTGCGAATAACAACACAATGCTCCACTGTCTATGCACAGACCGAATATCACAACTCGGACAAAATAATAATAAATCGGGACGGATCGAAATCACGAATAACGGCAAAACATATATCGACGAAAAATAATAATAAATCGGACGGTTATAAAAACAATACTAACTCACACAAACTCAGTGTTGCCAAATTTTCTAAGATCAATATCCGGGACATGTTGGGGTGCTCACCCGGAAGACCTTAATAAACTCTATAAAAGAACTACTCTCTCAGTTCTCGAATATGGCTCTTTTTGTTTCCTCTCGGCAAGAAATAGCCTCCTCATCAAATTGGAACGCATTCAATATCGTTGTCTACGTATTGCCCTTGGCTGTATGCATTCAACGCATAATATGAGCCTGGAGGTGCTGGCAGAAGTAAAACCCTTACAGTACCGCTTCTGGGAGCTCTCATCTAGAATACTGATCAAGTGTGGAATCAGTAACAACCTTGTGATTGAAAACTTCGAAGAAATTCTCGAATTGAGTACCCAGTCAAGATTCTTACGAATCTATATTAACTACCCAAGTAACACCATAAACATCTTCTTTGACAAGAATATAAGAAGTTTGTTGTAAAAAAGTCGTAAGGATGAAATACGAAACATGTCTGGTCTTGAATAAGTTTTGAGGATGTTTTTCCACACATATTCGGTTCAAACGTGGTACCAGAACAGCGAACACATTTTTGTTCGATCAACTTAAATTTTACTTCTTGAAAACATTGGTGACTGTTTGTCATCTTACCACTACAAACTATCTTTACTCACTGTTGAGTATCCATACTTTTGACTGATTCTAGTCAAACGTACTTCATTTTGGATTGTTTGGAAATAGCGTGTATGGTAGATGTTCGTAAATATGATGATAGGTTGCATTGAAGATGAATTTTAAACATGTTTTTAACATCCTCATGCAATAGTGAAATTATTCAGAATAGATTGTGAATCCAATACAGTGACGGCTGAAAATATGTTTATTTGAAATACTGGAATAAAAAAAAAACACTACCTAAATGTAAGATTGTGATGCCGCTCACTGATTCAAATAGAAGCCAAATTATGCATAGGGGTTTATTCAAATGTAAGATAAAGCAACAGTTTGGAAGATTGTTTAGTATTTTTTATAAATTGTTACACTTAATTTGTGAGGGAGTCTTTTGAGATGTAGCTACGCACAAAATAAAAGAAAAAATGTATTTGTATTTTCATTCATACTGCTATTACTCGGTTCAATTTCACAACAAAAAACGCAGAAAAGAAAAAAACGAACATTTGAAAATCAAATGTGTTGCTAATGTTTTGACCCGTACTGTAGGACTGTAGACTTGGAAAATCGCCATGTTGGTTTTTGTGAATTCCATAAAGAAATCTCACTGAAAGTCAATAATTTATTCGGGGTACCTTCTACGTTTTCTAATCCAATCGATGGCGCATGAAATTAGGGAAGTTAAAACGGAAAGTTGCACTGCTAACCTTGTGCCGCATATACAATTTTGGTACAACTTCCATGCGTAAAGCACTTTTAATTTCCTATTTGAAAAAGTTATAAACAATCATCTTTAACGCGTAAAATACCATTAGCTACGATATCGTTTCGCCATTAAAAAAATCTTGTTTATATATTTTTTTTTCTTTGTTCATACCGTGCTTGCTTTGACAAAACATATCATTATGTTATAAGTATGCTGTTGGAAGCATCCATAGAACATAACATTTGTCTTATGGATGTTCTACAAAACATCTGGTATGACTTAACATATGTTTAAAAATGCCACATTTATTGCGCTTTTTCGTTAATATATGCGTGTATGAAATTAAGTTATAGACGTTAGAAAAAAACATGAGCTTTGTCTAAAACGTGTATTTTTAACATGAATATGACAAGTGGTGTTACTTGGATATATGTCATCCGATATTAGTCTTCCATGCTATAACCCTCCTAGTGTACGCTTTCCTTATCACAGTTCCTCCATTGATTATGATCTCTCCATGAAACAGGCTATTCAAGGAGTTCCAGATCAACTTCGACCTATTTTAATTCCTCATATTTTTATTGAAAAGTACCAACATGTGAATTGCAATAGAATAATATTCACTGATGGGTCACGCATTGATGGATCCACTGGTTTCGGTGTTTACAATGAATACTCATCTGCCTTCCGGAAACTTCAGGAACCTTGTTCCGTATATGTTACTGAGCTAGCAGCAATTAATTTCGAATTGGGGATAATTTCCGCCATGCCCATAGACCATTATTTCATCTTCTTGGATAGTCTCAGTTCTATCGAGGCCCTCCGGTCGATGAAAACAGTGAGGCACTCATCTTACTTTATTTCAAAAATAAGGGAGCAGATGTGTGCGTTGATCGAAAGATCATTTAAGATTACCTTTGCATGGGTCCCCTCACATTGCTCAATTCTAGGCAATGAGAAGGCGGACTCTCTAGCAAAGATGGGCGCTAAAGAAGGCGAGATTTTCGAAAGAAGAATTTCACATGATGAATTTTTCCCATTAATACGTCAGAGTTCTCTTCAAAGTTGGCAAAACGATTGGACAAGTAATTCTCTTGGGCGGTGGTTACATTCCATTATTCCAAATGTTTCGTCGAGATCTTGCAGCTGTTTATGTAGGTGCGGAACCGGTTATGATGACATCGCTCACGGAGTTTGGCATTGCCCGGCTAATTATGCCTCCAGAGCACGACTATTGGATACCCTAGTGGCCCGAGGTAGACAACCCTTCCGCGAGGTAAGAGATGTTTTGGGAATGCGTGATCTTCCCTACATGCAAGCGATTTACGAATTCCTTTGTTTGTCTGATCTAAGAGTGTAATGTCATCACCCCCTCCCTTTCACTCTAGTAAATTCCCTGACATTGTGTCCCAGTTATATTATCCTTTTGTTTCCGTGCTAGTTGTACCTGCCCAGCAAGCTGTGATCACCCATCTGCAGCTTAGTTCCTGTAAGGGACTACAGGGACCGAGGATCTGGTAGATGTCGCAACCATGAGCAGCAACAAATACCTGAAATAAGTTACCTGCCTAGCCCCTTCCAAACAATAATGTGACCCATTAACCTCGAGCTAGGAACGAGTAATTGGCACCCCACTTAACTAAAATCGAAAAAGTTAAATTGTTAACTACTATATTGAATATCGGCTCCGCAAAGTGTTACACACGCCTGAGCCTAATAAATAAACGAACTGATTAAAAAAATATATATATAGCAGCAGAAACTAACACCAAAATGATAATTTCAGGGAAACCCAACAGTTCAACTTAAGTCGAAATAATCAACAATGGTTTGTCATCCTCGATAGCAAAACATCAGCGTGGCGTTGGTAATCGTGTTACGAAACATGTACACACGATAGTCCGCAAACTGGCCGTAGTAAAAAAATATCTGATACGAATAACACTGTTCCTCTCTCTCTCTCTCTCTCTCTTCCTAATTCGTTTTTAGAATAGTAATAGTATTATGCCTGGGACAGACATACAACGTACAGCGTTGTACTCCTTTAGTCTAGTACGTGTTTTTTGGTACTGGATTAAAGTATTTGACAGTTCGTACAACGGTCAGCGTTGTATGTCTGTCATAAGTATTAGTTTGAGTAACGACGACGACGAAATCACACAGAAAACAGTCTGATTAATGTTAAAAACATGGCAGAAACAAAATAAAGTACATCTAGAAGGAGTTATTCTGAAAGAAAACGACACTTGTCCAGCTAGGACGAAACTTTGTCATTATGTTATTATTTATTACCTGTATGTTGTTCGCTGTTCTGTTCGAATCGAAAGTGTTAAATGATTGTGAAACTTTTTTTGTCGATCGAAGCAGAATTGTTTCCCCTTTCCCTCCCCTGATAAATACCGATACTGATGATACACTCAAACTTTATTTAAATGCACTTAAAGATGATAGAAACACAACCATGAAAAAAATGGTTACAAGCAGAAAAAAATATATTTATGAGAACAAAAAGGACTATTTCTGGGAGCAAGATCAAACTGATAATAAATAAAAGTAAGGATTGTGGAAGATTCGTGGAAGAACGGATATGTGAAACCTACTTTGCCATCACTACGACGCGAGAACCAGCTGGAAGATTTGTGGTCTTATTGCCAAAAGAAGACAGTTGTTCTAGAAAGGCTAGGAGAATCCCGAAATATTGCTATTCGCCGCATTTTGCATTCGAATACTTCGCTCATGGATGCATACAAAGCGTTCATTCATGAGTTCGTTCAACTGGAACATATGGCCCTGATGGACACAAGCACGAAAGCTTTGAAGCCTGGTGTGAAAACTGCATCTTTCGCCCGGATAGCTTCGCGTCGTCTTTGATGCTTCGTATCCCACTGGTACCGGAGTCTCGTGGAAAAATGCCTGATTGTGGGACCTATGGTTCAAGACAAGCTGTACAGTCTCATCCTCTGATTTAGAATACCTCGCTTCGTTATCGTTGCTGATTTAGAAAAAAAATATCGATAAGTTATGGTACACATCGTCGACCACCTTTTGCAGCGCATCGCGTTTTGAGTTTCCACTTCGGACCCCCTACTAACCTTAGAATTGCTGACGGTTACGTACGGTACCGCGTCGGCTCCGTTCCTTGCGATCCACTGCCTCCAGCAACTTGCTTCCGACGGTGAATTGACCCATCCAATAGCAGCTAGAGTGTTATCGGAAAACTATGCCGGCTACTCATCGAGCTCCTACTATCGGCAGGAATCAAGCTGTACAAATAGGCATCGAAAAGTCTACGATCGCCCGGAACATTCCAGCAGAACTTCGGGAAAACCGGAATTTGTTAGAACTAGATTCATCATCCACGCGTATGGAAACTTTGGGGCTGCTTTGACATCCAGACGATTTATTCTTTCCGAGGCAGCACGCCTGTTCGTTTTTCTTGGTCTATTGGGAACAATCGTTCTCAGATCCAAACTCTTCATACAGGAGTTGTGGAAGGAAAAAGTTACTTGGGATACTACTGAATGACTGCCAACAACAGCTACGACCACGAGAGACACACAAAAAAGGAAAAAATTGTCTCATTAAAAGTTTTGCACTTTTCTTCAAAAAAGTGTTTAATTTTCATAAAATTGAAAGTAAAATTATCTACTACAAAAGTTATGGTTATTGGATTTGAAAGTGTATTTTTTTTGTTCAGTGTGTAAATTTAAAAGTTTTTTTTTTACCGCGAAAATGATAATTTGAGACTGTCAAATCCACCAACACAAAGCAAGATCGTTGTCGTCGTCGTCTTCGTCGTTTAGATTTGTTCGCTATTTGTTGTCCGCGTTCGCGTCTACTGCATGGTGCTTCATTGCTTCCGCTTCCGTACGCGTTTTGTGGAAATTTCGTTTCGTAAAAAAAAACTCTGTTATTCTTGGCACGATCGACGAAATACAAAAGCAACAATCTATGTCTGAAGGATGGGTACGTTTCTATACATGAATATTGAAATTTTAATAGAATTAATCAACCCCCTGTTTTGCAGTACTGCATCAAGCGACGACAAACGGTAGCAGATGCCAGAGGTTGCTTAGTTCCGACATGGATCTCTCGTGATGAAAAACATTAGTTAAAAGTTCATTTTATAGTAAAAATAATTTATTTTCATTTATATCGATTCCACGGTTTCATTTTGACAGTTCTACTATTTATCTGAAAATAAAACCTTTTAATGAAAAAAATATCTCTTTATTTCAATCCAAATAGCACCTTTTTATTTAAATTGCTCCACATTTTCTGGATAAAAGTTTACTTTGGAATAAAAATTATTTACTTTCATTTTCAACGACGCCACACTTTCGATTTGACAGTTCTACAATTTATTTTGAAAGTTTCAACTTTTAAATGTACAGAGCAGAAATTTTTTAATTGACGGTTTGAAGGTTTTTGTTTTGAAAGCAAACCGCTTTCTACGAAAAAGAACCAACGCAACTTTTCAATTTTATGCAGTGATTTTTTTAATTTTAATAATCATTATTCTTTATGTGTAATTTATTGATCAGAGGCATTCCGTCCCGATAAAATGGGTAATTTATAGTGAATTTAACGAGGTAATTGAATTTTTGCGACACTAACTTTCGAACGCTCGAACGCTGGGGCTTTTCGATCAAGTTGCGATGTAGAGCAAATTTTCCATCATCGATAGACTGTAATCGGTTGAAAAATTAAGTTTTATAGCGCACACAATCAACAATCACGGAGCAAACGAATTTAAAAAAAAAAATGACGTAGCACTTTCCGAGCTCTTGTGTAGTGTGCTCAAGGAGTACGATGGATTAGTGTCATGAGCGAATTTTGTTCATTTCACTAATATTGTTGTGGCTACTGGGTCAGACCTTATATATTGTCAAAACAAAGTCAGCCGTTTTGCTTTGTTTTGATTTGAGAAATTAAAAACGTATTTTAGTGGATCGTCTCGATTAAAATACGGTCTCGGAGAAGAAGGCTAATCAAAATTGGGTAGTGTTTTCTGATGTACAGTGAGTCTATGGGAAGGAAAGATTGCTTACTTTTTCCGCGTATTGTTCAATTGCCTATGTCAACTGTTGGTTGAGGAAAAACTTCAGCCAGTTCGCACTCCTGCTTAGCTTTCCCGTGATTAGAGGTAAGTTCAAATACATACGTATTGCTGAACTTAAGTGTTGAGAACAAAAATTATCATTTTAGAAACTATGTTTAAATGGCCCAATCGATTATACAACGCATAATCTGACGCAAGTGCCCTGCCGCAAATTTGCATAAGCCAACCATCGTATAAATAATGTTCTACTCTCCGGCCAACTTAACGCATAATTCATTCACAACGTGCTGTTGTTCCTTCTAATGGTTACTATTGCTAGGGTCCGGGTGCGTCTGAAGACATTCCTTACCAACCCACCAACAAAAGGCTACTGAAATGACTGATTGGACTATAGTTCACAACCTAACAACATGTTTTGCTTTACAGACATCAGGTTTAGACGGCAAGGAAAACTACGGAGTGTAAATTGGTTTGATGGACGTTCCTTGACCGATTATACCGGTAGTAAAATTACAGGAGCAGCAGCCTTGCAATGGTTTTGCAGCAAAACAGATATTGAGGTAGAACCCGCTCAGAAGCACGGTAGCTACCAAAATGACCAATCGACTTATTGGCTAACTTTTTAATATAGATGATAAACCAACGACAACCGTCGCGCTTGTGAGTTAGACTATCTCTAGCAACAACTATACTAAGAGCTAAATTTGACGTTTTCGATGGTTTTGGAATGGTTCTCATTCTCTAATAGTATTTTTACTAGAAATGACAATTGGCTCTCCTACTAGAAATGACAATTGGCTCTCCTTGTGAAATTAATAAGCTTGCTAAATAGTATATCATCGATTAACAACAACAACAATTTATAAGTATATAGCACAAATAAATAAATCGTTTAGTACTGATGTAATTTACTTTTTATTCTTAAGCATCTGGGAGAAACTAATATAGTTAAATATTTGATTTATTTAGTTAATAATTAATAATACATTGAATCATCATTGATTGAATTACTTGATATCTTCTGCACATTTTCTTGTGGGTTCATATGTTGTTATTGAGAAAAGTGTCCAAGGCGCCTAATGTTGCAAATAACTAAATATTTGAAAACTTCATATAAGTTACTTTTTATCTGACTCTTTTATTTTAAACCGGTTTCAGTTTTCGGGAATCGTCTGTAATACTGACACATTGGTCCTTAAAAAACTTGTTATATATTCTAAACTACTAAGGTAAGAGCAATTTAAACATACTAAATTATGTGTCAGAAAATATAAGGTGCAACTCTATTTGCATGAACACATAAGATGATACTAAATGTAATTTTATTTGATTATGTAATAATTAATGAGATGAAAAAATCCAATAATCCAATTTCATGTTAAAAAAATATTAATTTTCTAGGCTGAATATGTTTAATACAATTGTAAAATTTTAACTTTTATGCAGTTTAATGCCTTTTAATAAAATTTAATTAAATTTTCCTGATTAAACTGTCAAACACCGCAAACATTTCATTTCATCGAACTCAATGAAAACTTACCCCGGTAACGACAATTCGATTTATTAAAAACTTAACAAAATGGTCAAACTTATAATGCTCGAAAATTCTTACTTCACGAATTATACCTTGATAAAGGCTGCCGGGCAGGTTCTTTCCTGAGTACCTATCGCAAACAAATACACCAAACTACAGAGGATGCATTTTTCAACCAGTTAGAAATGAAATTGTGTATATATTTCATAGAAATCGGCAACGTTTATTTCAAAGGTATATCTAAATCATGAACCACTCCGGAATTCGTCTTGATATGGTTTTTTCCGGTGTCACGACCAATGTTCAACGTTCAGAGCAGCTGGCATTAATCTGTAACAGTCGAAGTTCGGTATCCATCGACGGGCCATAAAATGGGCCCATTGAAACCTATATTTGAATCGTTGGAACCCAGTGCGATCTCGATTTTTGAATACACATCGGCTCCAGCTAGGCAACAGCAATAATATTTACAAAGCAATTATGTAAATAAAATCAGCTGACATTGTAACTGACATGAACATTAAAACACGTCTAAAAGAACCTAGTATACATGGCACTTTCCCAGTACTAGAAGCCGGTTCTCTAGTACGATAGTGATCCCTAATTTTTTTTAAATTTCTTTGGCACAACTACGTCCTTCCCTTTTGGGTCCATGACTAAACTATATTTGATCACCCTCACCATCACTTCAAATCGTATCGAGCGCAACTAAAAGCGCTATCAAAATTGTGGCGCGACTATCGGAAAGCATCAGGCGCTCAAGTTTAGTAACGCGATAGTGGCGCGAGAAAGGGTTGCTATTCGACTGCCAATTCGAAATGGAGTTTTCATAAGGGCTAATGTTGCAAACATAAACAATGGCTTCTTCCGCAAATTTCTTGAAAAGGCAAACTCGCTCAAGTAAACTACTGCTTCTATTGTAAAGAAGAACTCCTCTTCTGTACAATCATCGTGGAAATTCACTTTGATTAAGTTAGCATTCTCGAGAAATTTGCGGAAGAAGCCATTGTTTACGTTTGCGACATTGGCCCTTATGAAAACTCCATGTCGAATTGTCAAAAATCTACAATTGGTCTGTTGTTTATGTTTTGTTTACGCAATCAGGATTAGGGAAAATTTTGAATTTGATTTAAAGATAATGATTGCTTTATCAACTTCAAGTCAATTTGGTTTAATAATAAGAATTTTATCAATAGGGTCGTGCGATGTCTTTTTCATGATTTCTCCTGGATAGATTTTTGGCTCGCATGAAAGAGAACCATTAGCCACAATGGCAACCTCTGGGGTGTCCCGGGGGAACCTGTAGGAGATGTTTTGCGCCAAACCACGTGGTACGACGGTTTTTTCTTCATGTTTTTTTTTTCTTTATGAGACTTTCGGTAGGCCTGAAAAGAACCATTAGCCACATTGGTCTCTCTCGGAACCTCTGAGGTACCCCGGGGGAACCTGTAGGAGGGAAAATTTGTGTTTTTGCACCAAACCACGTCGTGAGACAGCTCTTTCTTTTTGTGGAGAGTCCTTCGGTAGGCATGAAAAGAATAATTTACCACAATGGCCCATCCGGAAACCTCTGGGGTGATTTGGTGAAACTTATAGGAAAGGACATTAATATTTTTGTACCAAACCCCAGTGGTTCCCAGAGAGCACTGTAACCAATGGTTCTTTTCATGCCAACCGAACGTCTCTTCGAGAGAAATCACGAAGAAAGAGCCATCGCAATTGACTATGTTTATGACGATCACCGAATCTGTCAAACTGATGATGGAGCACTAGTTTAGCAGCGACCGATACAGAACACGATAACAAAATATAGTAGCGACCGGTGTGAGATTGAGTGACTAAACTAAAATGACAGCTTGATGCGCTAGTATTTAGTCCCCCAGATAGTTGCGCCCGATACGGATGCTCTTAACGGTGGGCAACAGTAGCTCTGCAATTTCAGAAGCGCTGCAGCGCTCTCATTTTAGTTTAGCCACCCTTCTCGGTCGTTGCTATAGTGGTGTTTAGTTACCCTATTTTGTACCGATAGAAAGGTAGAAGTAAACATTTTGACAACATTGGTTCTTGAACGTCATCAACATCGTCGCCTTCAAGTGAAAGTCGAAGAGAAGAAATGGAGAAGTTTTCTGTGTTATTTTCTGATTCCAGTGACGATGAACTTGAATTGATTAGCCAGATGCTGGTCCAGACTCACACAATGCTACCTAAAACGGAATGCATTCGTGAAAACGAGGGAAGAGGCACGAAACGACCTTATATTGACAGGTTGGCGCAAGAAGGAGCGCAACTTCTGGTAGACGATTATTTTTCGGATAATCCTACCTACAGTGAGGACCAATTTCGCAGACGTGTCCGGATGAGTCGAAACTTGTTCCTGCGCATCGTGAGGGACGTACAGGCTGCAAATGCCTACGTCGTGCAACGAGCTGATGCTACCGGTAAGCAAAGGCTAACGACATTCCAAAAGTGCACTGCGGCGATTCGTCAGTTAGCCTACGGGTCCCCCGCAGACGCGATCGACGAATACGGTCGAATGTCAACGGTGCGAATCTGCATGTTGGAGTTCTGCCACACCATTGTTAAGGTGTTTGCAGTATACTACTTGCGATCCCCAAACCACGACGACGTTCCCCATTTATTCCTGTTGCAGTTTTACAAAAACCCACGCGAACATTTTGCGATCTGAAATCATGTGTCGGAGAAAACTGATTTGATTTTTTCGGAAATTCTTCAATACTTCAATGTAAAATTGCGATGCGCACGAAAACGGGAATGGAGCTGATTTTCTAAATATCAATAATTCTAAAAAAATCCCAATATCAGTTAACTAAATATAATTAGACTGTTTTTACGTTCTCCGCAGCATTTTGCAATTCAACAAGAAGCAGCCCGGAAAGATGTCGAACGTGCTTTTGGTGTTTTAATGGCACGTTTCGCCATTCTAAAAATTCCAGCTAGACTCTGGCAAAAACATGATTGTAGAAGATGAGAGAGATGGTCCGGCCGACGTTGAAAAAGACTATGTAGCAGTGCAAAGGGGTCCAAAATGTACCGACTTCACGACTTTTATTGAACGGTACGAGCAAGTACAGAAGACAGCTGCTCATAACAAATTGCAAGCAGATTTAATTGAGCATCTGTGGAACATAAAGGGAGAAGAGGAGTAAAACCACACACCCATCTCCCCGCCACTTTCTCTCTCTTTCTCTTTCTCTCTCTCTCTCTCTCTCTCTCTCTCTCTTTCTCTCACAGAACCCCCCCCCCCCTCTCTCTCTCTCTCTCTCTCTCTCACACACACACACACACACACACACACACACACACACACACACACACACACACACACACACACACACACACACACACACACCTTTATTCCTTGGGTTTTTTTTTGATAAAAATAAAATAAAACAGTGATTCAAAAATGATAAAATGATTTCGTTTAATAATTCATAGTAACTAATTCGATATCAAGAGTGTTTCACTTCATCATACCGAATTGATTATCGTTAACCTCATCTTCATAAACATCGTCAGCATAATCTTCGGCAACATCGTCAGCATAATCTTCGGCCACATCGTCAGCATCATCCTTCGCAACATTGTCAGTACCTTCTTCAACCACATCGTCAGGATAATCTTCATCAACATCGTTAGCATGATTACTGACATCATCGCATGCATTATCCTCAGCATCGCTCATGGGCATACTTGCTCGTTGGTTCTCCGCCGTTATTTGCTCAACAATTCTTTTTTGTTCGATTTCATTGCATTTTTTGACGGTTTCGGAGAGCTTTGACATGTCGACTGACATAACAAAGTGATTCACCATCACGATACGCGACATAAATGTCCACCTACGGCACCAAGTTTCAGGCTAGAATTTGCTCGAAAACACCGTCAAACTATTATTTTTCACCGATAGTGCTCCGACATCAAGATATTTACAGCCATTTTTATTTTTCACGTCGCACGAAATAAAACGCACGATGAAAAAAAACACAACAAACCGGTGAACGGTGACTGACTTTCCAAATACCAACCGCTTCACGCACTGCTATCGGGCTGGTAAATTTGAGCACCCTACTCTTCCCGAAAGCCTCGCTGCTAGTTTGGTAGCGCGTTTAGCAGCGACCAGTACGGTGATGAGTGATGATAGAGCGCTGCTTAACGAGCTTCTATACTCCAACGTTAATGATGCTCTTAGTACTAATAACATAATCTTTTTTTCCTATTACTGATTTTCCTATTATTTCCAAAATGTTGCACGAATAACATATATCGGTTTAAGAATATTGAATATTCCCGGAAGCCAGAGAAAAAGGCTTTTAAAAAAATTTTACACGAGGGAGTCGAACAGAACACATGCACATATATTTAAAAATGTATGGACGGAAAACCACTAAAGAGGGGAAAAGTCAAGTCAAAAATGAGAACACGTGGTTTAAACTCTCAAAAAGCTAAATAAATTTATAAAAATTCTTCGGATTGATGGGGACGCATGGTTGGCAAGTTCCTTCAAGTAATGAAAACGCGTAGTAGGATAGTCATCAAAACCTAAAAACATAGCATTTTTGAAAAAACTTATCTCAAATACTAAAATACAAACATCGGCAATTTTTTGATATGTTATGTAAAAATGTCCAATCTTTCAAGAAAAAATTTAAAAACGAGGAAGCTCTCTGATCCTGAGACCATGAAAACCTTAAAAACTAAAAGAATCCATATTTTCATTATCAATGATCCAATAAAGTAGGTGTTTTTTTTTATTATTTTGTAAAAGTATGTGTAATTATCTTTCATTTGCAATATAAATTGATAAAATCGGTTTAGTGGTTCAAAAGTTATGATTTTTTGAAGAAAAAGCATTTTAGAAAAAAGTCAATTTTTTGGACCACTCTAACGCAGAAACGGCCACCCTAAGGAAGAAATTAAAAAATACGGGTCGAATATGTTACGATAAAGAACAAAACTACCAATAATTATGAAATTCTGAGAGCTCGTACATCTGTTTTCTATGGAATTGCTGTATAGGTATATATATATACAGCAATTCCATATAAAAAAATATACGATCGCTCAGAATTTCAAAATAATTGATAGTTTTGTTCTTTATCGAAAAATATTTGACCCGTATTTTTTAATTCGTTATAAGAGTGGCCGTTTCTGCGTTAGGGTGGTCAAAAAAAATTGACTTTTTTCAAAATATTGTAACTTTTGAATCATTGGTCCGATTTTATCAATTAAAAACGTAAATGAAAGGTAATCAAACATTCTTTTAAGAAATAATAGAAAAGCATCTACTCTAATCCTATCAAAAGGAACATATGAATTTGGGTCATGAAAGTTATGACTGAATCGTTTTATGGATCCAATAATATTATTTGCTATGTTATTATGTTTTCTTGAGAGGCTCAATTGCGTTAGCTTTTCAGTCGATATTTCATTGTTTTTAACGTAGGACTACGTTTCTATTTTCTATACTGGGTGTCATTTCAAAATTTTGAAAAATGAGATCGTTACGCCAAATTGAAAGGTTTTTGAACGCTATTAACTCTCGTTCAACTGAACAGAATGACTTCATTTATACACCATTTGATCGGAAAACCTTACAAAATTTTTACATTGAAATAACAATTAGTATTAGTATGCTATTAGTATTAGTAGTTAAATTTTTTTCTTAAAAATGACCTGCTTTTGCTCCCATACAAATCTCCGTATGATCGCTAGTATATACCACGCGAGATGAACCGATGATGATTTATGTTTTCGACATGAGCTCTCAGCTGGTGGTTCGGACAGGGCTTTGTGGTATGGGAGACAGAGTCTTTCAAGACCGGCTAATCTGACAGTTACCGTTTTCCATGTCTACCCAATCCAATGATAAAATTTCGGGCCACTGAAAACTTGCCATTCGTCCCTTATGAAATCATTTCGGTTCGTCTCGCGTGCTATATAATAGCGTTGAATAGCATTGCCCAGAAAGATGAGAATCACGAAAGTGCAGTAGGGAGCAAAATTCATAAGAAATATCAAAATTCATTTTAAATCGGATACGTCTCAAATTTTCAGGGATTAAATAACTATATATAAGCTATGTTTTGGCATAATTTATTTATTGAATTTCCTCCCCCAAGCTTTGTACATTTCTCTTAACACTGCTTATGAGATCTTGGGCGAGGCTTTGTCCATGTTCCTTACACAATTTCTCCCAGTTTTTCTTCAAAGCTTCATCGGTTTTGAATGTTTTTCCGCTTTTCTTCAACATCTTCTTCATTATCGCCCAAAACTTTTCGATCGGACGAAGTTCTGGTGTATTTGGCGGATTCGCCTCCTTCGGGACCACATTAACGCCCTTCGCTTCGTACCAATCCATTACAGGCTAGGCGTAATGGCACGAAGCGAGATCCGGCCAGAACAGCGTTGGACCACGGTGAGAGCGGAGGAAGGGCAGCAAGCGCTTCTGCAAGCATTCCATTCTATAAATCTGCCCGTTTATGGTGCCGGTTGTAACGAACGGCTTGCTGTACCGTCCGCACTCGCAGATCGCCTCCCACAACAGGTACTTCTTCGCGAATTTGTCCATCTTTTTCTTCCGGAACTTTTCCGGAACCTCCATGCGGGACGTACCGACAAAAAACTCGAGGAAGGGTATTTGTTTGGTGATATATGTCTCGTCGTCGATGACGAGACAGCCTGGCATGACCAGCCACTTACGGTACAGCTTCCGCGCACGCAATTTGGCCACCGTGTTTTGCTTGTCAGTCCGGTTTGGCGCCTTCCTGACCTTAAAAACACGTAGCCCAGCCCGCTTCATGGTCTGCTGGACGAACCACTTCGACGAATTGACCTTTTTGGCCACGTCTCGGGTGGAAAGGTTCGGGTTGTTCTTAAAGTACTGCCGTATCTTCCGCGCCTTCTCTGGGTATTCCGTTTTCGGTTTTCGGCCGCTTCCAGCGCGCTGCTCGATGGTCTTCGTCTCCTGGAACATCTTCACAACGCAGGACACGGTGGAATGGTGGATTCCAAGCCTTTTGTCGATCCATCTGTGCGACTGACCAGGATTATCGATCACCGCGCCCAAGATTTGCTGGCGTAGCTCTTCTTGTTTCGAATGCATCTTGAAAACTACTTGGCAGATAAAATTTTGCACACATGAACATAACACTCTAAACTAGTATTACCCAAAATTTCATTAATTTTTACCCACGCGATAAAAAGTTACATCCAAAACAAAGTGTCGCATTTTTTCCGAGTCCAATCTTTATTATCGAGAATTTCAGCCCTGGGCTGGTTCATCTCCCGTGGTAGTCACTCAAATACCTTTTTGGGAATTTTCGTAATTTGTCCGGGGTGAGATTCGAACTCGCGACTTTGGCGTGTGAGGTATGGATGTTATGGATGTTATGGATGTTATGGATTTGAGAGTTTTTTCATGAGTAACTTAATACTACGTTTAATAGGACTTCGACCGTTTACTCGCGGTTTACCTGAGGTTTAAGGGGGTGTCAATTAATGGGCCTTAGATTGGACAGAGAAACAAGGAAATGGCATTCTGAAGTCTTATCAGAGAGTGTTATTTGCTCTGTTGGTATTAGTATTATAATGGTCAATAGATTAGTTTCGAATCCAACTCTCAAATCTCTTAATCGTTGATAACCTAGAGTGATCTTTAGTTGTGGTGTGTCCCCTTTTTCCACTGAAACCTATTACCTTTCATTTCAGTACATTCAGTTTTAAGAGGGTTTTGAATGAACAGATATAGAATATGTGTTTTTTTTTTTCTTTCTTTAGTATTTTGGCGTCTTCTTCGTCCCTCATCTCTAAGTAGAGCTTCATACCATGCTGCCGGTAGAATTAGAATTTTTATATTTAAAAAAAAATGTAATGTTTTTTCTTTAAATCTAATAATTGTATGTGGATTCATCAAATAGGATTCGAGCCATTTGAAAAGATCTAGCCCAATTCCCAGTTTTTGCAGTTCAAATAACGGCATGGAAATGTCACTGTGTTAAAATGCCTGTCCAAGCAATTCAAATTCGAAAGTATTCAAATAGTATTAGAATTTACTGTTTTTTTTTCAAGGGCCATCCGCTTAGGTCTTTGTTGAGGAGCATCATCGGGGTTTGTTTGAAAACTGTTGAATGAATTCATCGTCATTCATTAAAACGATTCTTATTCCCACATTCTCATGCTTCTCATCATCGCAAATCATCATTCAAATTATAGGCTTCATTTTATTGGCCCAAATTTCATGCATCACGAACACCGCTCGAACAGGATCAGCCACTAAAGAGTTTAAAAAGAATGCACTCTATGGGAAAAGACAAACGGAATCGATTTAAATTATGATAATTATAAGGTTATTTGTGTTTGCAAATTTAAAGCCACCTAAACTGGACCTTTTTTTTACTTCTTTGACAGGAGATCTCCAGCGAGAGCGTCCTGCAGTACATATTTTTATGACTTTTCACAACCATTTCAGTCTGTTCTTATTATTGTTTGATCACCGGCTAGCAAATATATTGGCCGCTTTGTTACAAAAATGTTTTTCAGCGCGCCTCGGGTATATTAGGAGTAGTGTTTGGAGTAAACAAGTTTTGAAACAAAATCCCATTCTTTTGGATGTTCTTAAGCAGTAAGCATGCTCTGAAACGTTACTCGTGATTAGCTCCACAAACCAGAATACCTTTTTATTTACATCTGACTAAAGTTATAACACTGTTAAATGTATTAATAGGTGAAATATTCAACTTCAATACTTCAAAAAGCTTACTGATATAGGAAACTGCCCCCATATTAATCTCATTGTTCCTATATTCATCCTACGATGAATCAAACAATTGGGCACTTGAAGGATCGGTTTCGTTTTCTAATAATGTTTGCTTACGTTAAATAACTACAACAAACATTACTAACTAATCCTTCAACTCCCCAATTGTTTGATTCATCGTAGGGTGAATATAGGAACAATGAGATTAATATGGGGGCAGTTCCCCTACTAACCCGTTTCTTGGTCTATTAGAAACAAATAACAGATTGCCTCGTTTTTGCAATCGATTCTCAACATAAAAAGTTTTTTTTCAGATGGATTCCCAACTTGTTTCTATATGTTTATTTTAAATAATTGTGAAGTAAGAACCTGTTAAGCTTTTGTGTACTGCTTCTTATTTACAATCTTAGTTCACTGATTTCGTTTGGCCAAAAACACTACCTTCCAAATAATGAAAAAAAAAAAAAAAAAAAAAAAACTGGATTCAGCAGGAGCGTTGTGGTGCCTTCTGGATCGACATTATTTCGGATGGTTGGAGGAAATGTTGAATATTTTGTGTATATTTAGAAGCTTGAATATGTATGCGCTTAACTTTAATTTTCCAGCTATTGCTAGCTACATATTAGAGGTTGCAAAAACAAGCATTGGATAACTACCTCTACGGTCAATAAGACAACAACACATTGATTAACCAAAACCTTTTCAGTGTCTACATGCAGTAAACAAAACAAACGTCATACGTTAGATAGCGTTGTTTGTACACAAACCCATTGGTTTCTGGAAAAAAGTTCTTTGGTCTGATGAAAGCAAGGTTTAAATATTTGCATTCAAGTAGTGGTCTGGACTGCACCGATGATGTAGTGGTAACCATGTTTGCCTCCCACCTCAGACGGTCTGGTTGTTCGCCGCAACAGCCCCTCGTATCGGCTACCAATAACAATAGCAAAAGTGCCACATCAAAACCAACGGCTAATCCGGCAAGCACAAACCGTCAAACGTAATGATGGTCAAATTTGTGACAGAATAAAAACAAAACCATTGTTTTGAGCTAGAAAGAACGTTGAATTGTTAATCCTTAATTATACGTTATTACTACAGCATAAAAGTATATTCTCGCGAACTGTTGTGACATAAGTAACACAGCAATTGGAGACTAAATTGTAAGTGTAACCGTTGGTTACAGAATTCATGTGATTTTTAATTTGTGCTTATTATTTTAAATGTACTGTTACGTGGGCTTCAAATGGTGAGTTGAAAACTTCGAAGGAGGGTGCAACCGACCTCTGGTCCTCACAAGTTCCTACCTCACACCTCCGCGAGTCATATGATCACAAAGGACTGCCAGCTGAAACATGGAGACGCTGGTTGGCGTTGCCTGGGCAATGTTGTCATTTTGACAATAGCGAAGTGAGGGGGTGCGACCTGTAAATCATACCATATAATTTTCCATTATCATATCTATTAATGATCTCAGCAGGCTTTTGAATCATTTTTGCATTCCAAAACCATTTATCTCAGGAGCCTGGAGCAACATGACATGGATAAAAGGCTGAATTTGTTTTTCAGCATTTCACCATAACATTTACATTGAATTTGCACTTCTGAACATTATATTCTAAACATGTCTTATAAAATAATATCTCTCATTGAAATTATAGTTTTGATATTTGGAATGATATTTTCTTTTTTCTGCTTTTCCAGGACTAGTAGGCTATTAATACATATCTAATTATATTTTTTCAGTAACAATCCAGTGGATGTCAGATATAATATGTTTTGTACATACGCATATTATGTTCTCGTATTGACTTACTGTAGCCGCTTTTTACATGGTCAAGTAATTTAATTGTCTCTTAAAATGCCATGTACAGCATTCAAGTTGGAAATTAGTATGAATAGCATTTTTGTCTTCTATGATATTTTAATTGTTATGGGGTCTGCTGTCTGGTCGTTCAAAATGAACGGCATGATACCTGCTGCTGCTTGCATCGAACCTGAGCTGGCGATTGCTACGTTTGAGGAAGAATATTGACGACGGAAAATCTGAGCAGAAATAAAGTGCCAATATCTAGAACTAGATTTTAGAACAAATTACCAAAACCTTGCCAAAGTGAATTTTGATTCGGTGTGCAGGCTTACTTTGTAAATGAATCGGTGTAAGAAGAGTGTATTAGACGGCAGCAGGGTAAATGCACCCTTCTTTTTGGGGAAATGCTCCTTAAAATTGGGAAAAATGCTCCTTAGATGTGTTTGCTCGGTATAATGCAATCGGAGGTATTAACCTTCTGGTTAGCGCTTGCCAGTTGTTTTGACGGGTCTTAAGTTTCTTCAAGATTGTATAGCGGTCTTCTAGGAATTTTGACGGGTTTAAATTTCATTTTGACGAGTCTTAATTTCGTTTTCACGGGCCTTAATTTCGTTTTTACGACTCTTAAATTCAGAAACTAAGTCACATTGAAGCGGCCCATTGGTTTTGGCGGATAGTGCTACATACTTTCAGAGTATCGTTAACCAAAACGAACCCTGCCGCTAACCTTTCCCCAACTATCCAACATCCCAGTGATTTCTCGTGGAAGTACAGAGGATTTCTCGGCTTCTTCCAAAGCGAGTATCATGTCAACACGTTCCTTCCCATTCCCTACTTGACCAGCATTCGGGCACGGTCGGCGCCGGTATTGCTTTATAATGGGTCACCAGTTTTTACACGTTGAAGATGTATTTTAGTCCCAAACATCATCTGGTGGTTCTTTGTGTAAATACAGCTGATCTGGCAATAACGGAGTTGCATCCGTGGGCGGTCAATCATGCTCATGCTCATTTTAAATGTACTGTTACGTCTTTATACATTTGTTTGTGTTGGTTAGTAGGGTTAAGGAAATATGTTCAGTAATGTAAATTTTTGTCTAGGCGTTTGCGTGTGAAAGGTGTCTAAGTTGAAGTAGTGAGTGGTCGCTAATATAGCTTCGAGTGAGATCATTTTTAAAGTTCAATTCAGGTAATTTATAAGGTGGATTGCCTTACATGATCAGAAGAATGTATACAGTTGAACTATATCCACTCGATACCCTCTACAGGACCTTTTGTGTTACCGTTTTGGTAGACACTGCTATCTTCTCCGTTGACGAGGTCAACCGACGCGCACGTGATACGGCTTAGCGACCCCAGTAGTCGCTAGGTCTAAAAGCAAATGATATTCGCTTCCTGTGGCCGACCATTGCCAAGAAACGATTTGTCTCGGGAATCCTCCCTAACTACAAAGGAGACTTCCCCTCTCGAAAGAGTCACTCTGGCCTTACCTGGGCTCTGCCAATATCAGCATATGAGGGACCACGCCTGGGAGGAAACAGTGATATCACGCGCCAACGAATTCACTTCCTCGCACCACCTATCAGCCAACTTTGACCCCAATCGCCGACCGAACCCGGATAGTTCGGGGATCGATAAGTCCGCTGTGCAGCAGCGAGCGCTCGCTCAACGTTGTGTAAGCAGTCCCAGATCATCATCATCGTCAACTCCAGTCATGACCGGTACGTTTGTAGAACAATAAAACCACCCACTTTACACCACACTCACAATAATAGCCATTTACCACCAAACCAACCCACCGAATAGTTCTTTCAATAAAGCCTCCATTTTGTATCATTGTACTCATTTCTCAAAAAAATATAATATGACAGTATCCGCACACTTTGTTCGCGAAGCCCCTCCAGATTACCCAGTATAAGCCGACCTTGAGACACAGCTCGAGAGGTCTCTTGCTACTGAGCATTTACCGGGATTACAGACAGTAAAGTTACACTGGCGCCCTAGGCCCCCACCCGCAAGGTAAGCGGGGGACCCGGAGGAACGAGGAGGAATAAAAAAATCTATGATCAGGCGATAGGGGGGTACGCGAGCAAGCAATCAAGGTGAGTCCAGGAACTGTGTACCACCATTCGAAATTTGAAGTTTGCTATTTTACATAACGCAAAAAGAGAGGTCTACCTTGGTGGAAATTTCAAAGAGGGGTTCAAGTTAATTACTCCAAAAAAATAATTTAGATTTCTTAAACTTAAAAAAAATACATATTATTGATATTTATGTTCAGGCGTAAGAACAACACGACACTAACAAAATGCGATGCCACACGCGACACAACACACATAGCGTTCACAAAATATAAAGATTACCTTTTGGTCGCCGGGTCCCGGGCGCTGTGCTCCCCATATACGGTTATAACAAATTCAATTTTAAGGTACACTTGAAGAAGTTCTCAAGACTCCATTTGATAAAACCACGCATAAAACTTGATATTCTACAGGACATCGATAAAACAGCCATAAAAACCCTCATAAGTTCAAAAAGGCCCATACTACAGGAGGTTCTCAAGACTATTTCCCAAGATTCGCTTAAAACTTGATAGTTTTATCGGTACATACTTGTAATGACATGCAGGACATGCTTAAAACTATGATGAAACTACCACAAGTTTTGGTAGTTTTATGATTTTCCTCTTTAAGAACACTTCCAGTCCGTCACAAATATGTTTCGAAGAGAAAAAAAACATCGATATACATATGATGTTTCTTTTCCAATGTGGATACGTATGTAAATTAATTGAAATATTGACCATAAACGCATGAGTTTTTTTGCCTGCAATTGATAAATTTTTCATGCGACATTCAGTTTATTGGTGTTTTATAACATAAAAGTTCGAAAATTTTAATGTCGCCACGGTATAATTGCTAGAACATTGATTTATTTGAAAAATAAAAATATAATTGAAAATTCAACAATTAGGTGACAAGGCTAATAAATTGTTAGATCTTGAATAAATTGTGTCTACAATCCATTTTAAGTTTCAAAATGTATTTTAAACAGCAGAAATTGTTCGTAGCATTGGAAAAACGAGAGTTTTTTTGCATACATATGAAAATGGCTACCATTCCTAGGGAATCCAGAAAAGGCACGCTTGCCATTTTTTCAATGGTTTTATCTAAAACTACCATAAAACGCATATAAAACTAATATTTCTTGCATAAGACTAACAAGATTTTTTTAGGAGCGCGATAAGTTCATCTTTACTTGTTCTATTCTTGAAAAAAGAGGAGTAACGCTTGAATAAAACTTGATTGAATTACTCAAGGTAAACAAGTCTTTCGTAAGATAGCCATAAAACTAGTGTGGAGAAGGTACATCATAAACAAAGAAAAAATGTGAACGTTCAAATCAAAGGTGCCTATGCATAATTATTGTTCATCATTACAGCTTATAATTTATTGTTTTTAATCACCAGAGTAAGTCGATTCAAACATAAAAAAAACTCTAACTTGAATATGCTAACAATGGATTTGGGAAGAAGAACAGATAATAATATTGCGTCGATGGCTGAAACATCAGTCGAGCGAAAGATGATTTTTCTCTTGATCTGTACGTTGAACCTAGCGTTGGAAAAAGTGCACGGTGTAGTGGATCACTGAGCGATTCGAGCGCACTACTTCCGACTTTGGATTAAACGTGCGGATCATGGGAAAAATCGATTTTCGCTCAGATGATATACTAATTTTTATTTGCAACCAGTATAAATATTGTGTAGCCTATTGGGAACTGAAATGTACGACTCGGGAGAATTCAACATTAACATAACATTTTAAAATCGTGGTGCACATTAAACCTTACGTGATGGTCCAAACCCGTCGCATGTACTGCTGCTGCTGATTCCAGCAGTTTCTGTTTATCAACAGCGTTTCTGTGTTCTTTTAAGCGAACCTTTACTTTGCGGCGGGTTTGTCCGATGTACACCGAGGAGCAGTCCTGGCAGGGAATTTGGTAAATCCCCGAATTTTCGTCCGGTGGAACCTTGTCCTTCAAATTGCATAGAACGTCGCGTAAAGTGTTTTCGCTTTTGTAAACTATGTGTATTCCTTGCCGTTTGAGTATGTTTTTTATTGGATTCGTGACTTTAGGATAGAACGGTAGGCTGATTCTTCGTACATTTTCTTTCTCTGGCTTAAGTGTGGTGATGTTTTTTATGTGTAGCTTTCGTTTGTGTTGTTGTAGAATTTTTTCCGTGAACCCTTTCTCGTAGCCATTCATCTCCGCTGCCTGGTGGATGCGTTCTTTTTCTTCAGCAAATTCTTGCTCCTCCATAGGTACATTATATAGGCGGTGTGCCATGGAGTGGAAAGCAGCTTGCTTTTGGGATCCAAAGCGATTGGAGTCGGATGTAATGTACCTATCAGTCGATGTCGGTTTACGGTAAATTCCAAATTTCAACGTGTCGTCCTCCTTCCTGGTGATCATTAAATCCAGGAAAGGTAATTTTCCGTCAATTTCTTTTTCTACCGTGAACTTAATTGAGCTGTGACGTGAGTTAAGCATCCTGATCGTTTGATCTAGGTAGCGTTCTTTCACCGGTGCCAGTACATCATCAACATAACGCCACCAAACTCGGGGGAAAAACATTTCCTTCTCAGTGTCTACCTCGAAGTCGCTCATAAAGAGGTTCGCCAATAGAGGTGAAAGTTTGCTTCCCATGCTTAAACCAAACGTTTGCTTGTAGAATTTTCCTCTAAATGTGAAAAAATTCTGGTTCATGCAAACCTCCGCCACAAGAAGATACGCCTCAATTTGATAGTGAGGTGCTCGACTGCGTTCTAAATGTCGACGCAGGCTTCGAAGAGCATCGGTGATTGGTACGCTTGGAAATAGTGCTGCAACGTCAAACGATACCAAAATCTCACCACGTCTTACCTTAAGCCCTTCTAGCTGCTGGACGAGATCGACCGAATTTTTCACGCTTTTGCCATGAGATACAGGGTATTTTTTCATTTCTTCAACTAGCCACGCTGCCATTTTTTCGGTGGGTGTGCAAATATTTGAGCAAATGGGCCGCATTCCAATTGGTGTTTTGTGAATCTTCGGTAGGCAATACAGTGATGCTACTTTTGGATTTGGCACGTGAAACTTTCTTTGGAGTTTTTCATCACCCATCAAACGCGTTACATTGTGCCGAGCAAAGTTTACTTCTTCCACCATCGAATTGAGAGGGTCTTTAGGGTTTCCGTTCTTGAATTTATGTTCCTCATACGGACCTGTATTGATCATGTCGTGTACGCGTGAATCATAATCTTCCCTGTCCATGATCACTACTGTATTGCCCTTATCCGCACGTGAGAAAATCACATCACGGGATTTTAATAAACGAATCGTACACCAAGTATCGAAATTATTTCGCTCTGTCTTCCTTTCTTTCCCTGCCGTTCGTGAAAAGCATTGCTTAACGTTGTGGCGAATTGACGATTTGTATCCTTGTTGGTCATATTGGATGGCGCTTTCAATATTGCTGACAATATCGGAAAGAGGGGCACATTGGGGGGAAACAGCAAAATTCAACCCTTTGTTTAGCAGATCATGCTCGGCCTGTGTGAATTGTGTAGAGGAAAGGTTCACCACAAAATTATCGATGGTCCGGGGCGCACGACTTGTTCTTCTAGGTGCCTGGGAGCATTCGAGAGAGCGCAATTTTTGGCGGTGTCCCTTTATTATGATTTTTATGCTGACGTAAGAACAACACGACACTAACAAAACGCGACGCGAGACAAGACACAACACTTATCGTTCTTACAATTTAAAAAAATTACCTTTTGGTCGACCGGTTTCGGGCGCGATGCTGCCCATCTACGGGACTATGTCCGACTGATTACACAAATCTTCGTACGCTGTTGCGTAGTCGTCAGAAGAGAAGAGATGGTTACTGAATTCTCAGCTTTGTCATATTAAACAGACATGATGTGATGGGAGGATCGTCTTCATTCATGAGCGGTTCGGATGAGTTGGAGATAAACATTGATTCCCATGCGTTTAGGTGTGATGGTTTTCTTACTGTTTTAATTAATTTTGCATTTTTCCAGTCAATATGATGGTCCAAACCCGTCGCATGTACTGCTGCTGCTGATTCCAGCAGTTTCTGTTTATCAACAGCGTTTCTGTGTTCTTTTAAGCGAACCTTTACTTTGCGGCGGGTTTGTCCGATGTACACCGAGGAGCAGTCCTGGCAGGGAATTTGGTAAATCCCCGAATTTTCGTCCGGTGGAACCTTGTCCTTCAAATTGCATAGAACGTCGCGTAAAGTGTTTTCGCTTTTGTAAACTATGTGTATTCCTTGCCGTTTGAGTATGTTTTTTATTGGATTCGTGACTTTAGGATAGAACGGTAGGCTGATTCTTCGTACATTTTCTTTCTCTGGCTTAAGTGTGGTGATGTTTTTTATGTGTAGCTTTCGTTTGTGTTGTTGTAGAATTTTTTCCGTGAACCCTTTCTCGTAGCCATTCATCTCCGCTGCCTGGTGGATACGTTCTTTTTCTTCAGCAAATTCTTGCTCCTCCATAGGTACATTATATAGGCGGTGTGCCATGGAGTGGAAAGCAGCTTGCTTTTGGGATCCAAAGTGATTGGAGTCGGATGTAATGTACCTATCAGTCGATGTCGGTTTACGGTAAATTCCAAATTTCAACGTGTCGTCCTCCTTCCTGGTGATCATTAAATCCAGGAAAGGTAATTTTCCGTCAATTTCTTTTTCTACCGTGAACTTAATTGAGCTGTGACGTGAGTTAAGCATCCTGATCGTTTGATCTAGGTAGCGTTCTTTCACCGGTGCCAGTACATCATCAACATAACGCCACCAAACTCGGGGGAAAAACATTTCCTTCTCAGTGTCTACCTCGAAGTCGCTCATAAAGAGGTTCGCCAATAGAGGTGAAAGTTTGCTTCCCATGCTTAAACCAAACGTTTGCTTGTAGAATTTTCCTCTAAATGTGAAAAAATTCTGGTTCATGCAAACCTCCGCCACAAGAAGATACGCCTCAATTTGATAGTGAGGTGCTCGACTGCGTTCTAAATGTCGACGCAGGCTTCGAAGAGCATCGGCGATTGGTACGCTTGGAAATAGTGCTGCAACGTCAAACGATACCAAAATCTCACCACGTCTTACCTTAAGCCCTTCTAGCTGCTGGACGAGATCGACCGAATTTTTCACGCTTTTGCCATGAGATACAGGGTATTTTTTCATTTCTTCAACTAGCCACGCTGCCATTTTTTCGGTGGGTGTGCAAATATTTGAGCAAATGGGCCGCATTCCAATTGGTGTTTTGTGAATCTTCGGTAGGCAATACAGTGATGCTACTTTTGGATTTGGCACGTGAAACTTTCTTTGGAGTTTTTCATCACCCATCAAACGCGCTACATTGTGCCGAGCAAAGTTTACTTCTTCCACCATCGAATTGAGAGGGTCTTTAGGGTTTCCGTTCTTGAATTTATGTTCCTCATACGGACCTGTATTGATCATGTCGTGTACGCGTGAATCATAATCTTCCCTGTCCATGATCACTACTGTATTGCCCTTATCCGCACGTGAGAAAATCACATCACGGGATTTTAATAAACGAATCGTACACCAAGTATCGACCCCCCCCCCCCACCCCCACCCCCCCCCAAGCCCCCCCCCCAACACCCCCCCCCCCCCCCCCCCCCCCCCACCCCCCCCCAAAAATCCTAAAAAAACACACAAACGCTGTTGATAAACAGAAACTGCTGGAATCAGCAGCAGCAGTACATGCGACGGGTTTGGACCATCATATTGACTGGAAAAATGCAAAATTAATTAAAACAGTAAGAAAACCATCACACCTAAACGCATGGGAATCAATGTTTATCTCCAACTCATCCGAACCGCTCATGAATGAAGACGATCCTCCCATCACATCATGTCTGTTTAATATGACAAAGCTGAGAATTCAGTAACCATCTCTTCTCTTCTGACGACTACGCAACAGCGTACGAAGATTTGTGTAATCAGTCGGACATAGTCCCGTAGATGGGCAGCATCGCGCCCGAAACCGGTCGACCAAAAGGTAATTTTTTTAAATTGTAAGAACGATAAGTGTTGTGTCTTGTCTCGCGTCGCGTTTTGTTAGTGTCGTGTTGTTCTTACGTCAGCATAAAAATCATAATAATAAGTGAAATGCAGGCTACAACCTCAAAGTGCTTTCGCCTTTATGGCCGACTGATTACAAAGAAGAGAATGTTACAGTTACACATCCAATTCCTCACCCGCTGTAGAAGAAAAGGCCTTATGCCAAAATTTATTAGCATGAAACCATCCACCAACAGTGAAGCAAGTGAAAAGGCTACCATGAGTGCTAAGAAGATCTGGCTAGTTGAAGAAATAAGATGCAAGCATAAGCAGTTGTCCGTTGTAGAAGAGCAATTGTACCCACTCCATATGCAGTTACTACGTGAAACGGAGTACCACTCAACAGCCGAATGTATCGTGCATAGGTGTGTAGAAGAGAAGAAAGAGTGCTGGCAAAAAGTCCTTTGTGGTGTAAATAGAAATTTAGACAAACGAGTGTGCAAAATGAAACAGGGACACCGCCAAAAATTGCGCTCTCTCGAATGCTCCCAGGCACCTAGAAGAACAAGTCGTGCGCCCCGGACCATCGATAATTTTGTGGTGAACCTTTCCTCTACACAATTCACACAGGCCGAGCATGATCTGCTAAACAAAGGGTTGAATTTTGCTGTTTCCCCCCAATGTGCCCCTCTTTCCGATATTGTCAGCAATATTGAAAGCGCCATCCAATATGACCAACAAGGATACAAATCGTCAATTCGCCACAACGTTAAGCAATGCTTTTCACGAACGGCAGGGAAAGAAAGGAAGACAGAGCGAAATAATTTCGATACTTGGTGTACGATTCGTTTATTAAAATCCCGTGATGTGATTTTCTCACGTGCGGATAAGGGCAATACAGTAGTGATCATGGACAGGGAAGATTATGATTCACGCGTACACGACATGATCAATACAGGTCCGTATGAGGAACATAAATTCAAGAACGGAAACCCTAAAGACCCTCTCAATTCGATGGTGGAAGAAGTAAACTTTGCTCGGCACAATGTAGCGCGTTTGATGGGTGATGAAAAACTCCAAAGAAAGTTTCACGTGCCAAATCCAAAAGTAGCATCACTGTATTGCCTACCGAAGATTCACAAAACACCAATTGGAATGCGGCCCATTTGCTCAAATATTTGCACACCCACCGAAAAAATGGCAGCGTGGCTAGTTGAAGAAATGAAAAAATACCCTGTATCTCATGGCAAAAGCGTGAAAAATTCGGTCGATCTCGTCCAGCAGCTAGAAGGGCTTAAGGTAAGACGTGGTGAGATTTTGGTATCGTTTGACGTTGCAGCACTATTTCCAAGCGTACCAATCGCCGATGCTCTTCGAAGCCTGCGTCGACATTTAGAACGCAGTCGAGCACCTCACTATCAAATTGAGGCGTATCTTCTTGTGGCGGAGGTTTGCATGAACCAGAATTTTTTCACATTTAGAGGAAAATTCTACAAGCAAACGTTTGGTTTAAGCATGGGAAGCAAACTTTCACCTCTATTGGCGAACCTCTTTATGAGCGACTTCGAGGTAGACACTGAGAAGGAAATGTTTTTCCCCCGAGTTTGGTGGCGTTATGTTGATGATGTACTGGCACCGGTGAAAGAACGCTACCTAGATCAAACGATCAGGATGCTTAACTCACGTCACAGCTCAATTAAGTTCACGGTAGAAAAAGAAATTGACGGAAAATTACCTTTCCTGGATTTAATGATCACCAGGAAGGAGGACGACACGTTGAAATTTGGAATTTACCGTAAACCGACATCGACTGATAGGTACATTACATCCGACTCCAATCACTTTGGATCCCAAAAGCAAGCTGCTTTCCACTCCATGGCACACCGCCTATATAATGTACCTATGGAGGAGCAAGAATTTGCTGAAGAAAAAGAACGTATCCACCAGGCAGCGGAGATGAATGGCTACGAGAAAGGGTTCACGGAAAAAATTCTACAACAACACAAACGAAAGCTACACATAAAAAACATCACCACACTTAAGCCAGAGAAAGAAAATGTACGAAGAATCAGCCTACCGTTCTATCCTAAAGTCACGAATCCAATAAAAAACATACTCAAACGGCAAGGAATACACATAGTTTACAAAAGCGAAAACACTTTACGCGACGTTCTATGCAATTTGAAGGACAAGGTTCCACCGGACGAAAATTCGGGGATTTACCAAATTCCCTGCCAGGACTGCTCCTCGGTGTACATCGGACAAACCCGCCGCAAAGTAAAGGTTCGCTTAAAAGAACACAGAAACGCTGTTGATAAACAGAAACTGCTGGAATCAGCAGCAGCAGTACATGCGACGGGTTTGGACCATCATATTGACTGGAAAAATGCAAAATTAATTAAAACAGTAAGAAAACCATCACACCTAAACGCATGGGAATCAATGTTTATCTCCAACTCATCCGAACCGCTCATGAATGAAGACGATCCTCCCATCACATCATGTCTGTTTAATATGACAAAGCTGAGAATTCAGTAACCATCTCTTCTCTTCTGACGACTACGCAACAGCGTACGAAGATTTGTGTAATCAGTCGGACATAGTCCCGTAGATGGGCAGCATCGCGCCCGAAACCGGTCGACCAAAAGGTAATTTTTTTAAATTGTAAGAACGATAAGTGTTGTGTCTTGTCTCGCGTCGCGTTTTGTTAGTGTTCAAAACCTTTTATTTTCCCCACCCCCCCCTTCTTTCAATTCCCCCCCCCATCTTCATTTATCCCTCAATATTAATATAAGCTCTGACCAATTCACGTAACAGCCGCACTTCTCGGCAGGACTGTCTAAAAGCTGTAAAATATGCAATTGAATAATATATGTAATATTTAAAAACGATTTCGGGAAAAATGCCAAAAAAGTTTCGAACTTTTCATCCGAGAAATACGAATTGAATCTATCTTCAAGGTATCATCGGTTCCCCCCAAGAAGCTTATCAAAACTGCCATAGTAAAATATATTCTCTCCCCCAGAAGATAAGTCTGAACATCTTGATCCCAAGTAAACCTGCCGAAAATGTCTATATTACAGTCTTCTCTTAATTTTATCTGTAAATTTATTTGCGAGTGCTAATAATGACGAATCCAGCAATAAACCGATTATTCATTTTGAAGACTTCATTACTTTTCATTTCCGAGCAGTCGAAATACTATTCGGAATCAAAGTTTGCCACCAAATTAATCGTAAAATCCACAACAGTCGCAATTCCGAGAGCCTCCTCATTTCGAACTAGTCAGCTTTTTCCGGAAAATGCAGTGGCTGAAAAAAAACTAAAAGGACCATTTGTTATTCAGGAATTAAACGAAAGGTAATTCGCAAGCACCGGCAGCATGTTGAGGTAATTATCAGCATCCGAGGCGAGCAATAGCGCTTTCTGTCCGGCGCCTGCATCACCCGCGCCAAACACGGCCAATTTTTGGCTCAAACGCTGAAATTTTACTCATTAATTGGTATTATCAAGTAGTCTTTTGGAACGGCATGTTTCTTGTTCCAGATTGCTGCAATAATAGATCAAAACATATACCAGTTTTAAAATGTTGCAAAATAGATCCGGTATAAAACAAAATTTACTACACTGGGGCAGCAGTGTTTTTGCGTTTGGTCTAAAAAAATGAATCCCATCCACGATTTGGACCACCGTTGAAGATGCCCTTAATGAAAAAAAAGCAATTTGGTTTGTTAAAATATATTTTCCGTTGTTTTTTTACCATCCATCCGAAAATAGTCCCTTTTTTTAATGCGCACATTACACTATGTGCTTTCTATAGTTCATGATGAAATACATGATTTGATGTAAAAGGTTCAATCTACCAACCAAAAAGCTAAAGTACTAAAATAAAATGAATCCAACCCGCCCAAGCGTCCACTGACCAACTTAAATCAAACTTTCACAAAAATTAAACATATAGCAAATGTGAAGCAATCGAATATTCCTCCCACGTAGCAGAAAAAAAAGCCCCGCACCCGAGATTGTTAATTCGTTAGTCGGCACGTAAAATAAGCATTTAATAAACGATTGAGGATTCCCCCCTCGGTCATTAGATTAGTCACGGAGGAGACCTTAGTAGGTAGCTATAATGTACGAAGTTTATGAGCGAGATTTAGGACGGTTACAAATAGATAAACACCACAGATAGAGACGACTTTCAAATGATAATCATACTCACGGAATAGGAACCCAACGCGCAGAGGGAATCGACCTGTATCGATCAATGCCAAGAGTGAAGGGCGCGGAAGAGGACACACACGGACGCAAAATACATAACATAGACAACACGCACTCAGTTCCAGCTTTTTGTTAGATTAAATAATTTTTGATTACATTAAAGATTTCTTCTGAATAAAATCCAGTCTCAGCTAATCTCACTCGTGTGACGTCACACGAGTGATTCGTTCGTGTGTTGTTGTTTTTTTTTTTGGCACTTTATAAAGGTAGGATCAAATCAGAAAATGCTTATCGATCGTTTCTTTAGGAATTCGAAACCTATCTACTACTAATTCTACAGTGATGATAATAGAAAATAAAAAATAAAACAGTGCGATCGATTGGGTTTCTTTTTGGCGTGCATGTTGTGTTAATGTATGCTGTAGTATTCGTACTAAAAAAATGGGAGAAAAAAAAAACAAACGAAATCATCCGGTTAGTTGATGGGGGTTCACCTTCGGTGTCCTGTCCCAGAAGGGGGCACACATTTGCTCGGTTAGATTAAAAATTGAATGAATCACGTTCCGCGCCAAGATTCCAAGAAAAAAAAACACCTAACTTTTCAGATCCCAGAATCAATTACCTGTAGGCATTTGCAGACGTTCTGATCATAGTACGACCCGCTGGTACAATCCGTTGGATCCAGGCATTCGCACAGACAGTTTTCCGGGTTCCACTGTTTGATTTCACTCTGCTGGAGACATTTCGATCGGTCGTCTAGATTTTTGCACTCGCATCGACAGTTGCGGGCATTGTATTTCTGCAGGGCAGTGCAGTGTTCTTCCTTGACCCGACATTGACAGGCGCAGCCCACATGCTCCTCAATCAGAGCTATATCGCGGTTCTTAAAGCGAGTCTTGACACCGGATACGTACTCGAGGATGTTGACCTATGAAAAACAGCCAAAGTTTAGGAACCGGAAATCGTTGCATGGATTTGAATAAGTAACTTACCGAGAACGCTCGTTGTCGGGTCGAAGTCGGTTGACATGAAAGTCGCTTGGACACACAACAGCCACTGCAGCGCTGCACTCTGGTACAGGCGGGGCTGAAGATCAATCTGGGATCGGTATTGTTCGCCGGACGTAGACTTACTATCGTTGCTTCCGTATTGCATCCAGCAGGTTTCGGTGTTTCACCGGCCGATCGCTCTCCGTATCCTGTGAAGTGATAACATACGTATTAATTTCTTGATAATGATCTTTCTTTCAGATGATCGATCCTCTTGGAATTCTACGACGATATCTAGAACTCTGTTCTAGTGAAATCAACCGTTTGGACGAACAGTTAGCTTCAAACGCCGTTCTCGAGTGGAAAGGGGTGACAGTTAAGGGCAGGTCACGAATCGCAAAGTTTCTACGACACAAATATCAAGATGGATTGTTGCAGAGATTCACGAACGCCAATGCCGTTGCGGCGTTCGAGGAACGTGAAACTCACATGTCTACGTATGTTCCTAAAAGTGTATATTTCGAAAACTCTAACCAGGCTTTCTTCCAACAGCATGATCACACCGTCGGACAACCTAATCGTACAATCAAGCACATCCCCAGAACTACCCACATCTTCACCCGAAAACAAACCAGCATCTCCTGACATGAATCTCAGCTTTGAAACTCCTCCCCGTGTGCAACCGGTATCCTCCGAGCCGCCTCCCCTAACAGCAGGTTGCCGATTCGTTCCATTTAGCTCCAGTGATGAAGAAGAGGACGAACCCCATTCCAATCGCCAATCGCCAACATCTTCCGTGGACCAACCCCGTCAAAACGTGTATTCCGAGCTACAGTACCTGGAAGCGATCGGCACCGTACGATCGTCCCACGAATCCAAGCACCGTGGTACCCGTACCACACATCACATTCCCCGAGAAGACTCAACGCCACCGGCCGACGCCAGCAGCATCCCCCAGTCCTTCCACCCCGGGTAGCAGCTCCTCCTCCGAGCATGGAGACAAACGAACAAAACTCAAACTGTCCTACCGAACGCACGTACACATTAAGGACTTCGTACAATTCGCCCTAATTATCTACGAAGACCAAACGACTCGTTCGAGCCGAGTTCGGCGAAATCTTTTTTGTGATGAACAACTTCAAGTTGGTACGGAACCAGCAGACGCAGCGGAACCCTCATCTCCGATCAGATTACAGCCAGCGAGTACTTCACCGGAAGCTCGCCCTCTTCCGGAAACTCCTCCGCCCGTGCCATCGTCTCCACCAGCCGAGGTAACACCGCCCCATACACCTCTAGAACCGCCGGGAACTCCTCACAGGCAGCGTCGCATTCCGCCGGCTGGGATGCGCACGTCTCCCCGAAGGTCCCGGGCGATCATGAACTTCACCATTGCTACAGACGATAGTCCTATCCGCAGCAACAACAACAACAACAACAACAACAACAATACCCTACAAACGTGGCCTCGAAAGAATCACCCTACTAGTGGAAGCCCTGGCGGATCCTCGGCGAAAAACCGAAAGCTTGCGACAAGTTCATCCACCGTGCGGAAACCGTTACGGTTTTGAACGAGCGAATGATAATTGTTTCTCATACAAATAGTCGTTTTTTACGTTAATATATATTTTGTAAATATAAGACCCTTTTTTATTTTGGATAGTTTCAAAAGACTTCGGTTATGTTTTTTTTTTCTACTTGGCAAAGAACTTACCCTTGTTGAAGATACGCTGGTCAATCGAGTCCGCTTCGACCAAGCCATTGGTGAATACGTCGTCGCTGTTGCTGATATTGCCCAACTGCAGGGCCAGCTCCAGGGGGATCTGGAAAGGTAATAGGAGAGTTGGAATTAGCACGAAAATGTTAAACGGTAGGTGTGGGTGACTAATCGTACAATGGCATCGCTTTGTCACGCATTATCATCGCTCGTAAAGGGAAACCCCGCCAGTTTCACCCTCTGCGGGTAGCTGCCTCGTGAAACGGTGACAAAAAGAGCGCGTTAAGTATTATTATAGATTGGCAGGTATAAGTGGACGTGAAGGAGTCGTGTAATCGGATTACAGAACGAGGGACAGGGAAAAGTCGTGGGATATAGTAAATGAGTTAATTTAGTTGTCATTGGAAAATACGATCGAGTTGCTACAGGTGGCTCTGTGAGGGCGATACACTAATTACGGTTAGAAGTTTTTTCAGATTTCTTAGCCCCTTTGTTAAATTTTATCCATACAATTCTGGAATTTTTGGAATGACGCGTAAGAAAATTCCAACTTATTGGCGAAACTTCTGTTCTAAGACACTAGGAGTGCTTTTCCTTCATTCACTCGTAAATGAGTTCATTTACATTCGCTCCTAAATGAGTTCAACACGTGTCTTTTTTTCGTTGGTGTGGAAGAGTCAGCTATTATTATACATACAGTCAATCTCAAAATTGAGCGTACACCCATGACGAGAAGAACCTTTCGATTATTTTGGGGTGATAATAGGTACTTAAAAAAATTTATTTCTGTTGTAGTTCAATTCTATAATTGCTCAACTTGCGTTTTATAAACACAATATTGGCAATACGAAGTGAATTTTTCTAGCAGTGCATACTGTCAACAACCTTTCAGCTCCATTTGCAGCGATCTACAGCAACCGTTCGCTAAATGGGCTAAGTGCACAGCCCAGTTAGCGGATGCTGCTCGCTAACTGGGCTGACATTTCAAAGGTAAATAAATTTCGAGGGGGCTTTCGATCAGTTTTCGGTTAGCATATTTTAATGCGCAATAAATAAATTAAATAATTTTTTTAAGCTTTGTACGTTATTGTGATGTAGCTTGTTTTGCACATCATTGTACAAAATATTTGACTCAGTTTGCATGGGATTACGATTCAATTTAAAAAAAAAATGAAGTCACTCATAGGTTTACTAACTCCACTTTTCGCAAAACTGAGTCGTATATCCCATATGCAATTGAGTCAAACTTTTTTTTACAGAGTAAAATTCCTGGCCGTGCAGTGTGCACCGCAGAAAAAAAACTCAAAAAAGTATTCTGGTTCACCTTTGCTTAAATGATTTTGCAGACTTGAGATTACATGGCGGATTATGGCAGCGCAAAAAAAGACGCAATGCGTTTTTTAATCGCGTTGGTTTGCGCGCTCCCTTAAGCCGGCATGTAATCTCACCGCTGCGATTTTTCGCCGCGATTAGTCGCTGCCGCGGCGGAAAAAAAACGCGGGGGTCTGCAAAATCCGAATGTTGTTAAACTGTCAATGACTCTCGAGATTTGTCGTCACATTTTTAGTGCTACACTCTAGAAAGGAAAACTATATGAGATTTACGCATTCACAATTTAACAGTGACTTCGAAAGCTAACTCTAACACCGAGACCGTGGTGTCCTAACTCGGTAGCTAGAGTTAGTTTTTTTTATCAAGTTTTTTAGTGTGAGAACTCAGTTTTGCAATGGATACCGCGTCTGGTTCCACACAGAAACGGAAGCAAAAAACCTTAACTTTGGCTGAGAAGGTTAAAATTATTCAAGATTTTGAAGGTGGTGGTGGAACCCATGAGCCTCTTGCCACAAAGTATGGTGTAGGATCATCGCCTGTGAGTCGTTTTTTACAAAATAAGGATGAACTAAGAGCTAAACTAGAGAGCTATAGAGAACATGGTGTGGAAGGTTTTAGAAAGTCCTGAATGAACTGCATTTGCCTTTGATGGAGGAATCTCTTTATTTGTGGATTCTCCAGCAGCAAGAAGCCAAAAATACAGGGTGCGGCAGAAAATAATGCGAAAATGTTCAAACTTGAGTATTGGGTTAATTCGTGTAGCTAGTGACTAATTTCTGTCAAAAGTGTATTTGTTTATGTTTACTTTCAAGTGCTGCATCCAAACATTCTATTTGTTTTATTGCAAATTCGTCAAAATGTTCGCGAAAGAAGCGATCACCAGTTTGTTGCTCGCCCAGAAGAAGCCGAAAGAGATTGCCAAGGTGGTAGGGTGCCATTTGGCAACAGTTTACCGCATAAAAAAGTCCCTGCAGGATGGTCCTAAGCAGCGGAAGCCGGGAAGCGGACGTCCACGCTTTGCACGCACGCCGAACGTGATCAAATCGGTAAGAAAACTTGCAAAGGAAGCCAATATTTCGGAGAAATCCATGCGGAGTATCATCAAAGAAGACCTGCATGCATCATCCAGAGCCAGAGTGAAACGCCACTTGACTACGGACCGGGTCAAGGAACTACGAGTGACTCGTTCCAAGAGATTGCTTTCCTTGTTGGAAAAAATGATAATCCTGTTCTCCGACGAAAAGCTTTTCAGCATCGATGCTGTGGCGAACAGCCGCACGGACCGGTTCATTTCACCGCAGAAAATGGAGAACGTTCCGAAAAATGTGAAATTCAAATTTCAAACCAAACATCCGGCTGGTGTCATGATGAAGCATTATGGCTGGGTGGCGTCCAACGGTTTGAAAATGCCGCCTGTTTTCATTGATGCTGGAGTTAAAATCAATACCGAAGTGTATATCGGTATTTTAAAGGACCAAGTGCTTCCCTGGGTGAAGGCCAACTTCTCCGAGGACCAAAACGGTGTCCTACAGCAGGATGGAGCGCCGTGTCACACGTCCAATCGAACCCAACAATGGTTGAACGATAACATGAAGTTTTGGCCGAAGGATTTGTGGCCCCCTAGCAGTCCAGATCTTACTCCGTTGGATTATTCGATTTGGGCATATGTTGAAGCACGAGCCTGCAAAACATCACACTCTAGTGTGAAAACCCTGAAGTCAACCATAACACGCACATGGCAGTCAATGTCGGAGGACTACGTCTGAAAGGCATGCTCTGGCTTCCGGCGTCGTCTCGAGGATATTATTAATAAAAATGGAGGACACATCAAATAAATTTGTTTAAAAAGACTTTATAAAGATAACTGCACTCGAAAATGTTGATATTATTGCTTGAATTAGTTGAAAATGAGATTTGAAAGAAATAGACAAATTTTCGCATTATTTTCTGCCGCACCCTGTAACCTTAAAACATTGTCATAGGATTTCAGGAAAACTGAACTGCTTTGCTGAATGTTCGAACAGTCTAGTAGCTCGGGATCACGATAAAAATGTTCAAAAATACTCTCTTTTCATGCCCAAAAGCGCGATCTAGTGACAGAGAGCCAAACCATACCCTGTACCTTCCGAAAGCCCTTGACCATCTGAACAACTTTGCTCAAGGTTCGAATTTTCTTTGAGGTCGGGTTCGAAATATAAAATTTTTCGAAAATGCTCTGTAGCCTACTAGCGCTACGTTAATAGACAATTGCGAACTTTTTGAAATTCTTTGACCTTGGGAATAACTTTGCTGAAGGTTCAAACTTTCTAGGTGGTGAGGATCACGATATAAAATCGTCAAAAAATGCACAAGCGCACGTAGTGCTGAATTCCGAACCATACTGTCTACCTTCTGAAGGCCTTAACCTTCTGAACAACATTGCTGAAGGTTTGACCTTTCTCGGTGGTCGGAATCACGCTATAAACTCGTTAAAAATTGCATTCTTTTACATGCACACTATTGCCACGTGGTGACCGAATTTCGAACCATACTGACACCTTCCGGAAGCTCTTGACATTCTCAACAACTTTGCTGAAGTCATATTTTGCAGGTAATCAAGGTTCAAAGATATAGCATCATAAATTCAACTTTTCGAAGTGAGCCGATACTTTTGGCTGGTAGTGAAGGCTCATTTGCCTCGGTGTACCTTATAAATTTTATTTAATTATGATAAGTCTAACCGAATATTTTAGCTGTTAAAAATATCACTAAAATGTAACTGACTCAGGTGGTGCGAGCTCACTCTACGGATTATCTAAGAGAACGTCCATTAATTATGTCACGCAAAAAGTGACTTTTTATCCCCACGTTTTTTGTATGTCACGTTTTTTGTATGGACCTTCAAAATTTTTTGTATGGATTGTCACGTTTTTCCAAATCCCCCCTTCCCCCTTACTGCGTGACATAATTAATGGACCTTCCCTGATTAAAATTAAGGCGTGCAGAATAAAACAAGGCGGACATACAAAAATAATCTCGTTCCACTTGGCAACCCTATTCCCGTCTAATCCGGCAAGGTCGTCCACTCACTCGCTCACAGTAAACCGGCAGTCTATTCACTTGTCCATTCGAAACAGACGTCACTTCGTATCGTGCAGCCTATAGATTCAACACAGCGATTGTCGTTTTTATTTTGCTTTTAATAATACCTAACTAACGGTTAAACTCTATGTGGACCACTGAACCAAAATAAAAAAAAAACACATTCCATAAAGAACATTGATCAAAACAAAGAACTTCATGTTTTGAAAAACTGCAAATTACATTCCACAATGGGCGTACATGCAAATATAGGCAGAATTAAACATGCAATTGAACAAATATTGTTGCCGCCACTGAAAGCAACGAGCAAGCGGCTGTAAGAACAAACAAAGCGACAACAACAAAACAAGATCAAAAGATGCAAACAGTTGGCGCACTGAACGAAACCCAGCATTGCGAAACCGTGGTCAATTTTTATTACATTGGCTCGTACGATTAAAATTACATTTAGGAAAGTACGGGTCCGTGAGTCACCCGGTTGCGGTGCGATGCATCATCGGTAGGAGTCATTAATTAATATAATCTAATGCGGTAGAAGAGATTGTATAACAATAATCGTGACTCAATCACGATTAGCTAACCGTACGAGGTGTGAGCTTTAAACTCTCTGTCAGAGGGGCTAATAAATTGAAGCAAGATTGCGATGTCACTTTTGTAACCAAGCGTGTCCAAATGACCCGGATAAATATTACACTATAAAAGAGCGCTGAAACATCCATTTTTTTCAATCTGCTGAGAAGTTGTTGACCCCAAATGAATGTACTTCTAGCCAAGTTCCCAACATATCAAATCAAATCAAAGCAAAAATCTCACATTCGTCAATTGACTCAATTGAATCCAATATTTGCATTCATCATCTACGTCAAACCCAAGCTCCGCCTGCTCCCTTCACCCCCCGCTCCGATCCACACAAGTCGTTAATTGAACAAATTTAATTTTCTCGATGTTTCCTCAAGTCTCAAGGTTAGCAGTGACCTTTTTTTTCGTCCCACAAGGCACTTAAGCGTGCGCAGTTGCATAAATGAAACGGAATGACCCACTTTTTTGGCTGATTGGTTATCTTTCCGACAGTGCGTATCAAACCGAGCTCTTGATTTCCTACGAATATGCCGAGAACTCGCTAATTTTCGTGTAATCCGTCCGTTAAATGGGCAAAAGTGAATCGAATTGTCATAACCTCACATCGCACATCATGAGCGAAAGTAAACGAATGCGATTTTAGCGCATCGCTATCTCTATAAACCAGACGAATTAAGTTGCGAAATAGAAAACAATCCCAGCGCTCGGTCAACCTAACCCAAGAGATTTGGCATTCCGAAAACGTCAACACCAACCGTGCGATGAGGAATTGCGAAAAGCTCTTCTTGTCCGATGCAAATGCGTTGTTTACTTTTTTTGTTTACATTTCTCCGTGCCAACCATCGGCGCAGAAGCAACATCAACGCACGGTACTTGAACGGGTTTCATTTCAAGTGCAATCGGCCCATCCTTCGGCACGGTGTCAAATTCGGGTTTGATCGTAGCATTTTATTTCATTTATTTTTTGCCACCGCTGTTGCTCTTGCTCAATTATGAATACCTTAACCTCAATTTTCGCGCGTTCATGTGGCGTTGTTTCAGTTTGTTTATCGACGTACGGTTTGCTGTAGAGGAGGTAGCTGATGTTTGGGAATGCAGATCGAACTAGGCATTGGGAAAGTTTAAATATTTCCAACTGGGCCACGATTGCCCAAATGATCTGTATTAGATCTAGTGGAAAATAAATCTGTGATTCACAATGTTTTATTTGAAGTTGTAGAAAACAAAGCGCTCGTTTATTATTGATCACAATAAGGTCAATTTATATTAGATCGAGATATATTTTAATCAGCCTGAAGTATGGACATGGTAAGAAGCAGAAGAAATTTTACTTGGTTTCGCAAAAAAAAAAAAAGTGTGATTACTCATTGAATTTGTACGAGAAAGCACTCCGCGCTGGCAGGGTAAATGTTTTTTTCCTTGTTTGTTTTCATCTGTTTGTCACTATTAAATCTTCAATTGTCAGGATCAGTGTGGATGTTTCAAAATAAAGTTACAGCGACTAAATATCATCATTCGGTATCTGCAAAATAAAACTCATCCAGCTATTTATAAATGTTATTTGTCCTCAGTTTTTATCAAATGAATCATATATGATGTAGACAGATGGCTGAATTCAGTTATGACGCTTCGAATTATTTACTTACAAGCTGAGTAGCTATGATTGCCGTAAAAAAATACAAAAAATTACCGCAAGAATTTATTTATTGGGGGTAGCTGGAATATGCCGATATGCCTTTATGGGTTCGCACGTTATCTGATGCACCTTTGTTGTAAATAATGATAAATAAGGTTGAGTTGTCAATGGCTCACCAACGAGCGCTTAAAAACCCGGATTTACGAAAACGACATCAAGACGACGACTGAAATCGTATGATCCAATCTAATGCCAGTAGTTAACGAGATTCATCGATATCGGTTGTCATAGACATCCATTTTGTAAGTCAAGCTTGACCCGTAACGCTGGTAGATCGCTGATAGATTATTCAAACTAGGGAACATATTTGTTTTTGTAGTCAAACGAACATATATAAATCCTTATTACATTTTATGTCTTGTGAAAGGTAAAAATACTCGGATTGAGCCACCGAGTATGAGCTTGGAATAAGGAAAAAAATGTTAGTATTCATTTATAGGAATTCTCATTTTCTATTTGATGCTCTATAGTTTGAATTGGTTATGACTAAGATTCTGATGCATGATCAGTATCGGAGTCATTGTTTGTTTTCTTTGCAATGAACCCGATTTGGACTGATAAAAGGGCGCGCCTTTGAAGAGTGCTATCACTCCTCAAAGGGTTTAAATAGCGGAACTTTTCAATAAAAGTCGATTCATTGCCAACAAAACAAACAATGACAACTGTATCAACACCGAATACTTCACCATTTCTCAAAAGTGATAATATAACTCGACATGCACTGAACAAAGGATACGGGATATACTAAAATAGATCAAATTACTGGTTTATGTCACGTATATAGGAAAAAAAAGTCAAGCTTCCCTTGAAATTGACCAAACTTCTCTTGAAAATTGACCAAGCTTCCTTAGTAAATTGGCCACACTTTTCGCTGAAATTGGTCAAGCTTTCCCTGGAAGTTGTCAAATCTTTCCCTGAAAGTTTTAAAAACTTTCCCTGGAAGTTGGCAAAACGTCCCGTGGAAGTAGTCAAAACTTCTCTTGAATATTGGCCACACTTCTCGTACGAATTAACCACACTACTCGACGAAATTGGTAAAACTGCTTCTCGAAATTGGTAAAACATCCCCTGGAAGTTGAGAAAACTTTCCTTGAAAGATTGCAAAACATCCCTAGTATGTTGTCAAAACTTCCCCTGGAAGATGTCGAAACTTCCTCTGAATGTTGTCAAAACTTTCCTTAGAAGTTGTCAAAATTCCCTTTGAAATTGTCAAAACTCCCCTTTGAAGTTGTCAAAACATCCCTTGGTAAATTATGGAGAGTGTGAGCTGTTTAGTGGAATACCTGTAACTAGAAAATGAGAAGAATGATTTGTAACTTCCATTCAATTCCAACTACCTTTATTGCTAATCTTGACAGATACGTACATTTCGTCTTCAATGTGGAGACTTCTTCAGTGTCGTGTACTAATACTCGACTGTCCCTTGGTAGTTGTCGAAACATTCCCTCAAAAGTTTGTTTTTTTTTTGTTCCTTGATTATCGAGATTTTCAGCCCGGGGCTGGTTCATCTCCCGTCGTTGTCACTCAAATACCTTTTTGGGTATTTTCGTAACTTGTCCGGGGGTGAGAAAAACTCGTGACTTTGGCGTGAGAGGTATGGATGCTAACCACTACGCCGGGGTCGCCGCCGGCTCCCTCAAAGCTATCAAAACTTCATCTGAAACTTTTTGGCCAATACTTCCCCAGGAAATTGTCAATACTTCCCCAGGAAGTTATCAAAACTTCCCCTGGAAGATGACAAGACTTCTCCTGGAAGTTGTCAAAATTTCCCCTGGAAGTTGTCAAAACGTTGTCATCCCTGGTAGTTGTCAAAACTTTTCTTGGAAGTTGTCAAAACTTCTCTTGGAAGTTGTCAAAACTTCCCCGGAAATTGTCAAAACTTCCCCTGGATATTAGCCAAACTTTTCCAAGAAATTGGCCAAACTTTCTTAGGAAATTGCCCAACATTGCTCTAAAAATTGGCGAAACTAGCGCTGGAAATTGGCCAAACTGCTCCTGAAAATTGGTCAAAATTTCGATGGAAAGTTGCCAAAATTCCCATGGAAGCGGGCAAAACTTCCACTGGAAGTTGGCAAAACTTCCCTGAAAATTGGCCATACTACCCGTGGAAATAGGTCAAGCTTCCTCTGTAAATTGGCCACACTTTCCTCGGAAATAGGCCAAACTTGCCCTGAAACTTTTCAAAACTTCTTCTGGAAGATGTCAAAAATTTCACTGAAAGTTGACAAAACTTCCCCAGGAGATTGTCAAAACTTCCACTGGAAGTTGACAAAACATTCCCTGGAAGTTGTCAAAATTTCCTTTGGAAGTTGACAAAACATTCCCTGAAAGTAGTCAAAACTTCTCCTGGACGTTGTCAAAACTGCCCTTTGATGTTGTCAAAACTTCCCAAGGAGGTTGTTAAAACTTCCCTTTGAAGTTGTCAAAACTGCCCTTTGAAGTTGTCAAAACTTCCCCTGAAAGTTGTCAAAACTTCCCCTGAAAGTTGTCAAAACTTCCCCTTGAAGTTGTCAAAACTACCCCTGGAAGTTGTCAAAACTTCCCGAATTGTCAAAACTTCCCCAAGAAATTGCCAAAACTTCCCTGGAAGTTGATAAAACTTCCCTTGGAAAATTGTTGAAGCTTTACCAGAAATTTTTAAATTTTTCCCTGGAAATTGTCAATATTTCCCTCGAAGTAGTCTCAACATCCCTTGGAAGTTGTTAAAACCTCCCTTTGAAGTTTTCAAAACTCCCTCTGGATGTTGTCAAAAGTTCCCTTGGAAGATGTCAAAACATCCCCTGGAAGATGTCAAAACATCCCCTGGAAGATGTCAAAACTTCCCCTGGAAGAAGTCAAAACTTCCCCTGGAAGTTGTAAAATCTTCCCTGGAATTTGGTAAAACTTCCCGTAGAAGTTGGCAAGACTTTCCCAGAAAGTTGTCAAAACTTCCCCTGCAAGTTATCAAAACATCTCCTAAAAGTTTTATAAACTTCTCCTGGAAGTTGTCGAAACTTCCCCTAGAAGTTGTCAAAACTTCCACCGGAAATTGTCAAAACATCCCTTGCAAGTTATCAAAATATCCCCTGGAAGTTGGTAAACCTCCACCTGGAAGTTGGTACGGCTTTACCTGCAAGTTGTCAAAACTTCCCTGCAAAGTGTCATGGCTGGAAATTGGCGAAATTAGCCCTGGAAATTGGCCAACCTTCTTCTGAAAGTTGATTAAACTTTCCATGGATATTGGCCAAAATTCCCCTGGAAGTTTGCAATACTTCCTGTGGAAATTGGCCAAATTTTCCCTGTAAGTTATCAAAACTTCCCCTAGAAGTTGTCAAAACTTCCACCGGAAATTGTCAAAACATCCATTGCAAGTTATCAAAACATCCCCTGGAAGTTGGTATGACTTAACCTGCAAGTTTTCAAAACTTTCGCTGCATGTTGGCATGGCTTCCACAGCAAGTTGTCAAAACTTCCCCTGGAAATGAGCCAAACTTTCTCTGGAAATTGCCTAAACTTCCTCTGAAAATTGGCGAAATTAGCCCTGAAAATTGGCCAAACTTCTTCTGAAAGTTGGTTAACCTTTCCATGGATATTGGCCAAAATTCCCCTGGAAGTTTGCAACACTTCCAGTGAAAATTGGCCAAATTTTCCCTGGAAGTTGTCAAAACTTACGGTGGAAGTTGTCAAAAGTTTTCCTGGAAATTCTCAAACATACTCTGGAAGTTGACAAACCTATCCCTGGAAGTTGGAAAAACTTCCCCTCTAAGTGGGTAAAACTTCTCCTTGAATTTGTAAAAACTTTCCCAGAATGTTTTCAAAACATCCCCAGGAAGTCGTTGAAACTTTGCCTGGAAGTTGTCATAATTTCCCTTGGAAGTTGTCAAAACTTTGCTTGAAAGTTGTCAAAACTTCACTTGGAAGTTGACAAAACTTCCATTATAAGTTGTCAAAACTTTACCTGGAAGTTAACCAAACTCCTTTTACAAGTAGGAAAAACTTCCACTGAAAGTTGGCAAAACATCCCCTGTGAGTTGACTAAACTTACCCTGGAAGTTATCGACACTTTCCCTGGAATTAAAAAAAAACTATCCCTGGAAATTGGCAAAACTACCCCTAGAAATTGGCAAAACCACCCCTGGAAATTGGCCAAACTTCACCTGGGAGTTATCAAAACTTCTCCCGGAAGCTCTCAAACTTCCCCTGGAAGTTGATCAAACTCCTTATGCAAGTAGGAAAAACTTCCCCTGGAAGTTGGAAAGACTTTTACTGGAAGTTGGAAAAACATCCCCTGGAAGTTGTCAAAACTACCCCTGGAACATGGCAATATTCCCCTTGAAGTATAACGAATTTTCTCTGAATATTAGCAATACTTCCGGGACTAAGAAAAACATCTCGGTGAATCGGTACGTATCGGATAGTCAACGACACCATCAAAGCAGCAAAAAAACAAAAACAAACAAATTGAAGGGTTATACCTATGTAGATTAGTTCGATGGATGTTGAGGAACTGTTCGTTCTTCCGTCATTTGTATGTCAAATTCAGTTCCAACGATTTCCTTAAGAACGTTTTCAGCGGTGATGTACTTTTCAAATTTTTGACAGAAGGATAGATCAAACAGTGTTTTTCATTTTCACCGTGGTGTTCGAAATTTCATGATCAAAAAATAAATAAAATTGTCATAAAAGCGTTTTTTTTTCAGTGGAATGTGGTATAGGATTCACCACGTTATAAAAGATTTTTAGAATCGTCATTTTTATGGATTCCGGTGTTGTGTTTAATTGAAAATGAACACGAATGAACTCATGGCAGGAGCTATGAGACAAGTAATAAGAAGAGCTTTATATCAAAGGAAAACACGCACGACCACAAACATTTACTCAATGAAAACTTTGTTTTTCAACTCAGTTTACATTCATTTCACGAGATAAATACCAAAAAGTATCGTTAAAAGTTGAATCATTAAGAACTAGTAAGAAACTCAATATTTTAGATCATGTCCAAGAAATTTAAACTCAGTCAAAAACATTTCATTATTGTGTTACCAGCGGGTGGATAGTCATGAAGAAAACGAATTTTTTTTTGGCTCAGGAAGTACTAGCACACCGGTCCCAAGCTCGGTCCCAAGCTTAATGATTCGCCCCTAAGACCGTAACTCACACCAATACACTCTCAAATATTCTGTCAAAATAACATAGCGAATCAAAACAAAAACAAAGATACTTGTACCAAAAGGTACTGAAAAGCGCAAGAGTGCATGGCAAGGTGCAGACTGCAAGGTGTACTTCGGAACTAGGGGTTCTACAACAGTGAACCAATTTCAAATCGCTAGTTGCACATTGATTGTTGGTATTACTCTTTGCGGCCGTGCATCGACGTATTTGAAACATGGCGCGTTGAAAATTAAAGGGCTATTTTTGATGGTCTATTTTTATCAAGGACCTGATGGACAGGGATTTTCCTGCAGCCAACATCTCTCATTGTTTGTAAACAATAGTAGCCTTCGTACCCGTAGTAACAAACGTCAGACGGGCCTTATACCAATAAGGCCCGTGATATGTTGAATACTGGCAAACGCTTGTAAAAAGGAAAGAGTTGCCGGGCCCTGATTTTTATAGAACTGGTGTAAAAATAGATTAGAAAAATGGACACCGCTGAAAACGGCCTAAGTAATTGCCTAAATTGAACATTTGAAATAAAATCTATCGAAGTTTACAGACGATACAAGGCTGCCGTCTTGAAATATGGCTTCATGTGCCGATTATTGAATTTTGAACGGTAATGTTAGGAGCGAAGGTTTAAAACGCTTAAATTCTTCAAATCATTTACTATAAATGATTAAAATCCAGCTATTTCGCGTCGCATTTTCATGAGTGACTATAAATCAATTTGATCAATACTGAAAATTATAAAATTTAACTTTTAAAATTTTTGAGGAAATATAGAAAATATTTTTCAATATATTCAATAATTTAAATAATACACTAATCGTGTAGCTCTCGAGTTTTCCTCTAACAGACAATCATCGAATAAATTAAAGAAATTTCTTAAAATTGCTCGAATTGAATCGCCTATTCGTTTGAACTATTTTTTTTTAGATCCAGCTGACCATGTCAACATCTTCGATTACGTAGAAGCAGAGCTTTGAGCTAGAGCGAATTTCAATCACACAGCATTAGGTGGGTCTTTGGATAAAAAAAAAAAACATCACATCTGAAAGTATACGTTCATCTACACGTCATAAGCTCACCTCTCCTTCCAGATCATGGTAGGCGGTTGTCCACGCCATTCTTTGCGCAAACCGATCGGAAGCTCGCTTTGTTGACGATTCGCGGCCAAGGGAAACAACTGAAAGTTGAATGTAAACAACAACAACCGAGAAAGCAAACAAACAAACAAAAACCTGATCAAAACAATCCCAACTCATCATCATCAACAACAACAGCTGCCGGATCGTCACCGTTGTTGGCGTCGCATAGTCGATGATTGATTTCTTTTCTGTTTTGTCCATGAGTGCCTCGAAATCAATGCGTAATACCGTATTATTGTCGACTTCAATAAACCTTGAAAATTGCGACTCGAAAAGACCGAATATATTGCTACATTTCACCACCAGGTGGCGAAATGGATGAAATTAAAAGAACCAGTGGTCATCACCTCATCAGTTCAATTGGACTCCTTGGGGTTAAATCTAAGGCGGTGTCGCTTTTTGGTGAGAGATCAATTGAGGGTTGTCAATTAGAATAAATTTTCGCTCGCTGCTCAGATCTCAGAAGAGCCGGCGGAAAGACGTCAAACCGTCATCCGTCAATAGTGTGATAGAGTAAATTGAAATGCACAACTCATGTGCAAATAAGTTGAGAAGAAAGATGGTTCATTTTTAGAAAGTTGATAAATATGGGAAGGCTACCTTTTACTACTGATGGCACTGAAGAAATTAAACCGGAGAGCTCTCTGCAGAAGAGTGGTGGCGGTGATTGCTAAATAATCAAACCTCTTGAGGGAGAAGGAGGTATCCGATAAGTGGTAAGTTTTGAATTGATTACGATATTTTGAATTCATGTTTACGTAATTGTGTGGGAAAGTTCAAAATCTCCAGCTTTGATGGGCGGCTCGAAACCGGATGTTGGAAATGGTGAATTAATAATTTATTTGCATGCACATCGACATAGCAGATAATATTATTGAAATTAAAATGTTGTAGTCGGTCGATTGAAATCAAACCGGTAAGAAGCACATAAATTCTCTTTGGAAGTTTGTCTGTTTTTCTTTTTTTTTTCTTCTTTTTTTTCAGAGAGAAACAGTTTGAAGAAGAAATTAACTAAATTTTAATAAATTAATTCACTAATGCATAAAAACTTCTCGCAAGGCTCGGACATCACTGCTAATAGCTTGTTTGGGTCAACTCAATGTGAATCTGAGACATGAGGGTAGTTAATTGAATACTTACAACAACATGTATTGGCAAAAAATCGAATTTCGGGGGTGGTATTTTGGTCATCCTAGTGTGCACACGTATTGATATCATGTATCGATAAAATCCGATTGACAGTTGTACTAGGTTAGTCAAAAAGTTTTGAAAGTGTAAATGAAAATACATTTTTTTTTGGGGGAAATCACTTTTATTGCTCAGTATACCCTGATAAAAAATTACCTTAAACGAACGATATCACTAATCCTCCAACAATTTCTTTAATGGTTTGGATGATATCCCAAATAGGTCGTTAAGAAAAATAACTATATGAAATTTATTAGGGTAGTCACCCGTATGAGCAGGTTCATTGTCTTGATGAAAAATGATTTTCTTCCTCTGCAAACCGGGTCTTTCTACACAAATGTTTTCATCAAACTGGTCGAAAAGGGCACAATAATAATCAGAGTTGGTTGTCTTACCAGTTTGGAGATAATCTATCAATAAAATTCCTTTTGCATCCCAAAAACTTGACGCTAACACCTTCTTGGTCGATTTGTGGACACGAACTTGCTTCGGAGCCGAAGTGCTTGACCACTCCTTGGCCTCTTGTTTTGATTCAGAATCATGGCGGTAGACCCTTCTCATCCATAGTGATGAATCGATGCAGAAAATCCTTTTATCCGTTCTCCAAATGTTGCTCAGAAAGTCGCATTCGAACGTGTTTTTGTTGCATTGTTAGCAAATGCGGCACCTGAGTCTTAGCAGCAAGCGTGCAACTTGTTTTCGTAATCGTATTTGAACCTGAAAAATGGACGTACTCTGAGAAAAATTCTATCGTTATACCGACAATTAAATCATGGTCAAGATGACTATTGCATATAATGCAATAACCATGAAAATGGACGAATTCACCACGTTCATGGCATTCTTGACTATGATCATGGTAACAATGGTCGTTTTGCCCATGATCATAGTCGGTTCAAAATCACTATACTGCAATAGTCATCCTAACCCCCAATAATGGTAAAGTTTACTACCAAATTTGTCTCTGTGTAGAAGAAACACGAG
>JAHHFK020000778.1:0-30000 GCA_024533555.2 Aedes koreicus | reverse complement strand
TGAGCCGGGACCAACGGCTTTACTTCCTTTCCGAAGGAAGACGTGACCATTTATTTTGCCTCAGACAAACCACCGACGTCGACTGGGATTGAACCCAGACCCACAGGGCCAAGTAGCAGTCACGCATACCACTACACCACCGACGCCGGCATCAAGAAGCTTTTGTATTTGCTTGAGAATAAAACTGGAATCAAGAAGCTTTTGTTTTTGTATATGGGTTACAAATCGGTAAAACTGATTTATTATCACGATTTTAACGGTTGAATATGGACTATACTGTGTGAATAAATGTTATTCATACCCAATGACGTCTATATAAGGTCTGGCCCAGTAGCCACAACAATATTAGTGAAATCAGCAAAATTCGCTCATGACACTAATACCACCGCACTCCTTGCGCACGCTACACAAGAGCTCGGAAAGTGCTACGTCATAATATTTTTCTTGATTCGTTTGCTTCGTGATTGTTAATTGTGTGCGCTATAAAGCCTAATTTTTCAACCGATTCTAGTCTATCAATGATGGAAAATTGGCTCTATATCGGTACTCTATTGTCAAGTCCCAGCGTTTGAAAATTACCGCCCAAACACAATGATAACGGAAACGGAACGGCAAACGGCAAGTTTGACAGTTGTTGCAAATGACTTCGATATGTCCAATTAGAATCGTCTTGGATCTAGCCTGTTTTTTTTTTCCGAAAAGCAGGCTTACTCAGATCGGGCTTTGCCGTTTGCCGTTCAGGTTCCGTTATCATTGTGTTTGGGCCATTAGTATGGCAAAAAGTCAGTTAAATTCACTATAAATGACCCATGTTATCGGAAGGAAATGCCTCTGCTCAATAAATGGCATTTGTATCATGATTATTTCCACAATTTAGCATTTATAATAAACGTTTGAACCGATTTTTTTTATCTGAACCTATGCACGCCTATAGAAGATAAGAGTTGTTAAATCCTTCGTCGCCGCCCCAAGTATGATTATTTTTTTTTTTCTTTTAATACAAATAAGCAGTACGCAGCCCCCCTCCACACACCATCTTTATATATCCTCCTTCATTATTTTCCGGTACCATGGCTACCCTTCCCAACTAAATAATGCAAAAGGATAAAGGAACTGCACTTTTGGAAAAATGCCCTTAAAACTTAAAAAAAATGCCCCTAAGTGCTGTTCCCCGGCAAAAAACAATCGGGGTGTATCCCCCTTGTTTTCGCCTTCCGGGTGTTTTGACGGGTCTTCAGTTTCTTCAAGATTGTATAGTTTTGACGGGTTTTAAGTTTCTGAATTTAAGAGTCGTCAAAACGAAATTAAGACTCTTCAAAATGAAACTAAGACTCGTCAAAATGAAATTTAAACCCGTCAAAACTACGTCGAAGATTGCGGAGCGAGGCTCCGCTATACAATCTTGAAGAAACTTAAGACCCGTCAAAACAACCGGCAAGCGCCAACCAGAAGATAAATACCTCCGATTGCATTATACCGGGCAAAAGCATCTAAGGAGCATTTCCCCAAAAAGAAGGGTGCATTTACCCTGCTGCCATATACTTCTGCAACTGCAACGAGTTTGTTATTTACTCGTTGCCATGATATCCAAGAAGATGTCGATTGTGCTTTCGGTATATCCTGAGCAAATTTAACTAGAAAATAAGAAGAATGATTAGTAATTTCCATTTAATTCCAACTATCTTTATTGCTTATCTTGACAGAAACGCATATATTGTCTACAATGTGCAGACTTCTTCAGTGTCGTGTACTATTTAATACTCGACTGGCGAATATTAGTACACGACACTGAAGAAGTCTGCACATTGTAGACGAAATACGCGTATCTGTCAAGATATGCAATAAAGGTAGTTGGAATTAAATGGAAATTACTAATCATTCTTCTTATTTTCTAGTTACAGGTATTCCACTAAACAGCTCACACTCTCCATGATTCTGAGCTAATTTGTTTGTCATTAATTAACACTCAATTGCCGATAATACTATTGTCACATAAGCAACAGTTAATACCAGTTAATTAAAATCAATTATCGGCTAATAACAGTTTAGATTCAGTTCAGTTCAGATGTGACGCTAAGCATTGTCGGTTAATGCATGTTCTGGAAATATTAATGATGTGAACCCGGAATTAGCAACCAACTGGCTCACAACGTTTATCAGTTTATTTCACTCAACGTTGTGCCTTCCCGGATAATGGTTACCAACTGATTCACATCGGACTGAAGCTTATTTCACTCCGCAGAAGCGAACCATTGCGCTTTCCAAACACTATTCACTTGGAGGCGTTGGAATGGCAATGAATTAAAAACTGTGAATATGCTTTCAAAGAACACTAAGGTAACACTAAGGTGGGGTGCCTAAAACCAAGTAAAAGAAGAAATTCGAATGTCAATATCCAGATTTCAGCGATAGTTGGGAAAAATCCTATATTTTGAAATAGTAGGGAATTAAGATTTACCATGTTCAGAAATCTCCATAAGTGCATTCAAACAAATAACGTCTTTGCATTCACTGCACTGTTACGATGTCTCTTTGGACGAAATAGCAAATGTGGAAGTTTTGCAAACAGAACACTTAAAAAAAAAACTGTTTTTGAACTAACAATCTTTGTAGAAGAAATAAATTGTCTATCTCGAAGCTCCAGTTAGAGTTTCTAACTTTCCCAAGTAATGAGTGCTCCTGCTCCACTGTGCAATGATAGAAAGTGTATTTTGAAACGTGGATTGATTTTAGCGAAGATCAATAGCTTCGATTTGAAAATTCGCTTGTAATCTCTGTAGACAATAGTTCCTTAAGCGAAAAAACGAAAAAACTTAGTGTACAAAATATGAATACGCCCCTCTAGGATGTTGACAGATTGCCAACCATCCGCCACCATCGAAGTTAGCACATATGCTAAGCCTTGCACTGTCAGCAAATATGACGAGAGACACACCGAGGGTGTGGTTTATTGTCGCATAGTTTACAGCGCATTCTAATTATTGCAAATTGTTTTCTAGAAATAAGCCGACTAAAAATATCGCTCACAGGGAAAGAAAAGAGGTGAAAATAGAATAACCGCGGGGCATTTGCAATTGTCAGGGAGTACGAAATTTTAATTGTCAATCGTAAACTAGCAGATAATTGCAACATTTACGGGTGTGACCCGTAAAAGTGATCGTAAACGTCGGGTAATACGTATTTACACGGCTTTCCTAGTTGTTGCTAGCAAACAATGTATTTGAGCGGATCGACTACTGATTCGTAAGAGAAAATTTTACCGTGAATATTTTATATATGCTCTTTGAAAAACTGAAGCACTCTTCAACTAATTGTTTGGTTTTTCATTACGATAACCCTTTTATAATTGATATCATTCATCATATTAGAGGGGCTTTCAGGCAGAGCACTACGCTGATGCAATCTAACCGCATTTCATTCGATTGGTACGATTGAATGGAAAACCATTATTCACCATTTTCCACTACTGGTAGGGGCGACCCACTCATGCTCATTTAACCGTATTCAATGAAGCAATTTTTCCAAGCAACCGATGCGATTTTTCATTTTGAAATGATTGGTTCGAGTTTTTGTTGTTGTTGTAGTTGTTGCTGCACAGAAAAGAATACGCTCAGTTAATATGATTCACGTGTACTTCCGCTATCTACAGTGAGGTAAGAATTGTTTAAAAAGCGTGTTATAAACGTAGATTAACAATCGGCTCGGAGCACAATAATTGCCACCGATAGTGATCATTGCACTGATAATCATCACTTTCTCCCGGTCAAAGTAGCTTTGCGTAACCAAAGCGATACAACGTGAATTGAATTGATCAAAAGCTCGATTAGAAAAATGCATCATTTTTATTTTTAATGCATTTCTGAGGTGAGGAAAAGATAACTAACGATTTAATTAATCTAATAAAATCTACTGCTAGAGTGGAATTTGGGTGGCAATCAACGTGAGTAATTCCAGCCCACCCGGGTACAGCACTGAATGTTTTGAAAACAAGAGAATAAAATATAGTACAATGTTGCAAAACTGCACTGCGGAGTGTCTTCCGAAGCACGGAAACAAATGCATCGCCTGAGACAAACCGGACGCTAATGGGGCGCCTCCGTTGAACTATTGTAGAATAATGCCCTGAGCTTATGCATGTCAGTAGACCTTGGAAGCGCGAGATTGATGACATGGCAACTGGTATTATATTTTCGATTCAAAATTACGACGACCCATGAATACTAGATTGTTTTGCTGCTCGTGTTTCGCAAAGAGGCGTACACTTATTAGATGAAGAGTGATTAAATTTTGAGTGATTAGTTTTGTTCTTCAACTTGACTTTTAGTGTCTAAGGCGTTAACTTGAAACATTTTTGCATTATTATATATCATCGCAGTGTCAACATGTCTAAGGAAAGAATTTGGTTTTTTGAGCAATGCAAATTATCTTCATCACTGTGTGAATTGATGTTTTCTTATCTTCTCTTCTGAATACAGTGTAATTTCATTTTGTGTGTTTGTGTTTAGCTTTAGTTTTGTGTAGTGTATATCAGCGTTTGAAGCTTCCATGGGTGATTAATCTTTATCGCCAAATGATAAGGTATCACATAATGTTACCCGAGCCTCTCCGGCTGACTCAGCAGGTCCATGGGTTGTTTATTTTCGGACCAAATCGCAACCTCTCAATGTTTATCAGATTACTGATGATCTGACAAAACGATTCTCGGCCGTGACTGAGATAATTAAAGTGAGACCCAATACAAACTTCGAGTCGCAGTGTCCAACCTTAAGCAAGCTAATGTGATTGCTGTCTCTCAGCTTTTTACTCGAGTATAGAGCTTTGCCGTTTCCATAAACATGACGAACAAGTATGGACCAAAGGGTTTCTATGGGATTAAGATCCGGAAATCAAGCTAGCCATCCGAAAACTTTTATGTTTTTGTCAGCAAACCTGGCTTTAGACAACTCGGAATTGTGAAGAGCAGCCTTATCTTGCTGGAAAACGAGGCCTGGGCCGATGACATTTCAATATAATCCTCCGACTTCATTCTCGTTGGGATCCACGCCAGTGAAAGCTTACCACGAAATGAAAGTTCTTCCAAACCATCCGCGTACCTCCGGGTCTTCTGTCGGTATTTTTCCCTTCTTCTGCCGCGCGAGATTTTTTTTTTTTTCGCAGAAGTTTCATTTTTTTTTCCCCCCCCCATGAAATTACTGTTTTTTCTCTGCAAAATGGAACCGGTTCAATTTATGCCGCTCTGTTAAATTTGACTTTCGCAGTCTTTTCCGCTACTTCAAGTTTTAGTTGTTTGACCGAATTTGCTGGACATGTTTTGCTGTCACCTGAAGTAGAAACTTTGCACAGATTTGTGATACTGTTCTTTTTTGTTTCACTGCTGCTCCATAAGTTGTTCGCTTATCTTTCGTCGCAAGCTTACTTTTCACAACCGTTTGTCGACGTGACTCCCATTGAAGGCATTTTTCAAAAATCAAACAATTCTTCGGCTGATTTTTCTGAGCATCATGGTAAGATTTGATTGCTTCCTTTTCTTTGAAGGTAATGCCTTGTTCAGGTTGCTGAGTTATAACATGTTACAATAATTATCAACAAGAGGAATCTCATCAAGATAGGCTTATAACATGTTATAACTGGTCAGTTTGCCCAGCGTATAAGATGCTAGCTGCCCATCGTTGCTTGATTACAAAAAAAAAAACATTGCGTTTTCGTCACATTTTGAATGCATTCAAAATGCAGGCACCGCACGCAGCTGACTCAAAACCATAACAAATATCTATCAAAATGCTGGTAGAGTGCATTTTATATAGCGTGTTGCTTTGTTTTTCTCGCTACTTTTTTAAGGATTACTTTGACTTAAATGTAAATATTAGTGTGAAAATAATGATAATATGATAACGTTTGCATTAAAAAAATGGACTTTTTTTTTTACGGAAGGTGATAAAAAAAGCTAAGACAGCTAATTGCTTTTGATGAATTTCCCATGGAAGGTAATTTAGGTCTGTATCCACATTAATCCGGACACCTTCAAATAATTGTAACTTTTGAAATATTGCACGTAGGAATGAAAAATAATGTGGTATAGCCGAGAGTCTATAATGAAAAAGACTATGATTGATGTTTACATTTCATGTTTAGTATTCAAGATGGCGACGAAAGAAAAACAAGTGCGCGAGCGAATTTTGTACGGGCGTACGGCAAATCCTGACTTGTCATTACGGGACCTTGTAAAAACATTGGATTTGCCTAAATCCACTGTTCACGATATGCTCAAATCATTTTCGGAACGTTTGACGGTGGAGAGGAAACCGAGAAGTGACAAAAACATTCGACGCGCTGATCCTGTCATGAACCGAAAGGTGAAAAGGATATTAACGAAAAACCCAAATCTCTCCATTCGAACGGTGGCTCGTAAAATAGGGATGTCGCCTGGTTTTGTCCAAAAATCAAAACAAGGTTTGGGACTCAAGTCGTATAAAGTAAAAACAGATCCAAATCGCAACGACAAACAGAACTTGGCAGCAAAATCACGGGCTCGACGTTTGTACTGCGAATATTTGACGAAGTTTTCATGCATTGTTATGGACGATGAAGCTTATGTCCTGGAGGTTTTCAAGCAGCTGGTCCAGGGTTGGCTTTTTATGCTGCTATGGCCAGAAATGCTACAGCTGAGCATTTCAGAACGAAGAAGGCATCGAAATTTCCCAAAAAATACCTTGTGTGGCAAGCAATTTGCACGTGTGGCAAATAGAGTAAATCTTTCGTCACTACAGGCACAATCATCAAGGAGATCTATCAGAAAGAGTGTCTGCAGAAGCGATTGCCACCCTTCATCAAAAGTCACAAAAAAACCTTTCTTCTGGTTCGATTTGGCGTCATGCCACTATGCTAAAACTGTGATGGAGTGGCACCAAGCAAATCAAGTGAACATTGTACCAAAAACCTCAAACCCACCAAATTGCCCAGAGCTACGACCAATCGAGAGATATTGGGCTCTGATGAAGCGGAAACTTTCTTGAACGAAGCAAAGAATCAAAGACATCAAACATTTTCAGCAACGGACCCTAATGGACGGAGTTAAGCGCAAAGTTCGAAAATTTTATGCAAATACCGAAAAACTATGTTTTGTATTCACGAATTGTTAAAACACATCCCATGCATCTAAAATAAACAACTACGACGGAAATATAATGCGAAATTTATGTTTTATTCATGTTTTGAGGTGTCCGGATAATTGCGGATACAGACCTTATTTATGCTTACTTGCAAAGGTACCACATCGATATTCAGCCGCTCCATCTCCTCCGACGAAGAGTAGTGGCACGAAGCGAGATCCGGCCAGAACACCGCGTCTTTGCCCTTATGGTATTTCTTGATGAACGACGCAACTTCCGGCAGGCATTTCGTACTATAAATTTCCCCGTTCACGGCCAGTCCGGAGCGAAAGAAGAGCGGCTTTGACATCCCCTTCTCGCTGATTGTCAGCCACAGCAGTACCTTCTTGGGGAACTTGGTGTGTGAAATGAACTTCACCTCGGAGCTAACTTCCTTCGTGGGGGAAGTAAAATACGAAGTGCCCTGCCAATCGTTGCCATCCAGGGTGAGATAGGTCTCGCCGTCCATCACCACCGCCACGTCACGATTCGCCGGGAAAATCGAGTTGACCTGCAGCTCCAAAACCAGTGGACGCAACTTCCGCTTTCTGACATTTTTGACGTAGACTACGTCTTACGGCAAGGGTAGGGTGTCAAATGAAAATCTAAAATATTGCGACCGTCACGAAAAACCGTACGTTTTGTACGCGAATAACTCAAATAATCCACGATAGATTTACATGATTTCTTCCTCAATCGGTCGGAAATTTTACCGCGCTCCAATTCAATTGTCAAACATTATTCTCAAACAATAGTAAACTATTGAAAATAACGCAAATATAAGGTGATGTCTTATAATGTCATTTTGCAGAGTAAATTTACCAAATTTCCTATCACAGTTTTCAAATCGAAGCAAGGAACGTCTTGCATCATCTTCTTCTTCTTTGTATTAGAGAGGGACTTTAACCAATCATGTCATTCGTCTCTCCATGTACGTCTCGCATGCAGCTGAGAACGGTATAAAACGCACACTTAGGAAAAATTTGCCTCATTCGTTTGGCAGCATTGAAGCTGTGCGGAGCTGGTCGCTGGTAGCTGGTCGCAGGCAGCTGGTCGCAGGCAGCTGGTCGCAGCTGCTGCATTCGTCCGGCAGCGGAGCTGGTCGCAGAGGCAGCTGGTAGTCGCGTAGCAGATGGTGGTCGCGTAGTAGCTGGTGGTGGTAAGTACCAAGGCTCTCCCAAACAGCGATCGTCGCGATGAGGTAAAATGGCGGATTATGGGGGCGCACAATCGCGTCGGTTTGTGCAAGCCGCCATCTTACCTCATCGTGGCGATTGTTTCGCCGCGACTTCGAAAACGCTGCTGTTTGGGGGAAAGCGTCCTTGGGGGCGAGCAGCAGTAGGTGGAAATAATCTGTCCTTTTGAGGACAATAAATTAAAATAAAAGAGTTGTTTATTAAAGAACTAATCTTAAATTTAGTTCGGTGCTCGATGGAGGGCGAGCCGTCGGTAAAAATTTTACCCAGCTGGTTGGCGCAATCCATAAATTGATAATCTGTCCTTTTGAGGACAACCAATTTAATTAAAAGAGTTGTTTATACAAGAATTAAACTTTTATTTCGTTTGGTTTGTGCGCCTAATATCATGGTGCCGATTCGTTCGCCGCAACTGCAAAAACGCCTCCATGGAGGGCGAGCCGTCGGGAAAATTTTACCCAGCTGGTTGGCGCAACCCACTAATAAATAATCTGTCCTTTTGAGGACAACCAATCCAGTTCAGAGAGTTGTTTATATAAGAATTAAATTAATATTTCGTTCGGTTTGTGCGCCATTTAATCTAGTGCCGATTTGTTCGTCACGACTGCAAAAACGCTACTGTTTGCGGGAGAGCCTCCATGGAAGGCGAGCAGGACAATTCTCCGTCGGTGAAAAAAATTTCCTAGCTGGTTGGCGCAACCCGCGATGAATCAATAAATCAATTCAATTTCTAATTTAAGAGAGTTATTTGAATAAGAGTTAATCTTACATTTCGGTCGATTGGCAGTCATATTGGATTATGCCAAGTCGTTACTAGGCAACTAGGCCGGTTCTTTGATTTATTTTCACCGAAAAATCCTACCAGATACAAATCCATCTTTGCTACTTTCAATTTAATATTCTCAGCTTGAGAGTTTGTTTGATTAGGATTTTCGTTTCAAATTGTCGATTTGCAGCCAGTGGTATTAGCAAAACTTGTTTTCCCTTCGTCGCATACCTTAAACCACACAAATTCCCTATCACGGACACCATTTTCGATGTCGAACATGATATTCCGAACCAACATTCTCTGTAAATTCCAATTAGTAGTGTGTTATAAACAGTTGTTCTGTTGTGTTAACGATTCGCGTTGGATAGAGTCCTACCTCTAGGAAGAAAAACTGTTTGAGAAACATAGTGAAAGTGAGAATGCCCAACCGATTTGATCCAGAACGCTTGCGCAGATTCAGGAAGCGCATAAAGAGCGAACATACGGGAAATACTCCGAAACGACCATGCACACCAGAATAAACATATATTATAAGACTGAGTTAAAACTATCATTAATTTAATAATTTTATATTCCCTAACAGATCCTCAACTATCTTCTAGGCCTTAAAGATAGCCCATCGTAAAACGTGCAACCGTGGCCGTGTCATCATTTAAACCAAAAGGCCCTTTTCAGGGCCACCAAAGAGTTATAAAGAGTGTACAAGAGAATTTTCCCACATACTGACTTCATAAAACCAAACGGCCCTTTTCAGGGCCACCAAATAATATCTCAAGAGCGTACAATAGAATTTTCTTACATACTGGCTTCAAAACGCTGGTCTAATGTCCCATAAGAGCCGCACCCGTCATATTGTGACTTAAACTGCTTCTATCGGTAAGGGTAAGCGACCGGCACGAATAATTGAAACCCTTTTAACGCTAATAATAGCCACACAGAATTTCCCTGACATTATAATGCATCACTTGGTTTAACGTAGTCTACGTCAACCGGTCGTGTCTTGTACACAACCCCACTGATTTTTTCATTTATTATTTTAGGGTGTGATGAACAACACTTCTCTTGTTCCCCCTTCACCCCCGGGGTTTTTTGTTTTTTTTTTCCCTTTTTTGGCGCGCCTTCTCCGCGTCGGGTTCGGTTCCGCCGTTGCGCCTGTTGCCGGTGTCCTCTGGTGGGTGTCGCGCTGCTTTTGTGACGTGTTTTTGTTTCGCGCGCCGTGTGTATTTTGTGTTTTTTTTTCCGTGAAAATTTCTCAATTGTTTCCGCCTCTAGAGTTACACTGTGGCGCGCTGTTTTTTGGCTTTTTTTTTTCCGGAAAAATAGTTATTTTTATTGTTGCTATTCTTGACAATCCCCATTTTCTATTGTAAAAGTCCAATTTACAATAGATACTATTGTGGAAAACAATAAACGCTAGTGTGATTTTGTTGTTACTGACAACAAAACTTATGGTTTTAACAATAAATTTTATGGTGTTGTAACATTAAATTCTTTTGTATTTTATTGAGATTTTTATTAATTAAATTTGACTTCATTCGCAACATTATTTTATTCTTCTCTTTTCCGTCATAATTATGGAAAAATATCATCGCGAGATAACAATACTTCTCACTGATCCAAACGTTTTTGTTTGTTTTGTTCGATAGGTAGCATCGGTTTCACTCTTTGCGCGACTCTTCTTTATCGACTCTGGTTTTGTCAGTGCGGGTGAAGGTAAACCCATGAAAAATCGGCAATTTTTGTCAATTTTTGTTTAATGCAAACGTTATGACCCATTGTAACTAAGTCCGGCAGGAATGTTTGACTTGATCAAGCTTTTAATAATTACTGATTGTCCTCATGTCATTGTATGAAGGGCCAAAAACGGGTTATTCACGGGGATATAAATAATCTATTTCACACAACAAGATTGAACAATTGATTAAAAAAGCGAGCTATCTAACATGAGGAAGCCCCCATGGGTGGGGAGAAGAGCTATCCTTCTAGTCACAAATTGTTAGCAATGACGAGTTTGCATTCCCACTCTCCCCATCCAGTCTGCTTCAATCGGGTGTTCTAATGGTTCCTCCCATTCCCCGGCATTTGCATGAAATGTTTATTTAATTATGTATGTATTTATAATAGAGAAAAATTTAACAAACCTACGAATCTTTTATTTATGATATTCATTTGGATGATCCTGAATGAAAGAAATGTTTCCTGAAAGGCCCTGGTAAAGCCTGAAAAATCTAGAAAATCATTTCTATATTCTTGGATAAACCCAAATTCTACTGTATTATAACCAACAATCAACAATCGACACTGCTAGATATTTAGATTTGCCATAGGCGACCAGACGTATCAACTTAAACGTTCCATAGAGTAGAACCTTTTTGCGCGAACACCAATGGCATCTGTTGAGTACAATATGACGACTGAGAAACTGAACAGCATTCGTTAGTGCGTAAGAATCAAACACCAGATAAAATGACATGCGTTTTACTAGTGGCAAAACTGTCAGCTGTGAACCATGCACGTTCTCGTTTGTTTCCAGTTATGGCAGCAATTCACCGAAATTTTGTTTTGATGGATGCTAAAAAAGTTGGATAAATTTATAGGTAGGATTTGGTATCTACCTTAAGAAGATTCGGGGAACCGCCGCAGCTTTCAGTAGATATCAAAGGAAAAGTGAAATGAATAATACGTTTAGTCGGAGAGAATAGTTAAACAGAATACTCTGTTTGGTGTACAGAAGAAAAATATATTTAAAAATGGTCGTTGGGAGCACCTAGCATAAGAAGGTTAAGTAATGCTCCATTTCTCTTCAAACTAAAGCATTAACTTTTAACACAGCGCGGCATTACTGGATCTCTGAAAAGAGAAAGAGAAAAACGTATGAAAAAATGTTTTTTTTCGACGGTAGGGACTTGTTCACAAATTTTTGTCCTATTATTTAAAGGGTGTTCCGATCAAAATTTGGTCAAACAGTAATGTGTGTGAGTCGATCAAAGTTTTTATAAATAAGTCAAATTGTTTTTCTCTGTCAAGTTCAGTTAATACAGAATACATGAGAGATATTCAGCTAAGGTTACTTTTTACTGCCATAAGATTTTGTAGTCTCCTTGTCCACTTTATTCGTCGCAGAACGCCAGTTTGCCTTGAATTGTTTCTCGCTCACAACAGCTTTTTGAGTCTTCTTAAGGTTCCGCTTGACGATGGCCCAATATTGTTCGATTGGACGGAGCTCTGGCGTGTTGGCAGGGTTCTTGTCCTTGGGTACCACTTGAACGTTGTTGGCAGCATACCACTCCATGGCCTTTTTCCGTAATGGAAAGATGCCAAATCTGGCCAAAATAGAACGGAACAATTGTGTCGCTTCAGGAAAGGCAGTAGACGTTTTTGTAGGCACTCGCTCAGATAAATTTCCTGGTTGACGGTTCCGGTCGCAATGTAAACGTTGCTCTTCAAGGCACAGGTACAGATGGCCTGCCACACCAGATATTTCTTCACGAACTTTGACAGTTTATTGTGCTTGAAAATATCTGCCACCTTTCCCTGTCCGGTTGCCGTATAAAATTCCTGTCCAGGAAGCTGTTTAAAGTCTGCCTTGACGTAAGCTTCATCGTCCTGTATCACGCAATCAAACTTCGTCAGCATCGTCGTGTACAACTTTCGCGATCGTGTTTTGGCCGAAGTGTTTTGTTAATCTTCGTGATTTGGAGTCAACACTTTCTTGTAAGTCGACAGTCCAGCTAATTTTTTAGCTTTATCCTCGGTTGAAGGCACCACTCCCAGCTTCTTTGCGACATCTCGGACGGAGAGGTTGTTGTTCCGCTCTAAACAGCGGGCAACTCTTTTTGTCGTCGCTTTGGCCTCCGGCTTTCGATTTTCCCCCGATCCAGCTTTCCTGGCTGTCGACAAACGTTCACCGAACACGTTTGATTCGTTGGTAACAGTTGATTTAGCCACGTTCAACAATTTCGCCAACTTGATGCGTTGCTTCTCTTCCTTCGACGACATTTTGATAACTGAAGTGCTAATCTCAAAATCAAAATAGAGGCATGATGCTATACGCACACATCTTCAGTCTGAAGGGTGTGCAATATTTTTTAATGCACGATGAAAGGAAATGGGTCAAGTTTAAGTCGACCAACACCCTCTAAAGCTTAACATATTTTCAGAACTTTACTGCATTTCAATACATTATTGAACGATTACAGCCTTTGACAACGCACAGAACCTTACCAGAACGAAAAATCAAGCTGTTTATTAAGTGGTAACAGATTGAATCTAATCAACAGGATTTCATAATAGAAAGAGCTCACCCGAATTTTAGATCTCAGCCGCTGAAATGTTCCGAGCATCATTTCTAGAAAGTCAAAAATCACCCTCTGACAAATATCTTTATGTTTCACATTGACGCCATCATATTCGGTGGAATACCATCGTTACAATTGGTTTAACTATGTACATTATTTGACATCATAACCTCAATTTCTACATCCGGTCAATCGTCATCATAATGAGAGTAACCTATCAGATGGCAGTAGCCTGGGAGATCTTCTCGAGCTGTCAAGGAATCGCTGTTTTGCTCTTCTTATTGATCTTGTTTTGCTTTCAGTGTCACTTTCATCTAGAGTAAGGCACCACTCTTTTGGAGAAATAAATTCCTTAGCGTGCCAAACCTGAAATTTTTCGTACGCTTATTTCATAACCGAAAATTTATTCAACCGGAGATTGCATTTTGCTTGACCTTGGAAATGTCTTTTTCATATTAGTGCACTGCTACTTTCACTGTTATTTTTATGGTTAAAATCCCTCGCCAAACTTCTTGAATTATATTTGCCGAACTAGTGAAGCACTAAGTGAACTCCTCAACATTCATTTGTCAGGCACGTGGGAAACGGCAACTTTTGAAAATACCAGGATACATACATGCTACACGGGTAACAAACCGTATTTGCCACACAACACTACAAATGTCGAACGATCTGCTTCAAAATTATTTCTGTTTTGTAAAATCACATTGGCGAAAGAATTAAGAAAACGTGACAGCTCCTCTAAATAATCAGTTATTGCGGAAGGCACAAAACTCAAACATTTTCGTATGAAATCATGCCGTTTCCAATAGGAGTTTTCTTATAAACTTCAAAGCACCAGTGCTATGCGAGTTTGCAAAATAATAAGTTAAAATTTTGGACGAACGATCAGAATGGTATTTGGAACATTAGCTCAGTCGGTAATCTTGCCATCCTTCATACAACAAACCTGATTTATGTTATAACCGGCTTAGCATGAAATTTCCCATGATTTCAAGCCAAATCTAGCATTTCATAAATGTGCATTAGACGCAGAAATTCACATGATTCTTTCAATTATTGTGAAGCTTATTGTGATAAGCAAAACACTTGAAATGCCAAGAAACTATAAGAAACAGAAGAAAAAGCGCCTGTAATATTCTGATCAATCGAGATATTAGTAAGCTGTTCAAATATTAGTCTCAATGGATTTCCTTCCTGTGAAACCAGAACGAACGTTTTTTTTTTAATAAAAGAAAATATTATTTTAGCTACCTCCAGTCACAAGCTATTGACAACAGACCGAAAAGAATCAGCCAAAGAAAAGCTCAAGAGTGAGTTGAAGAAAAAAAGAAAACCGAAGGAAATTCGTATTTGCATTTGCATTCTCGGTTCCACCTTTCTTATGTATTGAAAGGAGCGCAAAACTTTTCAATATGCAGTTCCCATTTCTCGAATGTTAATCTTACATGCATACATAAAGCAGCCTGATGGCTTCGGAGGAAGCATATGCACACAATTCCTGTGTTCCCTCTGTCAGGTGGCCTCCGACCAGAACTCTTTCCCATACACATACACATATAGTCGTTCAGGCACATACACAAACATACAAAGAAGCTGAAAACCGGTCTGCAGCTGCAAAGCTTTCCTTCTTCCGGGCTTGTGCTGCATGTGTATTCGGGTATTGTTTGCACAAAGCCCTGGGAAAAGTCACAGCACCGGTGGAAGCCTGTATGTATGCAACAAACGATGATGCCAAACGACGACTACCATCCTGAAACCCCCCGCTCGGCCCACGATGACAAGAACGAGGATAACGATGATGCTCCAACAACGATGCGATGACAAACGAAACAAGGCAAGGGTGCGAACGAAAGTGGTGATGGCAGGCAGCAGTGCCAGCTCCCAGTGCACGATGATAACGCTTTTCACAACAGGAAAAAGCACACACAAAAACTTGTCTATATTCATGTTTACACAATACCTACTACCCTCGCCGTAGTGCGATGGAGCGACGGAGCGGCACACCCCAAAATGATGTTCAGTTGCATATGTTCAGCTTCATTCATATACGAACGGGTGGGTGGTTGGGCGAACCGTCATCGGAGTTTCTCAGGTCTCTTGTTCGGTGGGTCGAGGCACTGTGCAAGGACGAGCAGATGGAGGTCTTTCTTTTGAATATATGTATTCTTACTATTTTAGTGCTCTACATACACATCGGAATAGATTGCACTCGGGATCGGATCGGATACTTCAGCTGAATATGATTAGATATTCTTTTCAAATTCAGAATTTGAGTATTACATTTGTGCGCACTTGTTTGGAGTTGTAAGGGATTTTTATTTTGTTTCCTTGGATGTTTAGCTTTAATAAGACTAAACAACTAATAAGGCAAACATTTGTTTGTGAAATCAGCAGAAAAGACTCAAAGCAAAATATTCTTTATCGTAGCCGAGCTGCTCACTAGTGATTTAAAAACAACCCATGTTTTTCGTTTTCGCTTGCCATTTGATTGAAAAGAGAATTTAAAAAGTTGCATTTTGTAAAGCTATGTCCATTTAGAATCCGGAATAATAAAATCATCTGTATCTCGGTAACAGATTGACGTACAAATAAGTTTAATAATCAAAACAAATGTAATATACTGTACTTTAAGGCAAAAATATCAATACAAATCATTTCTCTTCGTTTCTAATGAAAATTTGCACTTTCTTCTTTATTCCTGCCATCAAACGCTGCACACCTCCGGATTCATCTTCCTTGGCACATTTGTTCCACATTTTGGTCATCTGAGTCGCGTCCCGAGCCGTTTTTCCACTTTTCTTAAGCTTCCACTTCATTACTGTCCAAAATCTCTCGATGGGCCGGAACTACGGGCAGTTGGGTGGATTTATGTTTTTATCGATGAAATCTACGTTATTATCGCGGTACCACTGGATGACTTCCCGGCTGTAGTGGCAACTCGCCAAATCTGGCCAAAACTTCACGGCCCTTTTTTGGGCTTTAATGAAAGGTAGTACGCGGTTTTTGAGGCATTCTTCCTTGTACAGCTTCGAGTCCATCGGTCTTATTCGTCACGAACACTTTGGTCTTTGCTCCGCAGCTGCTGGATAAATTTGCCAAAAAACTGATGATCATCAATTTATCAATTGATGATCATCAAATTTATCCATAAAAGCAAACTTAAACTTCGCAGGAACATCTCCTTGTGCCATCGCCATGTAGAATTTTTGGCCAGCAAGCTGTCCGAAATCCATTTTGACGTAGGTTTCATCGTCGATGAGCAGGCATCCATGGTACTTCGTCAAAACCTGCTGGTACAACTTCCGAGCTCGAGTTTTGGTGACGAAACGTTGCTTCAACGTTCTGTTTGGTTGCTTGCTGGCTCGATAAGAACGATATCCTGCTCGCAAACGAATTCTTCGAACGGTACTGCGTATTTTTGTGCGATTTCATTATCTGATAGTCCAGGGTTTGCTCTGACGGTTCTCAACACCTTCTGGTTCAGCTTGCGGTCATATGTTCCACTACGACGCTTATCTTGAGGCCCTCGATCCACGCTCTTTCTCTCCCTGAAACGTTTGAGCACATCATACACGGTTGATTTGGCGATTTTCAACGTTTTTTGCGATTTTTATTGCGGACCACGTTGGATTATCAACGTGGGTGTGCAGATTTTTTTTCTCTTCTCTCGGCTTCCATCTGCAATAACTTTTGACTCACTGCACGAAACACCGTGAAATTTAAACCACAGAAAGTGGGCGCCTAGGTAAACAAACCTCTGTAAAAGAATTTTTACAGCGGCCACTTTCCGTGCCACTGCAACACAATTAGTGATTCCGGATTCTAACTGGACAGAACTTTAGTCTTACAAGACCAATACCATTAATGTATAATGCACATTTCAATAAGTTTAGTGTGCATAGTTTAAATTAATAAATGTTGACATTTTCTTTTAAAATTAAATTTAAAATAATTTCTTAACCTTCCTAATGAATTTTGATTTATATGACCCGCAACGCACCTTCAAAATGCGATAATTTTTGAAAAGAACATCATCCTATAGGTCTGAAATTTCACGACTTTTCCTGTTTGGAAGAGATGTTCATTGTAGGTTAAATATTATTTCCGAATCATCTCAATTTTATCGTTTCTGAAGGGCTCCACAGTAAAAGTTACTAATAATGAATCTGGGTCACAGCGACCCAAATTTGATTCAATAGAGAAATAATTTTTCAAACAAATTTTAATTTTTAGGTACTTAAAATTATCGTTGATGTATGAGTTTTATGACTAAATGGTGAGTCGAAAATTTTTGCAACACTGAAACGCTTGCGTTCATTTATTCATACTTGACCAAAATGAACCAAATTTGACTGAGTTTCTCTTTAGAGTGTATTGTTCACATCCGTTCAGTTGGGCAACCGTTCGCGAAAGAACTTTGTTCATCCACATGGAAAATCCTGGGTTGTCCCAAAAGTGATAAATATACATCATTCGATCGTCTCAAGAGTACCCTGCCCTTTCGTTTAGAAAGGGGTATGCGTGTGTTCTGTCGACTTGTGCGTGGCACATTTCATGTGTGAATTGGCTGCATCATCAACGTTCAAAAGTGCCTGAACCAAATGGACAACTTGTAATGATCACTTGAAGATGCGAAGGGGGATCATTGCCTTGATGTTCCCAAATGTAGTACGTAGTAAAATGTTCCTTGTCTTCCTTAACCGAACATGATGGAATTGAGTAAACGAGTGGAAACTCATCGGGCATGATCTCTCATATGCATCCGTCGAACTATTCAGAACGGCCGTTGTGAGAATGCTTTCTCCTGTTCTCTTCCCTATCCTATGACCGCGAGCAATACGATGTGACATCGTGCATAGGCCATAGGCCAGCATTGGCCCTTACCTTAAGTCAGTTCTTCAAATGCAGAAACACCGAGACAGAACAGAGAAATAAGTAAAGAACGGTATGCATCCACAACCAATTTTACTTTCAGCGAAATTTTCTAACACAAGGTAAGCAATCAAATGACCAGTACAAAATATACTTAATATCCATGACATAATATGTAATGGGGAAAAGTAGGGACCATCAGGGCACCCAAGTGAAACGATTTGGATAGGGAGCATGGGACTGCCTCCTCCCTAGTGTTAACATTTCGCGGAACGAGAGCGGGCTCTTCAGCCTCATCTATTGGGTTTATTCTGTCAATCGCGGGGCCGATTCTAGTGCTGTGGATGTAAACTTGCTTTTGAAAGGAGATTCTCTTCCCTATATCCGCGGGTTTTGCGTTAGTGTCTCTGCTTACGGGCCCGTCCAAACGTTTTTGGCCCTTCATACAGGAGCTTGATTATCACAAACAACAATAGAAAACCGGGAACATCGTGCAAAATACCGAGAGATCTTTGATTGCTTATTTCAAACCGAATCCGAAAATTTCGACGCAAGACTTGAGCATGAGCATGAGCTTGAGCATGATTTACCACACGAGGTTGCTACTCTGCTATTGCCAGATCAGCTGTTATTTCACAGAGAACCAACATGTGATGCCTGGGACTAACATACACACTTAATTTTTTTTACTGAGCTCGGTAAATTTGTACTGAGTTTTCAAGCAGCTGAAAAAGTCAGTAAACTTTGAATCATCAGCACATGAAATGAAAGGAACATTATAAACGTGTTATAATTTTCTATCAATAGTTAATGTTGAAATGAATCATTCTGTGTACATTTCGAAATAATTTATGTGGGTATGTGCCCATTGACTCAGCCTAATATGCAACGATCGATTGCATTGTTAATTATAACCCATGAAGTAGTTTAGTTGCAAGCGATATTTGCTTAGATACGTTCAATAAAACGTTTGGTAGTGTGTATCACGAAAAGCTATACAACTCATTTTATAAAGTCATTAACTTTCGAGAAAATGGATGTAATGCTATAAGCATGAAACTGGGTCTATTCATGGATGCAACTTCGTCCCATTTGATCGATTTTATACTAAATGCAGTCTTTGTACGGTTTTTTCCCTAATTTAATGATTTGAGGCATTGCCAGCTATATTCGTTTTTCCCAACATAAAATTTCACAAAACAAATTAAGCTGAAACTGCTTTGAAACACTTAAGAGATTTTCACATATGATTTATTGGCCGTTCGATAGTGAAAACATCATAATTCACTCTGTACAGGGTTTGTTCCTTTGGTTTGTGTTTAAAGGGTGTCCACAGTTAAATTGCATCACTTTAAACTCGTCCTCAAAAACAAGTCTCTCAACCGATTGTCATGAAATATTCAGGGAATAAAGTACAATGTATAATCTTGGTTTAGGTATTTTTATTTCACTGTATTTCTTTACCAAATCCAAAAGCTCGAACTTTCTTCTAAATACCACGCATAATATTTTGTACAACGCTTGAATCTACATTTTTTTCCGCTTTCAACCATGACTTCAACATTTCCTGTTCTGTAGTGACAACTTTAGGATGCTTACGAAGTTCGTGCTTCATTATAGTCCAATATTATTTCAATTGGCCGCAACTCTGGAGAGTTTGGCGGATTAAGATCATTCGGCACGAAATTGACACCATTCGTCTTGTATCACTCCAGAACATTCTTGGAGTAGTGGAGTAGTAGGCTAGGTCCGGCCAAAAAATGGTTGGAACGTTGTGTGTTTTGAGAAACGGAAGCAGTCGTTTTTTCAGTCATTCATTCATGTATACTTCACCATTTAGAGTTGAAGTTGTCACGAAAGGCTTGCTCCGTTTACCACACGAACAAATCACCTGTCAAATCATGAATTTCTTGGGGAACTTTGACATTTGCTGTTTCCTGAGAGACTCTGGAACATCGAACTTGTCTTTCTCAGTCACATACTGGTTACTGGGAATTTGTTTAAAGTCCACTTTTACGTGTGTTTTATCGTCCATGATGCAGCCGTGTGGTTTCGTCAACATTTGTGTGTACAGCTCCTATTCTGTTTTTCATTGCGGTTTGGAGCTGTCTAAACTTTGAATGAACGGAGCCCGGCTCGTTTCTTGGCTTTCTGCACGAAACTTTTGGTCAAGTGCAGCTTTTTAGCGACATCCCAAACGGAACAGTTAGGTTTGCGTTTAAAGGCAGCAACCTATCGCTTGTGATCCTTCACACAGTACGGAACACTTTTTCTACCAATCACCTTCTTCTGATCGACAGTCAAACGTTCCCCGAAACATTTTATGACACGAGACACTGTAGACTGATGAATTTTCAACATCTTTCCGATGGCTCGGTGAGAAAGAATTGGGTTGTCGAGTTGCGTGTGCAAAATGTTCTCGCGCACTTGCTGTTCCTTCGACTCCATTTTCGAAACTACGACACATTTCACAATGAAACTTAAGTGGCGAACCAGCCCAGGAGGCTGAAAGTCACTATAATAAAGAATTAAAAAAAAAAACAATGAAACTCACGCAGTGTAAAAAATACACGCTGAGGTCATTTCACCCAAAATTTCGTTTTAATCAACCCAAAGGGCAAAATGTTACAGCTTATTGAAAGTGATGCAATTTAACTGTGGACACTTAGATGAGCCATTTAGAAAATATACTATCGAACTCATACAATTCCATTAAATTTTTAACCAATAACAACATTTTTACTAAGTTATCCAGACAACAGGTCACAGATGGGAACAAAGAAAAAAATATGTCCCTAACAATGGGTCCACGGTTAAATCATTGTTATTTTGTCTATGTGAAAAGTTAGTGTATAACATGTGAATATTTTCTGTACACCTAGGCTACATTATTTGGTTTGGGCTTCAAATGGTGAGCTGACAACTTCGAAGGAGGGTGCGACCGACCTCTCGTCCTCACAAGTTCCTACCTCACGCCTCCACGAGTCATATGATCACAAAAGACTGCCAGCTGAAACATAGAGACGCTGGTTGGCGTAGCCTGGGCAATGTTGTCAATCTGACAATAGCGAAGTGAGGGGGTGCGACTGAACATCATGTACCTTAAGTCATATTGCATATTTTCCATTCTCAATTTATTAATAATTTCAGCACGCATTAGGATCATCGGCATCGAAAGCTCTCACTGTGGAAGTGCATTTGGAACACTGAGTTGAGAGCAGGCAATAAGCAATTTGTGAAAGCAATAAGCTAGAAATGCTATATATAATAACGCTTTAGAATCATCTTTGCATTCCAAAACCATGTAAGAGCCTGGAGCAACATGACAGGCATCAAAGGCTCAATTTGTTTTTCAGCATTTCAGCATAACATTTTATTTGAAATTACACTTCTGAACTTCTACTACTATATTCATAAAAGACTGGCGTGTGCTTATAAGTAATGTAGGATTAAAGGGTGATACGGTCAAAATTTGGTCAAGGGAAAACGCGTGTAAATCGGTGAAATCGTTTATATAAAAATTCAAATTAAATTTCTTTTTCAAGTTCAATTAGTATAAAATTCAGGAAAAATATTCAGTTAGGCTTCCGCTTTTCCAAATCCGAATTGCCGGGCCTTACGCTTGACCCCTGCCGTCAGATTTTGTACAGCCACCTTGTCCACCTTCTTCGCCGCAGAAAGCCAGTTTGCCTTGAACTGCTGCTCGTCCTTAGCAGTTTTTTTGGTCTTCTTTAGGTTCCGCTTGACAATAGCCCAGTATTTCTCAATTGGGCGGAGCTCTGGCGTGTTGGGAGGGTTCTTGTCCTTGGGAACCACCTGCACGTTGTTGGCGGCGTACCACTCCATGGCCTTTTTACCGTAATGGCAAGATGCCAAATCCGGCCAAAACAGTACGGAACAACCGTGTTTCTTCAGGAAAGGCAGCAGACGTTTATTCAAACACTCTTTCATGTAAATTTCTTGGTTGACAGTACCGGAAGCTATGAAAATGCTGCTTTTCAAGCCACAGGTACAGATGGCTTGCCAAACCAGATATTTCTTTGCGAACTTTGACAGTTTCGTGTGCTTGAAAATATCTGCTACCTTTCCCCTTCCTTTTGCCGTATAAAACTCCTGTCCCGGAAGCTGCTTGTAGTCGGCTTTGACGTAGGTTTCGTCGTCCATTACCACGCAGTCAAACTTCGTCAGCATCGTCGTGTACAGCCTCCGGGATCGCGCTTTGGCCGTCATATTTTGTTTATCATCGCGATTTGGAGTCACTACCTTCTTGTAAGTCGATAGTCCGGCTCGTTTTTTGGCTCGATGCACGGTTGTAGACGATACACCCAGCTTATTTGCGGCATCTCGGAGAGATAGGTTAGGGTTTCGCTTGAAACTACCGGCAACTCTCTTTGTCGTCTCAGCGGCTTCCGGTTTTCGATTTCCCCCCGATCCAGACTTCCTGGCTGTCGACAAACGTTCCCCAAACACTTTAATTACATTTGTAACGGTTGATTTGGCAACTTTTAGCGATTTTGCCAACTTTGCGTGCGAGTAGCTCGGATTTTCGCGATGCGCGAGCAAAATTTAGATACGCTGCTCTTCTTGCTTGGACGGCATTTTGACAACTGTCATGTACTAATACTCGAATGTGCACCGTTCAACTTATTACACGACACTGAAGAAGTCTGCACATTGTAGACGAAATACGCGTATCTGTCGAGATAAGCAATAAAGGTAGATGGAATTAAATGAAAATTATTAACCTTTCTTCTCATTTTCTAGTTACAGGTATTCCACTAAAAAACTCACACTCTCCAGGATACAAGAATATGTAAAAACATCGAGGTTAAGAACCAATTTAAACCAACAGTAAGGATGCTATTGGGACCATTCACAAATGTGGAATCTCGGAATCTAAAAGATGAAAAAGAAAAAACAAATAAAAAATGTTATGCTGAAATGTTGAACACCAAATTTGCATTGCATAGCAGTGTCAATCGGAAGAGGACCACCCCTGAGACCTCTTTCTCTCTCTCTCTCGCCCTCCCTCCCTCTATCACACACGCGTGCACTGCTAAAACCAGGGACCAAACACCACACAATATCCTTATCGACAATTCACACCACCTTGGTCAAAATAAACCAGGATTGAAATACAAATATAGGATAAATATACAGTGACCATCGAAAAAATATTTGTATCCATCGAACCGTATACTTCTTCTTCTTCTTTCTTAGAGTTTCAAGCTAATTGTTTTGGGACTATTCATAAGCCACGTAGACTTTTCTGTAGGGAGGCGGGGTTAGACCAAAGTCCACACAAAATTTAAAAACAATTATGAAGAAAAGTCAACGAAGGGGGGGGGGAGGAGTCTGAGATTTTCAAAAAAGAGTCAACGTGGTTTATGAGCAGGCACTTTCACAATTAACTTATTGCTTGCTCTCAACTTCTAAATGTTGAGTGTTCTAAATGCACTTCCAATAATAACTTTGGGAGCTTTCGATGCCAGGTACATTTTTTTCAGCCCAGGTAGTCGGGAATTTTGCTTAAAGAAAAATTCCCAAACCAGACTGGGAATTAAACCCAGCCACCTCCAGCATGGTGTTGCTTTGTAGCTGCGCCTTTGCCGACTGAACTAACGGAGACCTCGAGTCGTATACTTATTAGGCCTCGATATCATTACAAATCCGTATGAATAACAACTTTATTACACGTACACGTACGAAAAAAAAATGGATGTCATTCATTAGATTTAGTTTAATAGTTTGAAGGTACACATTCATTTTAACCAACTTCTTGTGAAAAGTAAAATAAGCTTGTGTTTACGGTGTGTCATTAAAAAAAATCCATAAGGGGAAAAAATATGTCCGTGCACATCCAATTGACTAATCCCTTGTTAATCATGCTTTTGACCTTCCTTTGTTTACATCCATCACGAAGAACTGATAGCAGTGACCAGTTTTTTAAGAACAGATCATGGGAGGAAAGAAAATAACACTCCTATTTCGAAATCTTATCGAGCGTGATTGCTCAAAGAACGAAACTCAACGCAAAGATGCCAAAAAATCGAAAGCATGAAGTGTCGCAGATCGAACTGGACGAGGACGTAATCGAAGCTCCGATCACCAAGATGACACTAGAATCATCCGAGAAATTAAGAACGATCCGTTTGTTACCATTCGTGCACTCAGAGAAAAGCTAAGCCATTCGATCGTACAGTTTGGCGACACATTTTTGAGCAAGGTTTGAAACGGCTCGGACACGGCCGCTCATAAGTAAGGTGAATAAGGAAAAGCGATTGTGGTTTTCAAGAAACCATATAAAGCCTGTCCACGTTAAATTTCGGACACCAAAATAATAGCAGCAAAAAAAATTTACACATTATTCAACAAACCGATTGTTTATTTCACAATAATAGAGTTATATCTACATTAGAAACAGTTGATTAAGGTGTTTATCCTTCTGTAATCGCGGCGGAGTTAGAAGAACGATTTTCTACTACCGAAGGACATTTATTTCACTTGCAAATTACCGAAACGACACTTTACTGCGGAAAACGAAAACAGGCTAACGAGATGCGTTCTGTTCAACGATATATTTTGTACTGTTTGTATATCACTTATTGAAGCACATTTCAAAGCTGTGTAGAAAATCTCTACATTTTCTCTCACTAGCAGAAGGCTAGTGATTAGGAAAAAAGATTGCTGATAAGGTCTATTATTTGGCATGAATGAGATCGATAGGGGTTTCACTTAATTTAGTACAGGAGAATATATGAGAGTATTTGGAATAACATGATATGCTCTTAATCCTAGGGTGGCTCCAACACCTTCTCTCTGTAAAATTCTCGAACTTTCTGTAGTACACCCGCCATCAGGTTCCATACGGGATCCTCAGATACCGCCGTCATGACGATTATCCATCTTGAAATCATCGGTACCATTGACTTTCTTCTTAGTTTCGAAGAGTTTCCGCTTAACTAGAGCCCAGTACTTCTCTTTTGGGCGAAGTTCTGGACAGTTGTACCTTATATTAAGGAGTGTATCGAAAATAAGCTATCCACAAACTTTCTTTCAAATTATGTTGAAAACCGATATTTTATTCATGCAAAAAATTGATCCTTTATTGTACGAGCTTAAACTTGAACATAATGAAGACCGGATGAAATTTAAGTTATTCCTTCACGAATTTTCGAACTTTGGATCGAATGCTCTTCATCAAGTTCCGGACAAGTGTTGCATCGCATTTTTTGGACGCTTGAGCCCAAATTTTTTTGAACTCCTGCATGTTCCCAGCTGCCTTACCAGTCTTCTTGAAGACCCTCTTCACGATTGCCCAGTAACGTTCGATGGGTCGAAGCTGAGGGCAATTTGGTGGATTGATATTTTTCTCATCAAAATCTATACCCTTTTCCGCAAGCCAACTGAGAGTGGTTTTGGCCCATGTTGCTGCTCGCTTCTTCTGTTCTGCACTTTGTTTCGAGATTTTCTGCTTCTTGTAGGTCTTCAGGTGGTTTCACCTCTTGATACGCTGGATCATTCCGACACTCGTTCCTGCTTTTTTTTTTGCCAAATCACGTATTGACATTGATTTGTTCTTCATGAATAGAGATACCACTTTCTGCTCCAGTTTCGGGTTGGAAGAACCTTGTTTTCTGCCTCTTCCTGGTAGATCATCCAAAGAATAGTGTTCCCCAAACTTATTAATGATGGTTTTAACACTCGCATGATGAATTCCACACCGCTTCACCAATTTTCGCATAGTAATACCCTTCTCACTGTGTCCAGAACCTTAATTTTCACTTCCTTTTCAATACGCGACATTTTGAAAACGCAGAATTTGAACCGCACAAACAAGTAAACAAAAGAAAGCTGACAGTCAAACGCACAGCATGCAGTGTTCAGAGCATAAAAAACCATCACAATAACATGCGTACAACGCAAATGTATGTGGATAGCTTATATTCGATACACTCCTTACTGTACCTTATACCATTCCAGGAAGGATTTCGTATGGTGATAAGAGGCCAAATCAGGCCAAAACAGAACTGGAGAGTCGTGGCTGCTGATTAACGGTAACAACCGATTTTGCAGACATTCTTTCTCGTACACATCCTTATTGATAGTGCCGGTAGGGACGAAACTTTTAGATTTTCGACAACAACTACAAATGGCGTCCCAAATCAAACACTTCTTCGGGAATTTGGACACTTTCTTTGTACAGTAATGCTCGGCAACGACTTTCCTTTGCATTGCGGTATAAGAAGCCAGACCCGGAAGCTGTTTAAAGTCTTTGAGTACGTATGTTTCGTCGTCCATTATGATACAAGAAAATGTTTGCAATAACATGGTGTAAAGCTCCTTAGCACGACTTTTTGCAGTCAAATTTTGTCTGTCATCATGGTTGGGCACCTTTTTCATTTTTCAGTACTTGCCTCTGCTTCACTTTTTGTGCATATTATTTTGACTTCCCAACTTTGTGAGCCACATTTCGCACAGAAAGATTGCGATTTTCGTCAATAATGGCTACCACCTTCTTGTCCATTTATCGGGTGCATACTTGTTCCACTTCCAACCTTCCGATCCACAGTCAAGCGCTGGTCAAATTATTTGCAAACACAAAACACGGTACTTTTTGGTAGTTTTAGTTTCTTGGCAAGATCACGCGCCGATAAATTCGGATTTTGCTGCCGTTCGTACAAAATTCGTTTGCGCACTTCCACTTGATTCGACGCCATTTTACTGAATTTAACAAGAATTCTAGGGTTTTTTTTCATTAGGGCGAATCTACAAATGAGAGATTCTCTCCGGGCTCGCTCTCTTTCATTCATTACAGCGCCATTATAAAACTTTCGAGGGATTCTTTAGTACAGATCGAAACACAACAGTGCTGGCTAGCACACTCTACAAATAGTAGAATGAAAAACGTAAAGGTGATTGGTTTATGAATGAAAGAGAGCGAGCCCGGAGAGAATCTCTCAATTGTAGATTCGCCCTAATGAAAAAAAACCCTAGAATTGATGTTACAACATGTTAAGTACCACGGAATAAAGTGGAGAGTTTCAGCTGTCATATAAGTGAAACGTGAAACTCAAAATCTACACCGAAAGAAAAGTGTCCGAAATTTAGCGTGGACAGGCTTTGAATAAGCCAATGGAGTTCTGGAAATGGATTGTTTGGTCAAAGTTTGAGCTGTTCAACAGATAACGACGACTGCGAGTTTGGCGGAAAAGCTGAAGGGCTGAAGGATAAACATCTCCAAGATTTTCTTTACTGAGAGTTCGCGTGAACGTACATCCTTTCCCTTTTAGCCGATCTCAGTCAGTCCAAATATTTAATTCTTATTCCTTATTCTACTATCAAATCACAGAGCTGTCTCTTTTGATATTTTGTTTTTCTCATTTTCATACCATGTTCAAACTTCCGTTAATTTTATTGAGCTTGATGTCAGTTCTTTCTTTAAATAATTACTCTTCTTTGATTAATAACCAAAGTAACATGCAAAACATCTTTTGAGAATGATTTATAATTGTATGTTTTACAATTTATTATAAACGTATTGGAAAACGGCAGCAGGGTAAATGCACCCTTCTTTTTGGGGAAATGCTCCTTAAACTTTGGAAAAATGCTCCTTAGATGCGTTTGGCTTGTATAATGCAATCGGAGGTATTTATCTTCTGGTTGGCGCTTGCCGGTTGTTTTGACGGGTCTTAAGTTTCTTCAAGATTGTATAGCGGAGCCTCACTCCGCAATCTTCGAGGTAGTTTTGACGGGTTTAAATTTCATTTTGACGAGTCTTAATTTCATTTTGAAGAGTCTTAATTTCGTTTGGACGACTCTTAAATTCAGAAACTTAAAACCCTTCAAAACTATACAATCTTGAAGAAACTGAAGACCCTTCAAAACACCCGGCAAGCGCTAACCAGAAGGTTGATACCTCCGATTGCATTATGCCGGGCAAACGCATCTAAGGAGCATTTTTCCAAAGTTTAAGGATCATTTCCCCAAAAAGAAGGGTGCATTTACCCTTTGCCATTGCAAAACATGTCAAGTTCGGTTTGGATCCCTCGTATTCTGACTAACAATCGAGCTAAGAATACTTTTTTCACTACTGCAAGTGACTAACAATTTATTATTGTTCTTAAAAACATGGTTCCATACATTGATAAAACATGAACAGGACAAGATTTAATGGGTAGTTCTAAATACTGATGAAATTACATTACACCAACCATGTATTGAAAGATTGTGATTTCACTGCCAACGGGAAGCAAATCATAGATACTGGGAGTTGACTTTTCAATAATCGGAGTTGGCTTAGTAAAGAAGCTACAAACCTTTCACGTCAAGGACAAGTGTTCAAATCCCACGCTTGACGATGTTATATTTTTGCATGAGGATAATTTTTTTCCATTTTATGTTTTATAAGGCTTCACTTTTTGCGCTATTTACGTCATATTAAAGTATGAAATAAAATATTATACACTTATATTGATAATCTGTTTTTGTCATTTGACAGTACTTTCAACCTGTTAAATACAATCTGTGTTGCTTGGGAAAGTAAGTGATCAGTAAATAAATATTAATTTATAACAAGTATAGAACTTATTCAACGAACTTAGCTTCCATTAAAAAGTGTTTAACTGTCCACAATAATTGATATTGAAAAGATTACTTTTCGTCACTGACAATAACATAAGTTGATCGTTGATTGAAGTTCCCGTATATGTGAATATTTGTATCAGATTTAAAATTTGAAATCATTCTATCAGCAAGACTAGAAATAATTTCAAATGATTGTATTTTTGCATATTCTGGACGAAAATACACTGCTGCAAAAATATGTATCTGATCATCTATTACAAATTTTCCCCATACATGGTCCAACTCCTTGCACTTGGAACATAAAATCGTTAAGATTCATAGACAACACCTTTTAAAACTCCTCCACCGCCTCCATTTTTGCAGGAAAACATTTTATAACAATCATCCCCAAACACATTAAAGTTGTTCCCGAAGAGTTCTCCGTTATTTCTGCTAGCATCTCAGCTTGTCTTAATCACAGGAAAGCTACAAGTCGCCCCATGCTCATAAATTTCCTTCAATTCTTGCACACTTTCTTCATCCTTATGAAATTTTGCCAATTAATGACTGTTTCCTCGCGCTTGATGTTGTTATAATTATAATCCACTTTATTACTATTGCTAAAATAATCTGATTCTGCAAAAATGTCTTCTTCCAGTGCGCCAATTTCACCGAAAACTCGTGTATCTAGACCAAAAGGCTGAACAGCTTTCTAAAGCCATACAACGCGATCTCGACGGTTCAAACTCCTGGTTATGGGTTTGAGGTTTGTCATCTTTCAAATCAAATCATTTTTGATATCATTCGGCCATTTGGTCGACTACCATGCTAAGCTGCTTCTTTACATACTCCTTAATGATTCCCAGTAAGAAGTTCCCTTGCAGCAAACAATATTCGTGCCGATTAAAAATCTGAATAATTGAATCGAATAAAATTAATAATCGTTTATGAATAATTGGAATTTTAAAACTCCCCTATTGGATTATGAAAAAATCCGCCTCCGAAATTAATTTCGTAGAATTTTAATAATTCATTTCCTCCTTCCGCTTGCCTGATGGTCGTTCAGATTGTCGGCTTGCCTTGTTCTATGCTCCGTTGCCCACTCCAACAGCTTCCCGGGCATCAGCATCCATCGCAGTATGTCATGC
>JAHHFK020000777.1:35000-40112 GCA_024533555.2 Aedes koreicus | reverse complement strand
TGTTTGCTATTCCACTGCGTAATATCAGTTTCCAACAATGATTCCGGAATCTCTAGAGCACATAACAAGTTTTTAGTATGCTGACTACCTTGAACAAATGAGTGCAGCTGTAGTGTTGAAACGTCGTTTGATTCGACTATGGATTTAGCACACACATTTGTTTTGTTAGCTGAAAATAAAAATATTGTTAGAAATATAATGTTCTGCGTACATCGAATTGAACAAAATAATTACCTGATGTATGTAAGGCTTCAATATATATTTTTTTATCTGCGATATCCAACGTTTCATCAAATAAACACAATCCGATGAGATTGCTATCCAAATACTGCAGATGTTTCAAGAACCCTTTATATACTGCTTTGGCAACTTCTTCGTCAACAGCTTCGTAGATTTTAAGCGATTTTATCAAATTAAGGTCATTGTTTGCAGACATTGCAGCACACGTAGACAGAAACCAGTTTTTCAAATATACTTTTACAATGAATACATTAAATCGTGCTAACTGTTGTTGAGTTGCCTTAGGTAACGCAAAAGTGTGTCGGTAAAGGAACATTTTTAGTGAATAAATAATTTTTGCCATCCATCTTGCATTATGGAAAGCACCAGGAGCTCTAATTTTTAAAATGTTCTTTAATTTTTCCACCCAAAAATATAAGCGTAAGCTGAATAACTTCGCGATAATCTTCGCGGTGATGTTGTTCTTTTAATTGTCGCTCAAAAAATTCAAGAGATCTGTTCTCTCGTTGGCTGTTATTGATGATTTAACGAATACATCATTAACACCAGAATGGTATGAGCTCTTTTCTAAACGGTGCCATTCCGTCTGAAACCGCTTAAAAATCTCAACATTTGGAGATTGTGCAGTTTCAAATTGTAGTGCCTTGAATGCCTTGCCAACTAACAGCTCGTGTATGTGATGTCTACAGGGAAGTCCAATCAGCTGTCTTTTAAACATTTTGTCAAGAGGTTGACACGTATTCTTTCTTCCGACCAGTGTTTGACGCAGTGGTATCAAATGATGTAAACATAACCCTAAAACACGGAATAACGGTATAATTTAAAAATTATCAATAATAATATTGAAACTAATAGAAATTACCTGTCTTCAAGATCCCAATCGACAACTGCATTGTACACCGCTTCTGCTTGTTCTATTCCTGTTGAATTTTGGATGGGAGGAACAGCTAACAGCTTACGGATGCCTTCACCAGATACAACTATAGCCAATCGTTCAGTTTTTGGGGTGGCTTTAGACGACAATATACTAGGAAGCAGTTTTGAATCCCAATGAACTGTTAAGTTAACCTGTGGCTTAAATGTTGCTCTCAGCTCGTTCTGCTTTTGCACACGAATTTCTTTTCTTGAATTCCTAATGGACTTCTTGTTTAACACTAATGTTGAAACGTCGTGCCCCAATGATTTCGCTATAGATGATATTAGAAATACCGCATTTCGATCACTCACTTTGCAGCGGTCCAAAGCAGCAGCCACATCGACAGTAATGACATTTTTCAATGGTGATTTAGAAGTTGAAGACGATTTGGAAGGACTCAGAAGAAAATTTAAGAATCAATCGTTTGTTAACCACGAAAAACATTTTAAAACATATTTGAAATTAATTCAATTTACGCTTACCCGGTATCTGAAAATCTTCGCCGATAGTACTGATAGAAGGAACGGACTCACTCTGGGTTTGAGATGAGGGACTCGAAATCACTAGCAGTTAAATTTTTTTCTTTCCTGTAGACTTGCTTCTTCCTGCTCACTTGTTCGTGGATTAGTCTCTGTTGTCGCCTCTGCTGTTTCTTCCTCCTCAAAATCACTACACGAGATAGCTGCCGATGGAAAAGACTCACTTGTTGTTGGAAGAGTTAATTTTCGTTGTTCTCGCAAATACCGATATGCTTTTCTTTCTACTTTATTCTTCGGTTTATACCTCTTCCCGATATCGAAAAGGTTCTGCAATGAATCAGAGAAATCCTTTCTCTTTCTCAATTTCTCTCGCCGACATTCTTAGCTTGCGCTTCTGCAAGATTTTCCAAGTTTCGTAGTACCGCAAGATTTTATGTTGCACTGTCCTGTCGTCGAGCAAATGGTTCAAATGCTTTTTATTCCATGATACTTTCAAAGCTTGTATTGTTAATTGTGCACTTGGTTTAGTCTTTTGCTTCTCTGCTCGCAAATGAAACATGAATTTCCGGAAAACTTCGTTGTATGTAGGCAAATTCGAAGATTCGGGGAACAAAGGTAGGTATTTTCCAACTAGCCGAATATCCTCCATTTTGAAAAACAAAAAACTGTTGACTAGACCGCGGTTCCTCGTTCAAATATAAAAATACTGAATGAGTAAAACTAAAAATAACAATTCCTTATATACCAAATGTGTGGCCATTTCATTACCTACTCAGTCTTTCAAAACTGCTCGCTTGGGTAGATAACACTTCAGAACAAAAAGCATTCGAAGCAGACGTTGTCACTACCGAAGCGCGTATACCACAGCAAGCGGCAGGTAACGTACTTTTGTTTTGATCCCCTATAACGTACCTACTTGTGTTTCTCGGAAATGAAGCAGTCCAAGGCCAAGAACCTCTTTAGAAAAGATAAACAAAAAACTTTTGTTGCACTTCGTAGTCGCCTATCAAGCTATTGTAATAATTTGGGTACATCAAAAATCGTTTTTTTTCCTTATTTTTGTCCATATTTTGGTAACGGCACATTTTTGTTAACTATTAAAAAAAACATAATAAAAATATCTTAACGAAGTGTAGTATGCCAAAAAAGAATCATGGTTTCAAACTATACAAAAAATATTGACTATATATATATATATATATATATATATATATATATATATATATATATATATATATATATATATATATATATATATATACAGCAATTCCATGAAAAAAAGTTATACGATCTCTCAGAATTTTATAATATTCGGTAGGATTGTTCAACATCGAAAAATATTAGACCCGTATTTTTTTATTTCGTTATTAGACTGGACCTTTCTGCGTTAGACTGGTCCAAAAAATCGTGATTTTTCAAAATCTTCAATTTTCAAAAATTTATAACTCCTAAACCGTTTAACCGATTTTAGTCATTTTTGGCCATTGTATTGGTATTTTTTTGAATTTCCAAGCAAAAATACGAAACCTTTGAATATATCAATTTTTGTATGAAAAAAATACAAAACAAATAGTTTTTCTTGAATTTGACTGCGAGGGGCCTCAACGACTCCTTGTTTTAGTATTTTTAAATGAAAGAGCATTCAATTTTACATAACATATCAAAAAATTGGAGATGTTCTGCGTGTCGTTTTGGAGATACAATTTTTTAAATAATAAATCATTACTCTTCATTTTATACATCACCCGCCTGTAGAAACGATGAAGATGCATGGTAGATTACCATGCGTCTCCATCCAATCAAACCTATGACTAATGAAATCTATGAGTTACTTACAAACTTAGTATAACATTCGAATCAGTCTTTAAGGCTTTCCGTTAACCACACAGACCAATTGCTATTTTTTGACGATTACCTTTTCAAATAAATAAGGCTTTAAAATTTCAAATATTTTTGCTTAGTGTAAGTTCCAAGAAAAAAACACTTTAAAGCCGCGCGACATGATGAACATGTTAAAAAATAAGAAAAACACTTTTATACATTTATTTTTATTTATTAAGTTTTTTCATAACAATTTTATACATTTTTCTTCCGTTGAAAATGAATTTTGTTTCACAATAATATACTCTTCGTTTTGAGGCTTAAAACTATGGAATGACTGCTTAAATTTGCTTCCTGTGTACGATTGTAATGGGTTCTTTCGGTCATTGTATATAGTATTATTTTATTATGGAATCGCAGATGCAACACAGCTTAGTAGGATAAATTTAAGGAGCTGTTCGTAGCATTTGTTTCAATATGCGACCAGAGCATCAGTCAAGGGCCCAACCAGGAAAAGTAGGGAAAAAGTTAATTTTCAACAATGGAAGAAGGTAGGATCTACATACAAAGAAGGTTAGTTTTATGCAATTTGCAAGAGGCGTACTCCATATTTAAAAATACTCATCCTGATATTAAGATTGGATTTTCGATGTTCGCCAGTAACCGTCCAAAACACTGCATTTTGGCAGGAACAAGTGGCACGCATACGGTGTGCGTTTGCATTTACCACCAAAACGTTAAATTGATTTTTAAAACACTCCAAAGTAAACAATTACTTCCAGATGGTGTTCAGTCCTACCATGATATGTTTTCAAAAATAATTTGTCAAAATCCAAATGAGCATTGCTGGCAGCAATGTTGCGAAAATTGTCCGGGAATGCAAATTTTGGCGGTAGAACTTATGACCATTCTTAATAACGGTCACGTTGAATCATTACAATTTAAACAATGGCGTCAAGCAGAAAGATGCAGTTTGGACTTAGTTGAAATGGACACACAAGAATTTATTGATACTTTTTTAGAAAAATTACTCAATTTATTGCCACATAACTTTACAGCTGAGCGACAGGCAAACTATTTAAAACACGTGAAAAACAATTTAAAAGCTACTGAGTGTATCATAATCTGTGATTTTTCGGAGAATTATTCATTCGTTGTGCAGGATGCAGTTCAAGGCTTTCATTGGGCAAACGCTCAATGTACTATTCACCCTTGTGCTATTTATTTTAAAGATGAAGAATCAAATGATTTGAAGTTTACCAGTTTTATTGCAATTGCTGATTTCACTAAACATAATCATGTCGCAGTGCGTCTTTTTTTGACTCAATGCATAGCGTTCATAAAAAGTAAGTTATCAGGTTTAGAGAAAATTTATTTCTTCTCAGATGGATCTGGAAGCCAATACAAAAATAAAATGACCGCTTTTAATTTGTGCAACATGCAAAAAGATTTTGGCATAGATGCCGAGTGGAATTTTTTCGCTACTTGTCATGGAAAGGGCCCTTGTGATGCTTTGGGAGGCGTATTGAAACGAAATGCTGCGAAAGCCAGTTTGCAAGATCATCACATAACAACGGCCGAAGAACTTTATTCATGGGCTATTTCTAAGCCAGACTCGAAAATACACTATCAATTTTTTTCGGAATCCGACTATAA
>JAHHFK020000777.1:0-30000 GCA_024533555.2 Aedes koreicus | reverse complement strand
CATGACGAGTATTGATGAGATTCAAGAGATTGATGTTCGGGATCAATTGCGCGCCTGAAATTTTCCAGCGAGTTATGTGCGAAATGTTGGCTGGCGTAGAAGGCGTTATTGTCTACCTCGACGACATAGTGGTTGCAGGTGAAACCAAGGAGCAGCATAATGCTAGGCTGCAAGAAGTATTATGGATACTTCGTGAAAACAAAGCAACACTCAATAAGCAGAAGTGTTTAATCGGTGTAAAGCAACTTGAGATCTTGGGTTATAACGTCAGTGCAGCCTGGATAAGCCCATCAGATGACAAAATTTCCGCTATTCAAAATTTCAGGCAACCGGAAACAAAAGAGGAAGTACGTAGTTTCTTGGGTCTCATCAACTTCGTTGGACAGTTTATTCCTCATCTGTCTACTAGAACAGAACCTTTGCGGCAGTTCATGAGAGGAGATGTAGAACATTTCGGTGAGAATCAAGAAAAAGCGTTTGATGACCTCAGAAACGAACTGTCCGGCACTGTTCGCAGATTGGGATTCTTTGACCCAAAGGACGAAATCGATTTATACTTAGATGCATCCCCAGTAGGATTGGGTGCCGTGCTCACTCAAAGAGATAGTTTTAATACACCTCGAATCATTTGCTTTGCATCGAAGGGTTTAACAAAAGCGGAAAGAATCCATCCTCAAACGCAGCGTGAAGCCCTCACAGTCGTCTGGGCAGTGGAGAAATTCTATCCATATTTGTTTGGAACAGTATTCACTACATATACTGATCACAAAACACTGGAATACATATATGGAGGTAAACATCGGGATGGCAAGCGTGCATGCTCTAGAGCAGAAGGCTGGGCGCTTCGCTTGCAACCGTACTGTTTTCATATAAAACACATCCCAGGCTCGAGTAATATTTCAGATATACTGTCGCGACTTTGTCCACAGTCTGAATCTGAAAAACCCTTTGACGATGAATCTGAACACTATCTTTGTGCTATCGAAGACGGTTTAGCAGCTATCACTCTAAATGAAATTCGGAATGAAACAGCTAACGATGAAACCCTAAGTGCAGTTATTGAAGCCCTTCATAACCAAATTTGGCCACAACACCTGTTTCAGTATCAGCCATTCTCCAAAGAGCTTGGATTTATCGATGGTGTTGTAGTTCGAGATGACCGGATTGTACTTCCTGCTAAATTACGATCAAGAGCATTGGATATCGCTCATCGGGGACACCCAGGAGTGGTGAGCATGCGTCGATACCTCCGTGCGAAAGCGTGGTGGCCATATATGGACCGTGATGTTGGCGATCGAATTCAGGAATGCGCTGGATGCTCCGCCGTGAGTTCCCAGTATCCTGCGGAACCAATGATACGGAAGGAAATGCCTGAACGAGCTTGGCAAGATATAGCAATCGACTTTTTTTCTGCAAAGGAGTGCACTACCTTCCTTGTGGTTGTTGACTATTACAGCCGTTTCTTGAAGGTCATCGAGATGAAAGGTACCATAGCGACTAAAACGATTAAGGCTCTTGAATCTGTCTTCAGGGAACATACATATCCAGAGACGATCCGCAGTGATAACGGCCCGCCTTTCTCAAGCAATGAGTTTTCGAACTACTGCGTTCAAAAAAATATTCAGTTGATCCGCTCCATTCCATACTGGCCACAAATGAACGGACTTGTTGAAAGGCAAAACCAGGGTATTTTAAGAGCACTTCGAATCGCCAAAGCGGTCAAAGCAGATTGACGTGCGGCAGTCAGAGATTATGTATACATGTACAATACGACACCCCATACGATGACCGGCAAGGCTCCACTAGAATTACTGAATGGAAGACCTGTAAAAGATCTCTTACCCTCTTTGAGAACTGAACCCTATTGGAATCGTGATGATGATGTACGGGATATCGATGCTATAAAAAAGACGAAGGGAAAGATTTACGCCGATAATCGCCGACGTTCCAAACCATCTGACATCATCGAAGGCGATACTGTAATATTGCGGAATTATGAGACTGGGAAATTGGAACCCAATTTCAGACTTGAAAAGTTTAAGGTTATCAGAAAGCATGGTAACGATACAATTGTGGTAAATGAGGAGGGGATTAGGTACCGACGTCCTGTCTCCCACTTAAGAAAATGGCACAGCATTTCATCGGAAGGTGTTCCAAGTTCTCTTCCTGGAGATGAAACGACCACAACGCAGCAGCAACAACCTCTGAACGAACCACCGGGAACAGATGGTAATGCGAGAGAAGAGCTAATGGACCAAAGTTCCGAAATAGAAGCGGAATTGAGATCTAAGCGTCCGAATAGAGCACGAAAGTTACCAGCCAGATATAATTAATGGGTATTATTTTCATTGTGTTACCGTATTACTTTTCTATGTTATATTTTTTTTTCCTTCTTAATTTTCCACAGCAGAAAAGGGATTGTAGAAACAGCATCTAACCATTTATCCCCAGTGTCCTTTACCATTATGTCGAGAGAGAATCCTTGCAGAGATCGAGGGAAAGCAGAGAGAGAACGATCGAAGAAGAACGAACGATTGGACAACGAGAGATCTACGAGCGCGGGGATTCGGAATGGCGGTGCCAGTTGCGTGTGAGATAGTCCAATAAAAGTGAGTTCTTAAATCAGCAGTTTAATTATTTAAAGCATCCAAGGAAACGATTGTCAGCCCGCCTTTCCCCTAGTCGATTCTACAGAAAAGATACATAGAGCTTGGGATATTTTGAAAAAAATATCGAAAATGTTTGAAATGTCTAATTGAGTTTAGATCTTTTCATTGTTATGCTTTATTAGAGGATGTTATTTCATACTATTATTATATAGCATCTTCGGGTACCATTTAAGGGATATATTTTACTGAATGCACAAATATGTTTCACCTTCCACCGGGATTTGAACCAACTAAGTGCCGGTTGCGTTAACGCTCTGAGCTAAGAGAGCAAAATAATTACAAAGGACAACTGCGTAATATTAAAGGCCTGAATACACACACGGCATTGTGATGCCTTCTTGACGAAATTTGTCAGTACCTTCTTGATACCTTCATGTGGGCCTTCTAGCACGCTCCGCCTTCCTACCGTCTACACGGAAGGTACAATCACGCCATGTTGGGCTCCGCCGTCTGCACACCTTCTTGTTGTCACGCCGTCCAATTTTTGGTTTGCGTTTACATGGAAGGCGGGAGATGTCAATAAAAGAAGGCATACAGAAGGCGTGATCAACAAATGTCAGTTTCAGATGGTACTTTGTTTACTTTCTTGCAAGAGTGATTTCAATCGGTCCGATTTTTACCTTCAATAAATCTGTTTGTTTGTGTTTCCAAATTGCGTGTTTGTGAAATGGAGAAGATGGATGTGTTAGATGAAATAACTGAACGGAACATATATAATGTTTCGGATACCGATGGCGGCAATGGTGGTGGTTCGGATCTCAGTTCGGACGTTGAACACGAACTGCAACATTTTAATGAAGTCAACTCGCGAGTCATTCCTGAAACACGACAGTTGCCTTCCAAACGCAAATCACGCCCGATTTCGTCTTCAAAAAAATCGGCTGATAAGCGCGCACACATCAATCGCGATAACTGGGATGACGAATTGACGGCAGCATTAATCGCACAGGTGGAGTTGCACCCAGGTTCGTTTTTTCCAATCTCGGTTGCACTTTTCATTTGCTCTACTACTTTTTTACAGTTATTTGGGATGTCAATTCTTCCGGTTTTCGCAACAAGAACTTAAAGGAATCTGCATGGTTGAAAGTTCGTACCGATGGAAAATTGACGCACATAAACGACGCTGAATGTCGTCGTAAGTGGCAGCACTTATGCAACAACAACAACAACAAGCTGGCCAATGCATATTACGCTACCGTTTCAGGCGAGTCAGCTAAAAAAAATACCAAATTGGGTGCATTGGACCGCCATGGAATTCGTCCGCAAAAATAAAGCTTCGTACAAGACGCATACACAATCAAATTTGGTAAGTTTTCTACTCGCTGACTCGATTTCTATTCTCAACCTTCCGTATCGTGATGTTTCGTTCCTCAGGAAGCAGACAAAGAAAATTTGCCACAAGCCGAATGCTCCACCGATGATAAGACAAGTCGCGTGAAGCGACCAGCGTCGTCAACGATAACTACTACACCAATGGCAACAAGCGGAACGCTGCAAAAGCTCGATGCATTAATTGCAACTATCGGAGAAGGACAATCCAATCCACATTTGGCTGAGTCGAAGGAATGGACGGTCATATTAAATCAAATGCACCCAATGCATGCAGCACGTGCTAAGTCGGAGATTAAAACAATACTTTCGAAATACTGGCAACGTTCGGTATGTTTGATAATCTCTGTTGGTTCATGTTTTACTTTTCTTTTTAATTCAATTCATTGCGTTTGCTGTAGGTGGTAGCAGATAATGAGAATGCTGAGAAAATTTATCGTTCTGAATTAGCAAAAACGTCTTTGTGCATCCATTTGAATTTCATCGACTGTGGCGTGACTGAGTCTCTCTTCGTTTTGGGCAACGATTTAGAAAAATTAGACTTGAGTCGCCACACTAAGGTTATCGTATTCAAGGAGAACGGCGAGTTGCTAACTGATCCGACAGCCATTGAAAACGTTGAAATTGCAGTGGGACTGAGACAATCTACATCCTCTGATCCAGAGCAACCAGAAGCCAGCTTTACCTCACAAGAATGAAACGAATCATCGATAATATTTTTTTATCTTTTTTTTCTCGTCAGCATTTATTCATTACGCTTTTTTTAAATTTATTTATTTGTTTGTTAATAAACTGTTTTGGTTTTCCTTCGCAAGCGATTTTTTTATTTTGAAAATATACCTCTCACTGCATCCTGTCTAACTCGATCACGTCGTCACCATTCCAATCAGCCATTCCGATGGTCTGTAGCTGCCACGGGACTTGGCCTTCTTCATTAAAGTACGTCATAAATTCGTTGCGTACTTCAATTGCGTTTAATTGACGATCGCGATCGCTTTCCAGGTTGCGCCGTCTTATCCCGACACCAAACATCGTATGATCGTTGCGCCAGGAACCTTCCATGATTTCACCGGTAAGTGTGTTGCATGAATCGGCGAATCGTGGTGCATAGGTTGGATCACTGCGCATGACATGGAAATTGTGCAATGCACACATAGCTTTGGTGATGTGCTTTGTTTTGTCAGGATCAAACAAAATGTTGTTCAGCAAAACGCGATATCACATTGACATAATGCCAAATGCATTTTCAATTGTGCGACGTCCTCGTGAAATACGATAATTCGTCAATCGCTTGCTCACACTCAGTGCACGTCCAGGAAACGGTTTTAATATGTACGGCTTCAATGCGAAAGCATCATCTGCAAGAACTACATAAGGCACCGCGGTGTTCCGACCAGGCAATGGTTTTGATGGTGGTAAGTTCAGTGAAGCATCCGCAAGGCGAGACGAGAAAGCGAACAATTATTAAAAACTCCGCCATCACATTCGCGACCATTAGCTCTAAAAGAACAAAATATTGAATTACTTTAAATTCTGGATTGTAATCACTTCTGCAAATGTCAATGTCAATTCTACCAACACTTTGAAGAGAATGAACGTATAAACCTTGTTATTTCACTTGTTAGCCAGTTTATAAGAGAAAGTTCTCAATATCTTGTTTAATTCTCATGTACGAGTGGCAAGAATTGTCATTTTCCACTGCTCGAATAAAGTGGTCCATTGAAAGCAATAACCCAACATCGATGTACGTGAAACGATAATCGGCGTCACACATTGCCATCAATACGATCGAATGAAAATGTTTAGAATTATAGTATGCGCTGCCGGAGTTAGGTGGTGCAATGATCTTGATGTGCTTGCCATCCAACGATCCTATGCAATTTGGCACGTTCCACATTGTCTCGTATCTTTCGGCAATTGACAGCCATTCAGCTTCGCTCGATGGCACCTGCACAAATACAATGAATAAACGCAATTAAGCAAAACAGATAGTCAAAAATCAAGTTATCAAAAATAATGAACAAAAATAACCTTCAGATATTCCGGAGCAAGTGCTTGATATATGGCTTTCGCAGTCTCTGGAATAATCCTATGAAGAGCACTTTTTGAAACACGAAAAATTATCTGCAACGATTGAAAGCTATCGCCAGTTGCCAGATAATACAATGTCGCATTCAGTCGTATGTCAGGACTAATCGCTTTGCGCATTACTGTATCTTTTTTCTGGATCAGCGGGGCCACTTTCTCCAGCAAATGGATGAAATTTTCTTCAGCCATGCGACGGAAATCGTCGTGGAGCCTCCGTTCTATTGGCACGCCGCATTCCCATTCCAAAAGTAATTTGGCACAGGCACCCTCAACTGGCCGCTTCAAAAGCCAAGCAGTCGTCCAGCATGATCGCTTACGCAAGCGTTTTTTAGGCTTTCTTTCTTCGGTAGTTTCTCGGATCTCGTCTCGCAATATCTCTGCAACAGTTTTTATTGCTTGCATTTTCAGTTGATCGTCATCCAAGTTTATGAAATAATTTAAATCCTTCTGAGACGAAAATTACATAAAAGTCAAATGAAATAATTAAAAGAATTAAAATATTTCACTACTTCCACAACAATTTTTGTCATAATAAATTAAAATGCAAATTAAAATCAGATAAACATCAAAATCCTCTGTCACAATTCAAACAATTTGACACAAGAAGGCATGAAGCGATTCAAGACGGCGTTGTCAGCACTTCCGGCAATAGAAGGTGTAAAAACGGCGTCAAAAAAAATATTACGCCTTCTGAACGGTGTGATGCGTTTACACGGAAGGCGGTCTTGCGAGTCAGAGAAGGCGTGAAGTAACTACCTTCTTGGTTAGAAGGCGATGTAGGACGGTTAAGGATAGACGATATCCCAACGGAAGGTGCGATTACGCCTTCTATTGTGTATGAAGAAGGCATCACGATGCCGTGTGTGTATTCAGGCCTTAAGGAAGCATACTCTCTGCTCTCTTTGGCGTTCTAGAAAAACATGTATAATGAAGCTATTTTTAGATTATTTTTTTTTCTAAACGCGGCGTAGAGACAGCGATACCCGAACTTTTAATCAGTGTAAACCTCTACCCGATACTAGCTACAAATGAAAGGATACACATCGACGTTCATTACACAACAAGCCGACACAATTTTGATACCCGGACCAGGTTTAAACTGAAAAAAAAGAAAACGACATGAGAATGAAGATTCTTCGTTGTAAAAAAAGCTCAGCCGTTTGAAAATCAACAAAAATAAAAACATAAACCCGTGGCTCTCCATAATGTAGCCACATATTTTCCCGAAATTTTAATAACCAAACCTGCTGCTGCAAAATCCAAAGTTTAGAAGTATGAAGATGACAATTCTAGATCTGAGAGGCAGCCAACTTATTTTTTTTTTTCATTTCCAAAGTCAAGTTCGAAAATGGCATCCAGATGATACTGCACCAATGCTACTTATAAAATAGCAATGAAGCATTTATTGAGATAATGCAATAATGCATCATTGAATGCGTATTTAATGTTAAGTTGTTTTAGATATATAGTAATGCATCATCACATTTTTAATGCTACATAGCATGGGAGTTGTTGAAAAAATGTAATATGGCATTACTGTTAGTCGGTCGAATTAGTGTTATGATATACTGCTTATGGTTACTTGGGTATAGCATGTTCCAGGAGCTAGGCGCAGATGGTTGACGAATAGCTTGCTGGGCAGGTACAAGTAGCACGGAAACAAGAGGAAAGTATATCTGGGGAACAATGGCGGGGAATTTACTAGCGTGGAGGGGAGGGGGGTGATGACATTACACATTAATGGCAGACAAACAAACGAATTCGTAGATCGTTTGCATTTAGGGGAGATCACGCATTCCAAAAACATCTCTTACCTCGCGGAAGAGTTGCCTACCTCGGGCCACTAGGGTATCCAATAGTCGTGCTCTGGAGGCATCATTATCCGGGCAATACCAAACTGCGTGATCGATGTCATCATAAACGGTTCCGCACATACATATGTTGCTATCAACGAGGTTAATTCTGTAGAGATGTGCGTCTAGCGAGTAGTGGTTGGACACAAGCCTTGACATCACACGAATGAAACCGCGACTTACACTGATAGGCAAAATAAAGTGCCCACCTCATCGTTTTTTCAATTTCTCTCATTTACTTGGTTCAAATTAAAGTAAACACATTGTATTTTTTTTATTATCTTATTTTTTATAATATTTTTAAGTTTCACTTATGGAATACTGAAAAAAACGGAGTTTTACTTAAAGAAAAAAAATCAATTTGTGTTGAAAAAAAACAGTGACAAAATAAAGTGCCCACTTCATTTAGGCTACAGAAAACATAAATTAAAGTAAAATAAAAGCATTTCAATAATTGATGTGTCCTCCTTTGGCCTTCAGGACGTCCTGCAGGCGCTTCGACATGCTCTCGACCAGGTTCTTTAGGTGCTGTGGATCTAGCTCTTCCCAGGCGCGCTCCAGGGCTTCAAAATAGTTATTTTTATTGGTAACACCAGTTTTGTCAACCCTGGCATCGAGAATCGCCCACAAATTCTCGATGGGATTGAGGTCCAGGCTTTGTGGAGGCCATTCCAGCGGTTTGATCCGACAAGACCGGAAGAAAGACTTGGTCTTCTTGGCAGTATGCTCCGATCGTTGTTCTGCTGGAATACGAACTTCTCTTCAAGGCCCGTCTGGATCAGCGAAACCTCCAGATTTTCTCGCAGGATGTTGATGTAAGAATCTGCCGTCATTATCCCGTCGATTTTCACAATGCTTCCCACTTCACCCCACGAAAAACACCCCCAGACCATCACATTTCCTCCTCCATGCTTCATCGTGCCTTGGATGTGGCGCTCCTGAAGCTCCTCTCCCGATCTGCACCCAAACACGAACCCGCCGCTTTCGGTTAAACAGCTCGAATTTTGATTCGTCCGTCCAGAGAACCCTTTTCCAGAACTCTAGGGGCTTATCAGCATGCTCCTTAGCAAACTTAAGCCGTTTGGCTTTGTTTGCCTTGCTGATAAATGGGCGCTTCAGGGCAAGTTTGCTATTCAACCCCTGTGCTACGAGACGGCGACGAACAGTTCGACCGGAAACTGATAACTGAAGGGTTTCCTGGATCTCACGGACAGTTACCTTCGGGTTCTTCTTGACTTCGCGCATGATCTTGGTGTCCGTTCTCGCATCCGTTTTCCGCTTCCTGCCTCTGCCAGGGCGATCCACCACTGATCCAAACGTTTTAAGCTTCAGAAGAATTTTGCCAACCGCTGCCTTACTGATATTGTACTTCTTAGCGACAGCCCGGTGCGATTCACCGTTTTGCACATCACGAACGACCAATTTTCGGATACACAAGGGAATTGCTTTCGAAAGCACTGCGTTCTCCATTTTTTTTCAATTGAATCAAATGCGATCACGTATACAAATGCACCAGGTTGAGCCGTTTGCTTCAAAACATGTCAAAAAATAAAAACATAAACAATCGAGGGGTCTTCCAATGGAAACTTATCGAAAACATATCAATTTTTGTAGTGGGCACTTTATTTTGTCACTGTTTTTTTTTTCAACACAAATTGATTTTTTTTTTCTTTAAGTAAAACTCCTTTTTTTTCAGTATTCCATAAGTGAAACTTAAAAATATTATAAAAAATAAGATAATAAAAAAAATACAGTGTGTTTACTTTAATTTGAACCAAGTAAATGAGAGAAATTGAAAAAACGATGAGGTGGGCACTTTATTTTGCCTATCAGTGTACATCCAGATCTTTGAACCACGATCTCGGCGAAACATTTGGAATAATGGAATGTAACCACCGCTCAAGAGAATTACTTGTCCAATCGTTTTGCCAACTTTGAAGAGAACTCTGACGTAGTAATGGGAAAAATTCATCATGTGAAATTCTTCTTTCAATAATCTCGCCTTCTTTTGGGCCCACTTTTGCTAGAGAGTCCGCCTTCTCATTGCCTGGAATTGAGCAATGTGAGGGGACCCATACAGAGGTAATCCTAAATGATCTTTCGACCAACGCACACATCTTCTTCTTTATTTTTGAAAGAAAGTAAGATGAGTGCCTCACTGTTTTCATCGACCGGAGGGCCTAGATAGAACTGAGACTATCCGAGAAGATGAAATAATAGTCTATGGGCAGGTCGGAAACTATCCCCAATGCGAAATGGATTGCTGCCAGCTCAGCAACATATACGGGACAAGGTTCCTAAAGTTTCCGGAAGGCAGATGAGTATTTATAATAGATACCGAAACCAGTGGATCCATAAATGCACGACCCATCAGTGAAAATTCTTCTATTGCAATATTGGTACTTTTCAATATATATAAGGGGAATTAAAATTGGTTGAAGTTGATCTGGAACTACTTGAATAGCCTGTTTCATGGAGAGATCGTAGTCAATGGAGAAACTGTGATAAGAAAAGCGTACACTAGGAGTATGGAAGACTAATATCGTATGACATATAGTTAATATAGATTCGCAAGAATCTAGACTGGATACTCAATTCGAGCATTTCTTCGAAGTTTTCAATCACAAGGTTGTTACTGATTCCACGCTTGGTCAGTATTCTAGATAAGAGCTCCCAGAAGCGATTCTAGAAGGGTTTTACTCCTGCTCATATTGTGCGTTGAATGCATATAGCCAAGGGCAATACGTAAACAACGATATTGAATGCGTTCCAATTTGAGAGGTGGCTGTTTCATGCCGAGAGGAAGCAAAAAGAACCATATTCTAGAACTGAAAGAATAGTTGTTTTATAGAGTTTAATGAGGTCTTCCGGGTGAGCACCCCACCATGTCCCGGAAATTGATCTTAGAAAATTGATCCTTTGTTGAAATTTCTGTTTCAAATACGCAATGTGAGTACTCCAAGTGCATTTCGAATCAAACATGACTCCAAGGTATTTTAAGGTCAAAGATTGGGTAATGTCTCTTCCCAACAGCATGAGACGCAGTTGGGCAGGGAACCGCTTTCTAGTAAACACTAACAATTCGTTTTTTTTGCGGTGAAAACTCGATCCCAAATTTCTGGCCCAGATGGACAGATTATCTAGGGAATTTTTCAATGGTCTTTGCAAGATTTCCGCACGTGCACCTCTGAAGGAGATCACTGCATCGTCTGCAAGTTGTCTTAGCGTGCATCCATTTCTAAGCAGTTATCAATATCTTTAACATAAAAATTATAAAGTAAGGGACCTTGGGGTAAGCCCACGTAGCTAATTCTGGAAGTTGTCAGTTGTCCTAGATTGAAGGTAGTTTGTTTTTATGACAGTAAATTATACAAAAAGTTATTTAAAAATCCTGGTAAACCACTACTGTTCAGACTATCTGCCAGTATATCTATGGAAACTGAATCAAATGCGCCCTTAATATCCAGAAATAATGAAGCCAATTTCTCCTTGTGTGCAAAGGCCAGCTGTATATCAGATGAAAGCAACGCTAAACAATCGTTTGTTCCTTTGCACTTTCGGAAACCAAATTGCGTATTTGATAGTAGGTTGTTTGATTCAACCCAACGGTCACGTCTTGATAGGATCATTTTGACGTAGGACTACGTCTGTGTTTTCAATACTGAGGTACACGTTCGAATGGTGAAAATTTGGAGCGTCACGAAAAATATATAGGTTTTGAACGTTAATAACTAAGTCATTTCACGATCGATTTACAAAATGTTTGCACCAATCGATCGAGACACTTTCTACGCTTCGATTCCAATATTTAAAACTATTGATTTATAACATTCAACTATTGAAATTAACGCAAATATAAGGTGATGTCTTATAATGTCGATTTTTCAGAGTAAATTTACCAAATACACAGTACTTTCCTAGCACAGATTTCATATTTAAGTAACGAACGTCTCTTAGGTAGCCATGAATATTATATAACGGGTACACCTTCGCATTTTGAATTAGTTTTTCGGTGGTCGTTGAGCTGCGCAGAGTAGGATCTGCAGTTGGATTGGATCATAGCCGACAACAGCACTGGCGAGCAGTCGTTGCCCAGAGAGGCGTTTGTGCAGTTGGCTATTGTTGCCGATGCTCCCGTCAACCTCGCTGCGAGAAACATGGCTGCTGCAGCCTACGAGTTGGCGGGAAATGCCGCCCGTGACATCAACGAGACAAGAATTATCCCACGTCACCTGCAGATGGCCACCCGCAACGACGAGGAACTGAACCAAGATTACCAAGAAGAAAGCCCAAGTTCAATTGCGAACCATGTTTCTCCCCCGTCAACTAAATCCGTCCTTTTCAGGATGACCAAATCAGTTTGCCAACTAAAGAGTTTGTTTGGTTAAAATTTTCTCTTGTGCTGTTTCAAATTAATTTCAATTACCGCGCCCCGGCTGAACATTGACAAAGAACGTTGAACAACCAATGTACGAAATTCTAGAATGGATAATTCGAACCGAACTGCGACACTTCACACCGACTATGTGGTTGAGTTCGTTGTAGTTCCTAGTTGTGCATAGCGGATTAGTTGCTAGCGGTGGCATGCAAATTAGAAGTGTTTTGTTTAAGAAAATCATCCGTCTAGCGTGTAATAATTAAAACTAATTATCGTGGCACAGTAACTAAAGTTCGTCCCCTTTGATGCAATATGTATCACATTGCCTTCGTTGGTACCGCCTTCTTTCGTGCACTAGCATCCGACGCCATTACCTAATAAACTAAAGAGTTTGTTTGGTTAAAATTTTCTCTTGTGCTGTTTCATATTAATTTCAGTTATCGCGCCCTGGCTGAACATAGCATTTATTAAACGCCATGTCCCGGAGTAAATGACAGAGAACGTTGAATAACCAATGAACGAAATTCAAGAACGGATAATTCGGATGGCGGTGGCAAGCAAATTAGAAATGTTTGGTTAAGTAAATCATCCGTCTAGCTTCTCTGTCTCTTAAAGATCTTTTATTTCTGCGTTTTGTTTGGATTTTACATGGGATTTCAGATTGCAAGTGATGCAGGTTTTCCTTTTCAGCTTTGCTTGTTTGATTAGTTAATTAATGTTATAAATGGCTAGCATTGAAGGCTTGTTTGGGTGTATACCACCTTAGTGGAGTTGGTTTGGTTTAAAATTGGAAAGACTACTTAAAAACTACATCTATCTTATCCTACTATTTACACTAATCCTACTATTTATATTTAACCTACTGTATACAGGCTGCTGACGAGAGCATGCTCAGAATTGCTACATTTCTGCACAAATTTGTTTGTGATTGTAGCTATTTTGTCGTCTATTTTTAAGATGTTTGCCTCCTGGTGGAGGTCTGTGATCCTGGTGTCATAAGGACGATACAGGATCATCCTCAGAGCACGGTTTTGGGCCACTTGGACCTTGTTCCTGTGGGTCTGCGCGCATGATTCCCACACCGGCGCTGCATATAGTAGCGCGGGTGCTATGATTTGTTCGTAGACGGCCAGTTTGTTTGTCCTAGAGAGGTGGGATCTGCGACAAATTAGCGGATACAGGCACCTAACTAGGGCGGAAAACTTAGCTACGACCCTATCTATATGCGAGCGGAAGAGGAGCTTTTCATCAAACATCAACCCTAGGTAGATGACTTTGGCGGACCACTCAACCCTTGTGCCGCCCATGATAATGGTGCAATCCGGAGGCGGTCATCCGCGAGGGGCAATTCACTCTAATTGGTTACTGAATCGAAAATACGTGAACGAAAAAAAATACAGGAAACTTCGATAACATTCGATACAGACGAAAAATACAATAAAACTTCAAAAATTGAAAAAAATACATATATTCGAAAAAATACATAATTCGTTCTAACACTCGATACTGACAAAAAATGCAATAAAAGTTCCAAATTCGGAAAACATATAAATATTCGGTCTAATTCTGTACAGTGCACAATAATTCTAAATTAAGCTCAAAATTTAACAGAACAGTAAAAGATGGTAAAAGTACATCATGCGAACAAAATGCATAAGCTTATATTTATTACAATCTAAGTTCCAATTCATGCATTTTTTTGTAGAGGATTCCATCTTGAACAACAAAAGACTGTTTGGGTGGTGTAGTTTTTGAAAACGCACAACCATTTGAAAAGGCATCTAAAAATTTAAAACATAATTTAATTAAAAACGACTTGTTGTACTATGTAGGAAAAGTATCTCAGGATAGGGATATCACCGGGAAAGTAAAATTTATGTTTTATGACCTGATCCCAAAGTTCTTAAATGTTCCTACATCGTTGATCAAGCCATTTGAAATTTCTTTACATGCCTCTTGGGAGATTTCAAAACCTAAACAATCAAATGTTTTCTTCATTCTATTATATTATTATTCACAATAATCCATTTGTCGTTCATCATTGCGAGAGTCATTGTGGACAGCAACGTGATATGTTGAACAAAATGAATAAAAATATACGTGTTTGATTCAAGGTTTTTCTTCGGTTCGAATTGCTTGATGAAGTTGGAAAGGGATATTTGAATAGTGAGCTGTAGTCAAAATAGTTTCGGTCCCAGCGATACAGTTGATCTAACTGATAGCAGTCGATTCTTCCGGTTTGCACATGTAGCAAAGTGAGGGCTTATTAGTGTTTAATTTAAAAATTGTATGGAAATTTTCGTTTATGTTCTATTGTGGAAAAATTGACGTCATTTCTCTTTCCATAATTTTTGAACCAGGGATGATGGTGGGACAACTGCTGACTTAATCTGTTACTCGAATAAGATCAAGCTCAATTTTATAAACTAATGATTTTTCCCATACTAGAAAGTGCGAGAGAATTTAAAAATGTAGCCTTTTTATCATTATTATTTTCAAACTAAGGAAACCGGATGATTTTTGTAAATCTGCTAAACTCGGGAATAAAGTTGTTGAGAATTTGATAAATTTATATTTTTGCCCATACTGGAAAACTGGAGAAGGGAGTTTGCATTTTAGAAAAGAAGCAATAACTAAAACCAGGCGCCTACTGATGTGGAGGAGGTTTGAAATTTGCTTGCATCAAACCACAAGACTTTTAATCAAATTGCTGACATGTTATGTGATGCCACAACTCCGCCACATCAGTGGGCGCTTTAACTAAGAGTATTGTAATCAGTTAACTATCACGGAGGGATGACCAGAATCGAAGTTTTTATCGAAAACTTCAATCATCAATCGTGATTTCTTCGGCGCACCAATTTTCGGATTTGGATTGCAAACGTTAACACTGATATTATAGAAATGACAAAACACTATTAATTGATTTCAATACAGAAATAAAAAACAAATAATACACATAATTCTTCTACTTCACGAAAAATTACGTCATTCAATTTAAATGCACAACAATACATTAATACCCAAAATACATTTTAATTCGCAAAAAATACGCAAATACAACTATCAATACGTCAACCTGAACCGAAAATACACTAGTGATTTGCCCCTCGGTCATCCGTCTAGCGTGTAATAATTAAAACTAATTATTTTGGCACAAAAACTAAAGTTCGTCCCCTTTGATGCAATATGTATCACATTGCCTTCGTTGGTACCGCCTTCTTTCGTGCACTAGCATCCGACGCCATTACCTAATAGCTCTTAGAGCATCCGTATCGGGCGCAACTATCTGGGCGACTAACATACTAGCGCATCGAGCTGTCATTTTAGTTTAGTCACTCAATTTCACACCGGTCGCTACTATATTTTGATACCGTATTATGTATCGGTCGCTGCTAAACTAATGCCCCACACGCTAAGATGAGAATACCTAAGCCTCGTTAAAAAGTACCGATAATCGCTTAAAAGGGCACATACCTAAATTATGCGTAAACACAAATTAACTAATATTGGGTAATAGTATTGAAGGAACATAGACGTTAAATAATACCGATTTTTTATCGTTACTTTTTACTGAAAATCGGGTATTTTTCTGTAGTTTTATTTTACAGGATGCTTTAAAAAAGACATAAAATTTAATAATTTATCAATTCGGATTAGTATTTCAAATTCTGCACTTAAGGAGAAACAAATGTTCAAATGTATTGCAGAAATATATTTTTTGCATTAAAAAAAAGTATCAATAAAGTATGGTTGAATCCAAGTAAAGCTGAAGTGAGATTAAACATAGTAGCACAGACAAACAGACATAATTCTTAGAATAAAATCCTCCTAAAAATATCGTCAAGCGTAATTTTCATGTACACTAACACCCTCTGTTAAAGACAATCCGAAGCATTAATTTACAACCGGTGCATCCCTCGTACAAAAAGGTTTTTTTTATCAACTGCTTTTCCCCCGTTCTATCAAAACGTCAGTGCATCTGAATGACATGGATAACGGGCCTGGCAATGCAAATTTTTCATCTCTTATGTTCCCCCTCTGTGCGTGTGGCGTCATATTCTTGCTAACTACGAAATCGGCAAAAAATAACATTTCCTGTCCTGTCGTTCACAACATGTAATGCGCCGGTACATCAGCTGTGCGCTGAAAATCAAAACAAACTTTTGATTTACATTTCTCGGCTCAATTTTCTACGTTTTTAGATGTAGTTTTAGTAGTAGATATAGTAAGAGTTTGTAAAACAGTTGGAAATTGTAGGTAAGTATCTGTGTTTGCAAGACTTTCTACTTGGTCGTAAATTAATGTTGTTTTTTGTTCATATGATTGTAGTTTGCTGACGGTCAAGAAGGGTACTGGGCCTGGTTTGAGTAGATGTTACGGGTTTGGAAGCTGCTGATGAGCTGTGCCGAGAGCTATCCAATCCTCCAAGCATCAAAATTGTGTACTACACTGTGTGCGAAGAATGTGAATATGGGATGTTACATATCAGCGGAATAGGCATTAGTGATAATGAGAACGTTACTAGTGCAAGTGCTATAGTAGTTAATTATCATGTATTATCAAACTTATCAATATTTATACTTTATTTCTTTATTTCAGTTGAGAACGGCTACATTTGATGAATATAAAAACAAAATGGAATATTATATTTTATTTTACTTTTTGGGAAGATTCATCCTATTTTCCTTTCGGTTTCGTTTACTGTTGCCTCTGTTTTGCAACAGCTGTGTTTTTCAGGTTTTGTCTTAGTTGTTTCAAATAACCGGAGATGAGTGTGTTGAAAAGCTTACCCACAGTTGTTTTAAAGTAGGATGGGCAAACAGGCTTCGAATCTATCATATTCGACGCGTACAGGTAGCCTTGTTTTTACGTATTTTCGATTCTGGTAAAAATATTTCGAAAATCGCTGTCTATATGCAGTGAATGCAAGGATACTAATTTCAAACAGAGTGATTCCAGGATAGCATTTCGCTACTTCTAGCTCATAATAACCTTCATCAACGGTGGGTAATGTATTTGTGCGTAGTCTGCAAGTTTCGAGTTTGATAAATAGTTGCAAATAATTCTTTTACTTGCTTACCCTTTTTCCGTCAGAAGTGGATTCTTGTACGCCTATAGCAGGAAATGAGCCGAACAAATCCGGCGTAGTCGAACTGCAGCCACACTTCCTACAGAAAATATTTCCGCTAGCTCGTCAGAGCAGCAAACCTGTTATAAACGGTTATATGCCACAAGGCAAACCTATAAATAAGTGATTCAAATATGAACTATATAATACATTGATTAAATCAATACTACCTACTGTTCATGCTGCTTAGAAATGAAAGGGAAAAGCCTGTCGCTTCGCCTGCTCTATTTGAGCACAAACCATATTCGCATTTCTACCCCATCTTACAATCGCGATGTAAACAAAAGCGAACAGATGACAGTTTGATATTGGATGACTTGTTGAACGCTTCAGTGGCGCCACTAAGGGAAGTGCGGAGACAGTCCCAAACATAACATTATTTGAAGGGACTGTTAGGGCGTGCGATGAATGTGTTCATGAGTGTTATGTCTGTTTGTCTGTGATAGTAGTATCTAAAAAAAAAAAAGGAAAAAATTTTTTGGTTTTTTTTTAAAATGTTGGGGATTGGCCATTATCGACGTTTTTCTGCTAGCTTTTTCCCCAATTTCTTTTTTTAAAAAGCCCCAAAAACCTTTTTCAAGAGCATTATCTACGACGTTTAACCTCACTTTTGCATTACCTGGTTTCCTCCATTAAAGAAATCGTCTGCATTGACCCAACATTATGACACGTTCATAATTTCATTTTAACCCTTGAAATGGTAATTTCAACTGCGGTTTTTTTTTGCGTGTAGTCATAATAGCGTAAATTGACATTACCGTGTGCGCCACTATCGCGTTGCTAAATTTGAGCGCCCGATGCTTTCCGATAGTCGCGCAACAATTTTGCTACCGCTTTTAGTTGCGCCCGATACGGTTTGAAGTGATGGTGAGGGTGATCAAATATAGTTTAGTCGCGCTCCGCTACGGATGCTCTTAGCAGAACATTTTGATTCAGTCTTACGACAGTCGTGGAGCTGTGCAGTTTGCTGTCGATCGCAGTTGGCGGTAGCAAGCACTCTGGAGGGTGCACTGGCGAGCGGTTGTTGCCCAGAGAGGCGTTGGTGAAGTTGGCTGTTGATGCCGATGCTCCCGTCAACCTCGCTGCGAGAAACATGGCTGCTGCTGCCTACGAGTTGGCGGGAAATGCCGCCCGTGACATCAACGAGACAAGAATTATCCCACGTCACCTGCACATGGCCACCCGCAACAACGAGGAACTGAACCAAGAATACCAAGAAGAAAGCCCAAGTTCAATCCCGAACCATGTTCCTCCCCCGTCAACTAAATCCGTCCTTTTCAGGATGACCAAATCAGTTTGTCAATTAAAGAGTTTGTTTGAATTTTTCTCTGGTACTGTTTGAAATTTCCATTACCCGACTGAACATGGCATTGCTTTAAACGCCGCGTCCCGGAGTAAATGGCAAAGTGCGTTTAACAACCAACAAACCACAGATCCATAAGTATCTTCTACGCATTAAAGATAGTGGCCCTCTCAACCATCGTAGAAAATACAACCGGGCCGTATCATCATAAAGAGCCACCAAATGCTTTCTAAAGAGTGTACAATAGAATTTTCTTACATATTTACTTCCTAAAGCTGGTCCAACGTTCCATTAGCACTTTTTCGACCTAAACGTCTATCTTCAATAATAGACTTTGAATTCCCAAACGGACCACAACCATCTACAACGCAATAAGGATAATGATCTACAGGTGCTCGATCATATCAACAGGATGTGCTCTTATGGTGCATTCTCGCTCCACCATCTCGGAAGGCAAACAGTTCCAGTAACAAAGTTCGGAAAAAGAAAACGTATTGCACCACATCTACCGGGTGCTGAAGCATTTTAACCCGATACTGTCGTTTCTTCCAAAGCGATAAGCATTATGAACAGCTTCGTCTATGATATTTCTGAGCGGATTGAAAGCGTAGCTTCCGTAGCTTGATTTAAATCAATTGGGAATTAGATTGCTGCGTAGTCCTACGTCACCTTTGCGCACAACCCCATTGGGCTGTACCTTGTAGTTTTTTCTAACAATTTCCTTAAACATGATAGCATTGGAGATATTGGAGAGATTGGACGGTATTAATTGTAGTCAGACGCTGGTTTCCCAGGCTTTTGAATAGCTATTACTTTAACCTGCCTCCATGCGGGTGGAACTATGTTTAATTCCATGAGAGTGTTATACAGGTTAAGTAATCGTCTTTTAGTGATATCGAGGAGATTTTTAAGAAGTTTGAATTCACTCATAACACTTCCCGGAGCAGAGTTATTCGATGAAAGAAGTGCCATTGAAAATTCCAACATTGTGGATGGTTCGACCAGAGAACCGTTACTTCGGGTAGTATCCCGTAAATTCAGTTGTGTTGGGACAGAGTCTGGACAAACCTCTTAAGCGAAGTCGAATATCCATTGCATGGAGTATTCTTCACTCTCATTGGAGGATGAGCGGTTTCGCATACAACCAGCCTTTCTCCAAAGCGTTGTCATCAAGGTTTCTCTAGATAGTCCCTCTACAAACGAACACCAGTAATTGCGTTTCTTTGCTTTGAATAAGTTTTTGAGCTGTTTTTCAAGCTTGAGGTACTTATCAAAAAGCTCACATGTTTCATGTCTACGATAAACTTTAAATGCATCGGATTTCTCAAGATACAACTTAGTGCATTCGTCATCCCATCCAGGGATGGCGGGTCTTCTTTTGAGGGATGCACTTGGAACACGTCGTTTCTGAGCTTCTAATGCACTTTTGTACATCAGTTCGGAAAGAAAACGATACTCATCCAATGATGGAAGAGGATCGGTAGAATTAATACCACAGGTTACCGCCGATGGAAAATGCTGCCAACCAATATGCCTCGTGAGGTCATACGGAACATAGATTGACTGTTTTTTGACAACCATTTTTGATTGAGATAATAGTTGGTAGGTGATCACTACCATGGGGATCATTGATTACCTTCCACAGACAATCTAATGATAGTGAACTAGAGCACCAAGATATGTCAAGTTGACTCTCCCTGGTAGGAGGTTTTGCTATTCGTGTCGCTTGGTCAAGTTGAAATCTACGCATAAATAATAGAAAATACCCGCTCTGTTGTCATCATATTGTTCGCCCCAAGCAGTACCGTGGAAGTTCAGATCGCCCAGAATAAGAACTTTATGGCGAGTTTCGCCTGGAACTGCTCTATAGTTAATTCATGACTAAAATAATAGAGTCTACGGTATCTACCATTCATTTTATAGTAGATCGATAGTGCCACAATAAGCTCTATTGTAATTTCAATTTAGTAGGGCAGACACAATTAATAAGTGTCTGCTGCATTCTTATTGAGATATGTGCTTTTAAAAGTAATATGGCGAAGTATGAAATTTGATTTAGAGCCGTTTTGACGTAGGACTTACGTCTCTCTTTTCTATTCCTGTATAGGGGCGCCGTTCTAAAATTTCTGAAATCGCAAGCGTTACGCGGGTTTGGAGACTTTGAACGATAATATCTCCTCTCTGGCCCACAGAAATTTTACGATAAGTATTTCATTCGAATAGTAGAACATCAAAGCTGAATCCCGGTTGATAACTACATTCATTACATTTGTTTAAACTAATTAAAAAGTACCTTAAAGAGAAATGTTTAAATGCACAACGCTATTGGTCGAAAATGACATCATGCTTGCGCCACGCTCTGATTGGTTCATACTGCCACAGTTACCGTGCCAACGATTATCAAACATGAGGGGACGACCGACCAATCATCAGTTCTCGTTGTGCATCCGCATGAGACAGACGTGTTCGGCGAGCACGTTGGTAAAAATCACCGCCCGTGAAAACAAGACGACCCGACCAAGAAGAACCATCCGCGTCACCTGCAGCTAGCCATCCGCAACGACGAGGAGCTGAAAAAAAATTTCTCCGGTGTGACCATTTCACAGAGTGGTGTCCTGCAGCCCAAGAAGACTGAAGAAAATTTCAATCGCGAACCATGTTATCAACTAAAATCCGTCCTTTTCAGGACGATCAAATCAAGTTGCCAACTAAAGAGTATGTTTGATAGAAATTTCTCTTGAGCTCATCGAAATTTTCATTACCACGCACCGGCTCAATATGACGTTGAAAAAGCACCGTCCCGGAGAAAATCGCCAAATCAATCGCCCACATCATCTTCGTGGTCAAGTGGTTAGCGGCGTCGCCCGTCGTTCATTGCCATGAAGTGAGAGTTCGATTCCCGCTCTAGCCTGTGGAACTTTTTGCGTAAATGTCCAGTCTAATCCACAGGGTGTTAGGTTAAGTTGTTCGTTGTAATTCACTCTATCGTCAATGTTCAGTCAGTACACGACACGTTCAGACGTGTGTATCCCGCTCTCGTGATAAAAAAGCGCTTTTCCGCTGCTGGAAATCGAGTAGACGCTGATGTGGCGCCTGACGTGGCTGGCACGTCCGCTAGACGAGGCAAGCGGAAGAAGCCCGACGTCGACGCTGACGTAAATCATCCCTCCGTAAACAACTAAAATCTGTCCTTTTCAGGACGACCAAATCAATTTACCGATTTAAGAGTATGTTTGATTGAAATTTCTCCTGAGCTCATCGAGATGTTCATTACCACGCACCGGCTCAGCAAGGCGTTGCTTAAACTGCCGCGTCCCGGAGAAAATGGCCAAATCAATCGCCCACATCATCTTCGTGGTCAAGTGGTTAGCGGCGTCGCCCGTCGTTCAAGCAGTTGTTGTCATGATGTTGAGGGTTCGATTCCCGCTCCAGCCAGTGGAACTTTTTGCAACACGATAATGTCCAGACTGGTCTACTTGGTGTTAGGTTAAGTTGTTCATAATTTGCTCTACACCCAAAATAAAAAAAAAGTAAGATTGTAATAGTTAAAATTTCGCATGATTTTGTTCTATTTCTCGCTGTTGATCTTAACTTGGATGAAAAATCTAACATAGTTGTGGGAAAAACAGCAACAGCAATGCGCAATGAAAAAATTGAACATGTGCGTGAGGTTGTGCGCAGTGATATTTAGTTGTTGGTAAAGAGGATGAGTGTCCGAAAATCAGATGGCTCACAAAAATAAAATGTGCCTATCCCGAGAGATCGAGATACAAATTGGGACCTTCTACGCGGCGGCTATTGGAGGCAACCATTCAGCCACTTTGGCAAAGTAATAGTAGTGGAATAGAAACTCTACAGTTACTTCACTTGGCGAGGAACTCAGGGTACAGCAATGAAGCAAATGGAAATATTTTCCACCAAGCTATATGCAACCTGTCGCTAATAAACTTGCATGGCATTGTTTATTTCATAAAACGCTTTGTCGATGATCAGTGAGAACAAAAATAGAACAGTTGACGGCGGCAATACAACAGTGGCCAAAAGCGTTGCGGCGTTTTGTGATATCGACCCATCCATATTGTATATTGAAGTATGTTGGTGATGATTGAGTAAAGGGATCCTACAGCGAATAGCTCGAAAATTTGTTTCGAGCTATTTTTGCTGCCAGTCGCTTGCACACTTGCATGGCTTCATTTGTACCACAAAACCTTTTGTGGATCAAAATGGGCAAAATTGCACTTTTCTGAATCATGCGGATTTCTCAAGATATGATAGCAAAAACATGCAATTGCATTTTGTGCCACTTATTCAACTTTTGGGTGCATGTTCATTGTTCAGTCTGTACAATCTCGAGTTGAAGACGGTGTAAATGCTTATTTTTATCGTAGTATTAGCTGAACTGCGTGCGCTGCTACGCTTGCAACTAAATGAAAGAAAATTTAATATAACTGTCACGTTTATGGTTTTTTTCGAAATAAGTTTTTTTCTTCTTGAATAAGCAGGGTTCAAACTTCTATCAAAACATGCTTCTTACCCGAGAAATACACGTTTTGTGTTTAAGTAACCTGGACAGAGGGGGGTGGTTTCTCAAACCACCATACAATCGCAATGCCTTCAAAACCCCCCACATGCCAAATTTGGTTCCATTTGCTTGATTAGTTCTCGGGTTATGATGAAATTTGTGTCTCATTTATATGAGAGCGCTCCTTTTTGAGAGAGGGGGGTCTCAAACAACCATAAAAACCTTTCTCAGCCCCAAAAACCCCTTCACATAAATTGTCACGTTGGTCGGTTCAGAACTTTCAGAGTCTATAAGGGTCTGACATACAGACAGACAGAAATTCATTTTTATGTATATAGAAATCTAGCCTCCAAAAACCCCCATATGCTAAAAAGGGTTTCATTTAGCAAGATTAGTTCTCGAGTTATGCAGAAATTTGCTTTTTATTTGTATGGGAGCCCCCCCCCTCTCCCCCTTCTAAATGAGGTGGGGTATTGAACTTCAACGCCAGAAAAACATTTCTTACCTCCAAAAACCAAGACATGCCAAATGCCAAATTTGGTTTCAATTTACTTCATTGGCTCTATCCCAGAGTTATGCTAAAAATTATGTTTCATTTTTTTATGGGAGTCTCCTTTCCAGAAAGCGTAGGGGTCTCAAAGAACCAACATTAGAAACATTTATTGATCTCAAAACCTCCACATGCCAAATTTTTTTTCTTTTCATTTTGCTTTAATTGTTATCGAGTTATGCAAGAAAATAAAATCGTGTTTCATTTGTATAAAGACCCTCTTTCAGTGAGCGGAGGAGTCTAAAACTACAAAAGAATTATTTTTTGCCTTCGAAAACCTTCACATGCCAAATTGGGTTCCATTAACTTGATAAGTTCTCGAGTTATTCAAGAAATTTTGTGTTCTCATTTTGTATAAATGAGCCCTCACTTTCAGAGAAGGGGAGGGGCTCCAAGTCAACTTAGAATCATTTCTTTGCCTTCAAAAACCTCCACCTGCCAAATGTGGTTCCATTTATCTTGTTTAGTTCTCGAGTTATGCAGAAATTTGTGTTGAGATTTGTTTGGAATCTCCCCCTTCCTCCCCTTCCAGATAGCGGGAGTCTCAAACTTCGATAGAAACATTTCTCTCCTCCAAAAACCTCCACATGCCAAATTTGGTGCCATATGCTTGATTAGTTCTCGAGTTATGAACAAATTTGTGTTTAATTAGTATGAGAGCCCCCCCTCTCTTACAGAGGGCGGAGGGGGTCTTGAGTTACCATAGAAAAACGGATTTTTGAAATCTCTTCAAAAACCTCTACCTCCAACTCTGTTTTATTATTTTTGGGATGATTGCGAAGTTCCTTCTTTATACTAGCCCAGATATTTTTAATTGCGTTTTTTAGTTCCGATGAATTTGGTGGGTTCATATTTTTTGGCACAAAATTGACTCCGTTGGCTCGGCACTACTCCAACACCTTTCGAGCGTAGTGGCTGGATACTAGATTAGGCCAAAACAGAGTTGATCCTTTGTGCTTCCTTATAAATGGCAAGAGACGCTTCTTAAAGCACTTAAAGCACACCGTGATGAAAGGAGCGCTTATTTCACCACATCCGCAAATTGCCTGCCACATCAGGATCTTCTTTCCAAACTTCGATAATCTATTCTTTCCTCCGGAAAACCAAACTTTGACTTGGCAACGAAATATTCTTGCCGAGGAAGTTGACGGAAGTCGGCCTTGACGTAAGTTTCGTCATCCATTACGATGGAACACGCTTTGGTGAGCAACTTCGTGTAAGTTTCCGGGCGCTGGTTATCGCAATGATGTTTTGCTTTTCATTACGGTTTGGGGCTTTTTTCTCCTTATAAACATGTAACCCAGAACGCTTCAAGGTTTACTGCACAAAACCGACTGACTCCTTGTAATCTTTAGCAAAGTCTCGAATTGGCATATTTGGACGGTTCTTGAACTGTCTGTTGGACCATATTCACAACCACTCCTTTCCTTCCTTCAGGCATGCCTCTGGATTTTGATTGTAAGTACACACATTTTTTTCATGGCCAATTTCTTGTTTCGACGACATGACTAGAGCTACTGTATGAATAACTATGAAACATGACAAATGTAAACAATACACTATGGATAAGATTTGCTCAAGTTTTCGGGGTTTTTACTGATACGGTTCAAAATTTACAGAAGATATTCGGTGTGCTACTTTTATCGAACACCCGCCATCAGATTACAGTATCCTCAGTCACGCTAGCGGTGGCGTTTCTTCATCTTCTCTTAAAATCGTCGATCCCATATGCTTTCTTCTTAGTTTCAAAGAGTTTCCGCTTCACCAAATCCCAGTATTTTGCTATCGGGTAAAGTTTTAGACAGTTAAATGGCTATTTTTGGCACGTATTTGACCTCTTGTGCCGTATACCATTCCAAGACGGGTTTTGCTTAGTGATCGGGAGCCAAATCAAGCCAAAACAGAGCTGGGGAGGCGTTATCCTTGTTGACAGTGCCGATAGAGACGAAACTTTTGGATTTTCGACCACAACTACATGTGGCCTGCCAAACCAAATACTTTTGGGGGAATTTAGACACCTTCTTTGCCCGGAAATAATCAGCAATCGCATTTCTTTGCATTATGGTACAAGAAGCCAGGTAGCTGTTGAAAGTCTTCGATCACATATGTTTCGTCGTCCATTATGGTTAAATAATTTAAATGCAAAAACATGGCTACTTAGCACGCTGCTCAACTGGAGTTGTTCCTCTAGACATATAAAAAGCATTCGACAGTGTTTGGCATGAAGGTTTGATTGCTAAATTGAAAGCGTTCTTGGGCCGATATTATATAACATTTTTACTTCCGACCTCCCTGATTTGCCTCAGAGTTGCCAGAAATCCTTGTTTTCCGATGACAGAGGCATTGCCGCTAAAGGAAGAAATCTTCGTGTCATTTGCTGGAGACTGCAGAAAAGTTTAGACATTTTCTCTTCTTATTTACAGAAATGGAAGATTTCTCCCAACGCTTCCAAAACTCAACTTATAATATTAGGTGCGCAACTAAGTTCTCGCTGTTTTTTGGTGAAAAAGAAACTTTATTTTGAAAACAAAGGTTACAAACGAATTATTCAAAGTATTGCCCATCACTAGCTACGACTTTTTCCCATCTTTCTGGTAGAACGTGAATACCATTTCGATAGAACTGTTCGTCTTTTGATGCTATCCAAGAATCAAGCCATTTTGAGATGTCATCATATGAGTGGAATTGCTGACCAGTGAGACCATGTGCCATCGAACGGAACAAGTAATAATCGGACGGTGCAATATCAGGAGAATATGGCGGGTGGGGTAGGACTTCCCATTTGAGCGTTTCCAAGTAGGTTTTCACGGGTTTCGTAGCGTGAGGTCGAGCGTTGTCATGCTGAAGAATCACTTTTTCGTGTCTGTGCTCGTATTGTGGCCGTTTTTCGTGCAGTGCTCGGCTCAATCGCATCAATTGAGTTCGATACCGTTCCCCGGTAATGGTTTCGTTTGGTTTCAACAGCTCATAATAAATAACACCAACTTGGTCCCACCAAATACACAGCATAACCTTCGCAGCGTGAATATTCGGCCTAGGCGACGATGTTGAAGCATGCCCGGGCGGTCCCCATGAATGTTTCCGTTTTGGGTTACTGTAATGAATCCATTTTTCGTCACCCGTCACAATGCGATGTAGAAAACTCTTCCTTTTTTGCCGCTGGAGCAGTTGTTCACAGACGAAAAAACGACGCTCAACATCTCTTGGCTTCAAATCGTAAGGAACCCAAGTTCCTTGCTTTTGAATCATTCCCAACGCATGCAATCGTTTAGAAACGGCTTGGCGGGAAACTCCTAATCCTGAACCAAGCTCTTCTTACGTTAAACACGGATCCTCATCGAGCAATGCCTCCAATTCAGAGTCTTCGAAGTTTTTTGGCCTTCCTTCACGCGGACGATCATCAACACTGAAATCACCGTTTTCGAAGCGACGAAACCAATCACGACACGTTGTTTCACTCAGAGCAGCATCACCGTAAACTTTTTGGAGCTCTCGATGTGCTCAGCCGCCGTTTTCTTCGAATGAAAGAAGAAAATCAACACTTCCCGCAAATGACGATTATTTGGCACGAAATCAGACATCTTCAAACAACCAAAATATATAACACTAAACCAAAATCACTGATTTGGCAAAGCGGTTTGTTTACCATATGTCTGAGCTTGGTTTATGACGCTTGAGATGTACAACATTCGACCAGCACTTACTACTGGCGCCATCTATTGCTAAACAGCGGGAACTTAGTTGCGCACCTAATATTACCACATAAACCTAGAACTTCCTTTCTGAACCTAGTAGTAGTCAAGTGAAATAACTTGGTCTGGTACTTGATCAAAAATTAAATTTTAAAGATCACATTGAAGGCATTCAAGCCAAATGTAATAAATATATAAAATGTTTATATCCTCTTATAGCATTTTCCGACCATACATAATCCTGGGTTGGCTGTTGTGGAGACGATGGAGGCGCCAGAAGAGCTGCCCTGGGTGTGACAGGCTCTTCAACACAAGGGTATAGCGCCTTTTCTTGCGTGAGAGCTTGACTGCCGGTTGGGACATGAGCACTAACTCTTGTCCTAGCCTTTTATGGCTTATAGTTATAGCGCCATTATTCGCTTTCTGAAAAGAGAAGAACAGAGTCATACGCTCATACAAATACATACATACAGGCACACACTCCCTCACACACACACATGCACACACACGCACACACCCAGTTACACTCCAGTTACACTTCACATATTCATGATTTGTAAATAGCTTTAGATTGAACCAAATGGTCAAAAAAATTTATGTACAATTAAAGGAATTTCCCCGCTGAACAACAAACGTTATGGGAGCTTAAACTCTACTGATATCAAAAATATAAAACGTAAAAAGTACTCAGCTGAATTCCATTTAAGTACGCTTCCGATCCAAAAAGCCCGATCAGGCAACTAGCATCGAGCAATGCCCATAACCTCCAGCTGAAGACAGAAGACACGGGTATCGTTTAATCGCACAATTTTTTCATAATCCGATTAGAAGCACAGAATTAATTCCAGTTGATAATTACGTCGAAACATTATCGAAAAACTTCACATGCTAGATTTCATAGAAACGATTGATTCGCATCGCAGGGCATTGAGCAAGGCACATGCAATCGTAGCAAGGACACCGTTGGGACAACGCACAAAGTATTATGGTGGTCGGTTGGCACTCCCGTAACAATCAATTGAAGCACACTCCGAAGAGCACTCCGCGACCGAAATTTAAAAAATATACAAATAGGGTAAGGGGATGTAATGTAAGCCTAGCTCCTTCATTCGGCCTATGTACCAAATATGTCATTAATTTAGCGATAATCAACAAAATCATGTTGCTATTAGGATGACCGATGTTATCCGAAGCAACTGAGACAATATTAGTCAACTTATAGTTGTTCACTTCCGCGTAATTGTCGATTTCTTGAACTTTTGGGGCATCATGATTTCACTGGTTAAGCTGAACAGATGATCTACACGATCTTCTACCTACAAATAAAATCAAAACGGAGCAAAAATGAGAATTTTTTTCACGTCTCGCTTCGCGCCCCGCACACTACGATCATAAAATGTTTATATCCTCTTATAAACAGAAAATCCAAACTTTGTCAGAAGAACAAACTACTAATATTTAAACAAATTTTTAGACCGGCCATTCTTTATGCTGTTCCAATATGGTCTAGTTGTTGTGCTACCAGGAAAAAAAAACACTTCAAAGGATTCAGAACAGAGTTCTGAAGATGATTTTGAAGCTGCCTTCTTGGTACAGTTCTAACGAAGTACATAGAATTTCGAATGTTGAGACTTTAGAACAAAAGTCCAACAAAATAATTAATAATTTCAGACAAAAATCATCGCAATCTCGTTTTACAATGATTCATTCCCTTTATGCTTAGCTAAAATTAATTTTAGTTTGTTTTAGTTTTAAGATTATTACTGATACGCAGGAATAAAAACCTATTTAAAATACTGAACTGCTAAGGCATTAACATAGTAAATAAAATTAGGTACATATTTTAACAATTAAGGTTGATACGTTACGGTAGTAGTTGGAGCACCTAGATTAACATGAAATGTTAATATTGATAAATTTGGAACAAATAAAGAGCACCTTTTACACTTTGAAAACCTTCATTCCAAGCCTCTGCTTTACTTTTTGCACTCATGATTTTGTTTTTCTGAAGCTCGAATACTTTGGCGCTAGAAGTGTTCGTTTTTTTTAGACTATCCACGAATCAAGCCATTTTCTGTTGTCTTCATATGAGTGGAATATCTTTTCCAGCTCAATTACTTTATGAGTTATAATTGAAAATGTAATCAACCACTACATATAAGGCTGATTCAAGGGACACATACCCTTCTCTACTTTTTAAATCTATTAGAAATTATTTAAATTTTAATTGAAAAAACCTCGTAACATTACAATGCACAGAAAGCCATAGATGACACAATTGATGAAACTGGCGAAAAAGGTATTCTAATTGATCGACTCAAATGCACTTTTGAGAAATGGGCCTTAATAAAAAAAAAACTAAATACGCAGGACTCATATTTGCAAGTAAACTAAAAAAAAACATTTCAAGGTGTTAGAAGCCAAGCAATGTAAGTGACATTAATTTTATTCACAAAAAAAGAAAATTTATGTTTTTCGAATCGTT